>OZ020507.1:67645799-68245799 GCA_963971375.1 Platycheirus rosarum
AGAGAGAATATAAAATACAACTCAGATTTAAAATTTAAATAATTAAATTTACATTTAACAAAATATAAATCGTATATTAAAGTAAAAAAGGGACTTCACGATAAAAAGTCCTCAAGCAGTACAATCGTGATAAAAGACCCAAATTAAAAAATTAAAAAAATTACCATGCCAGACTTAAGATCAGGCGCAACTACCAATAATAATGGTCATCCTAATTTAATTAACAATATTCCCCAAGTGAATTTCATTTCAATCAATTAATTCTCGCAACGAATTCCCAACTGAGCCTCAATCAACCCCTGAGCTTAACGCTCTTATTTCATCCATTGTTCAGCTCGTGTTCGAACAAAATGGACACAACCTAGTTGAAAAGGTTTTAAATCCTAACACTAATTTATTTCCTGGTGAGGAGCAAGCAATTGATCCTATACACCGGAACAATTTATCCGATATGGATAAAATTCCTGACATAGTCAAATGCCTGAGAAACTTTTCAGGAGATACAGGAGAATTCAGCCCGAAATATTATGGGATTTTGAGTACCATTAGGAACAAGAAGTCGGTAACGCAGATACCGCTCTTGAAGCCTATAACATTCCCATGAATTGGGAAAGCATATCTCGCTGTTTAGGTATGCACTACGCCGATTAGCGTGATCTGAGCACACTAGAATACCAAATGGTATCCTTAGTGCAAGGAAACAATTCTATACAAGAATTTTATCTAGGTATGCACTACGCCGATTAGCGAGATCTAAGCACACTAGAATACCAAATGATATCCTAAGTGCAAGGAAACAACTCTATACAAGAATTTTATCAAAGGGTTTATTCTCACCTCACTTTAATATTGAATAAACTACCATGTTTAGACGTCAACTCAGAATCTTTGAGCCTGTTGACACAAACATATCGAGATAAGACTCTCGATACGTTTATTCGAGGTCTAAAAGGCGACCACCCTCGATTGCTCGGAATACGAGAACCACTTGATTTACCTCATGCATTAAATCTCTGCCTAAAGCTCGAAAATCAGAGCTTCAGGTCAAACCATACGTATAATAACTTGGGAGCAGTAAAAAAATATCAACACTCTTCTTTACAAAATCCACCAAGGTATATATCAAACATCCAGCATCAATATCAACCTCCTACAAGACCTTTCCCTGTACAAAACATGCTACAAAATTGATTTTTCAATCAAAATTATCATTATCCTAGGATGAACAATGATGTTCCGCGTCCACCCGTCCATAACTAATCTTACGCGAACTTTAACAATCGGGATCGTCGACCCGTTTATAACCCAAATCCCATTCCACAACATAATAACCAACCTAACATAAAGTCAAATCCTTGGACAGGACCACAAACTTCTCTTGCAACAAGGCCACAACTAAAATACGAGCCTCAGAGTTCCCAAACGAGGGCACAACCAGGAGTTTCCAATCAAAGATTTTTTCCACCAAGACCTCAACAAAATTTTCATATTAACACAGTAGAAGACGAACTTGCCGAATATAGTAAGAATTTAGAACACTGAAATAGCAAGTTTGATGAACCTTTGGAATACTTTATACCAGAGGAACCAACCGAATATATGAACCCAAACGTCGAAATTTTTCCCGACATCCATTTTTTAGATTAGGAAACTCTTCGTTACCATACATCGAGGTTAAAACGAAGAGTGGAACAAAGTTAGAAATTCTTATAGATACAGGGTCAAACCGCAATTATCTCCAGCCCTCTCTGGTCTCTAACCCAATTCCCAATGAAAATGGTTTCTACGCTAACTCTGTTGGCGGCAGTACTAAAATAAGCCACCATGTTGAAACCAACCTGTTTGGTCTTAAAGACACCAAAATTAAATTCTCCTTATTACCACCCCTTAAATCCTTTAATGCCATACTTGGCAACGATAGCCTCAAAGAAATTTCAGCCAAAATTTTCACTGAACATAACTACATAGAAATTAAATATGGCTTAAAAATTAGAATGAAACAAAAAACCTCCAAAGCAATTAACAATTTAGAGATAAAGATGGACCATATGTCCAATTCCCAGAAAAATGCTATTAAATCACTTGAAGAAGAATGCTCTTCGTTATTCTCCAAACCAAACGAAAAACTGACTTACACAACAACAGTTGTGGGTGAAATTCGCACCACCACAATTCTACAACAAGTTCTATCCATATCCCATGCCTCTCAAAGAAGAAGTTGAGAGTCAAATCCGTCAGCAATTCGATGACAACATCATAAGACCGTCTAGATCTCCGTACAACTCTTCTGTCTGGGTTGTACCTAAAAAAGCCGATTCCAACGGCAATAAACAATATAGGGTAATAATCGACTACCGGAAGCTAAACACGGTCACAGTCGCAGACCGCTATCCCATCCCAGAAATAAACTGGGAAAGAATAAATTCTTCACAGTCCTTGACTTAAAAAGCGGTTTTTACGAAATCCCCTTAAAGGAATCGGATGTAGAAAAAACAGCCAATAAATAACGGAAAGCATTAATTCGTAAGACTTCCGTTCGGCCTGAAAAATGCACCATCCATTTTTCAGCGGGCCCTCGACGACATTTTGCGAGACTTTATTGGCAAAATATGCTATGTCTATTTAGACGACATCATAATCTTCAGTCAAACGGAAGACCAGCATGTTCAACACATTCGTGAAATTTTTCACGTCAATTTTCCAAGGTCCAATTGGACAAATGCCTTTTAGGTTTCGTGGTGTCTCCCGAAGGTATTCGTACAAACCCGGCTAAAGTCGAGGCGATAACGAATTTTCCTGTACTAAAAACTTTCCTTCCTTGGCCCTTCGGGCTACTATCATCGTTTTGTGAGAGACTATGCCAAAGTGGCAAAACCGCTAACCGCTCTTTTAAGAGGGGAAGATGGACGTACGTCCAAAGCTCGATCGAGCAAAAAAATATTTACCTTAATGAAGAAGCACTAGAAGCATTCCAGAAATTTAAAAATTTGGAAAACCATTCCAACTAACAACAGACGCTTCTCAATTCGCAATAGGAGCTGTTTTTCGCAAGACGACAGGCCTATTACTTTTATCTCCAGGACACTCAATAAGGCAGAAGAAATGTGTGCCACTAATGAAAAAGAAATGCTGGCCATATTTTGGTCATTTAGTGCTCTTAGAAACTACCTCTATGGAACAGCAAAGGTGAAGATCATAACTGATCATCAGCCCTTAACATTTGCGTTAAGCAACAAAAATCAGAATAACAAATTAAAGCGATGGAAGGCATTCCTGGAAGAATTTGATTACGAGCTTCAATACAAACCAGAAAAGACTAATGTGGTAGCCGATGCCCTTTCCCGGATAGTAAACCCGTCAAGTATAAACGCACTCACTTCAACGCAACACAGTGGCGAAAGTACGCCCGAAAACTTAATTCCAAATGTCGAAATCCTTATCAATGTCTATAAAAACCAAATTCTCCTTGAAATCGGTCCCAACTCCTCCGTAAACTTTAAAATCGTCTTCCCAATTTACCATCGTCATCAAATTATAGAACCACAATACACCCATGATAACCTCATAAAAATTCTGAAAAAAACACCTAAACCCTTCAGTTATCCATGGCATTAAAACCGAAGAAGCCATAATGGGAATGATTCGACAAATCTACCCCTTACATTTTAGTAGTTATAAAATACGATTTACTCAGATACAGGTAGAAGATGTTACTTCGGAATCAGAACAAGAAAAAATTGTGCGCACAGGAACGAGAGAAAATAAAGCTCAGATATTAAAAACACATTATTTTGCAGACATGATCGGAAGAGTTAGAAGAATCACAAGAAAATGTGAAAAGTGTCTGCATAGCAAATAAATACGACCGACACCCAGATAAACCCGAATATCAGCCAACCCCTTTACCTGAATTTCCCGGTCAAATTGTGCATATAGACATTTATTTCACTGATGGAAAAATAATTCTGACCGCCGTGGACAAGTTTTCAAAATATGCCTTAACAAACATTCTAAAGTCCAGATCTATTGAAGATGTAAAACAACCACTACGAGAAATAGTTTTGTCTTTTGGCGTCCCGGAAACAATTGTAGTGGATAGTGAAAAAACCTTAAGCTCAAGTTCTTTTTCGTATATGTTGGAAAATCTGTTCAAAATTAAAATTCATAAAATGCCACCTTATACAAGCTCAGCTAACTGACAAGTGGAAAGATTTCATTCCACGCTCTCTGAGCTTATGCGTTGTCTTAAAGTAAAAAAACCCACAGCACTTTTTCTGAATTATTAGATATTTCTGTTTACGAGTATAATAGATCTATCCACTCCACGACAAAAAATAAACCGATAGATGTTTTCTTCAGAAAAAATAGACTGAGTCACCCCGAACAGCTTGAATTAGAAAAGAAAGAAATTATCAAAAATATTAAAACTAAACAGGCTGCAATTTAGATTATCATAACAAAAACAGATCACCCCCGAAAAATTATTCAGTAGGAGACATTATTTATGTGAAAATAAACAAAAGAATAGGGAATAAACTTTCTCCTAGATAAAGAAAGAAATTGTAGGTGAAAACAGAAACACTACTATTATTACAAAATCTGGAAAAATAATTCACAAAAGTCTCATAAAACATTAATTTTCCCCAACAGATTATCCTTTCCTATGTTCTATGCGGATATCCAAATCCTGGATTACACAAATTCAAAAGTGGCAACCCCGAGCCTAGGGCTCTCAAAAGTACAAACTGGTACTTTTAACATTATTCATGACATAGATCTAGAATTATATGCCAAAGTTATCGAGGACATCAATTTTAAAATCCAGAGTTACGTTTCTAACCAAGACCCATTATATCCCTTACTATCACACGAAATTTCCAACATCCAGAACCTCCTCATCCGATTACAACCTAGACCAAGAAAACAGAGATAGATCATTAAATTTTATTGGTAGTGCATGGAAATGGATAGCCGGAAACCAGGACCATGCCGATTTTCAAATAATTATATCAAAAATTAATAATGTTCTAAGAAACAATAATAAACAATTAGTTATAGATAAATTGACTAATGAAAGATTAAATAATATCACAAACATTACAAACAATATTGTTAAATTTAATTAAGAAAAATTCAAATTTAAAAAACGAATATTTTACAAATATAAAATATAAATTAAACGTAATAAAAGAAGAATTAACTAATGTTAACTATGCCATACACTGGGCAAAAGCGGGAATAATAAACTCGTTTATCTTATTAAACTCTGAAATAAATTAAGCAAAAGAAGTATTTGAAAAATATGAAATCCCATTTATAAATTTAGAAGAGGCATTTGAATTTGCAGATGTAAAGATCGCAACAAATGTCTCAACCATACTCTGTATTATAAGTATACCAGTAACATATTTAAAAGCTTGTCAAAACCTAATGATAAAATCAATTAAGAGACAAAATTTTATAACTAAAATACCTTTTAATAATATTTTAAAAGGTAACAATCAAATAATTGGTATAAAAGAAAAGTGTAAAACCTATAATAATTTGGCAATTTGTAAGCAAAATCAAATTTTAGACAAAAGTACAAGTAGTTGTATACCGAATATACTAAGGAGCCGCCCATCAAACTGTACAGAAGTTAACAACCAACACATTCCCAGCGTCGAAGAAATACTCCCCGGAACCCTCTTTTTAAATAAATACAACGGATCAATTGTTGCAAATGGCGAAGTCATCAACCTAACAGGATCTTTTATCATTCAATTTCATAACGCATCCATCACCATTGATAAACAAAATTACAGTTCCAACAAAATCCCTGGGTCAAAACCACTACCGGCAATCGTACAGCCTGACTCACAAGCAGAAAAGTATGAAGAGGTGTTAACATTAGAAATGATGAAAGAACTACATCTTAAAAACACCGAATACATCGAACATATAAAAGAAGAAGACAGCCTACATCTGATAACCAACTCCAGCCTGATTACAATAAAAATAATAATAATAATTGTAGTAATTGTCGTAAGAATGCTCGTATGTAGGAAAAATGGAGATAAATATCACCACAAATCCCGTCCCAATTCCATTAGTACTTACACCTGAAATTTAATTAGAAGACAAAGAAGCATCTCATACTGAAAGGATTACAAGCCCACCAAAACAGCTGGTAGCAGCTAAGCCAACAAGTATCAGCCAAATTCCTTTTTTCTGAAGGTCAAACAAGGACGTTTGAACTTAAAGGGGGAGGAGTTAATGCATCAAATATTTATCGCTTTACCTAGCAAATGCAGCGAATAATTAATTTCATCATTCCCACGATTTCCACGAATGATGCAGCGCAATATAATAAAATGCTGACGAAATGTCTAGAAAATGGTGAAATACCAAGAAAACAACACCAAGCGCATTCCTGCATGTACGCTGGCGGCTCTCGTTGGTTAAGTTAGTTTGAAAGAATTATTATGTTGTAAGTTTAGTTTCAATCAAGCATTAAAAGAATAAAGAGCTATAAGCTCCTAAAAAATTATTTTTTATATTAAATCGGCACTTAGAATTTTATTTTACAATTTAGCTTGTACATGCATACTTGTCAAGTTCGCAGTTGCGTGTGTACCCGGCTTTAGGTACAATGGAACTGCTGACTCATATAGATCGTTGGAGTTCTTGTCAAGGGTTTCTCGCAGAACAATTTCAACATTTGCTCCAAATGTGCTGAATGTGATTTATAATTGCTTTCAACGTGAAAATAAGAAGGTTGTTTCAAAATCTTTTTTTTTTTCAATTTATGAAATATTTTAAGACCCTGCAACTGAAATTGAATGGTTTGATGTTGCCATCGATTTCAATAATTATTGGGATTCCCCACATACCATTGGAACAATTGATGGAAAGCACATCCGTATAGGGACACCACCACATTCGGGATGAGACTTTTATAATTATATATATTTTTAGCATAGTTTTGCTTGCGTTGTGGATGCTCATAGCAATTCCTTTACATAGATGTTTATTGTCTATTTAGCAAATGCAGCGAATTTTTAATTTCAACATTCCCACGATTTCCACGAATGATGCAGCGCAATATAATAAAATGCTGACGATATGTCTAGCAAATGGTGAAATACCAAGAAAACAACACCAAGCGCATTCCTGCACGTACGCTGGCGGCTCCCGTAGGTTAAGTTAGTTTGTAAGAATTATTATGTTGTAAGTTTAGTTTCATTAAAAGCATTAAAAGAATAGAGCTATAAGCTCCTAAAAAATTATTTTTTATATTAAATCGGCACTTAGAATTTTTTTTGGCGCCCGAGCAGGGACTGCTGGCAAACTATCGCATAAATACTAATCGGTAAAAAAATCAAACCCTAGTCGTGAAGTGCAAAAGCCCTTAAGCAGTGCTAACATTTGCGGTAGAAAAGAAACGATAAAAAGAAAGTCCCCAAGCGGTACTAAATAAATCAGCCAGTAGTCCTCGCGTGTGCAAAATACGCGAACAATATAAACAGTTCAAGTGTATTCAGGAAGTGTGGAGAAAAGAGGCCATCGAGTAGCCGTTCCAAAAGCGGAAGAAAAGGAAGTTCCAGAAACTAGCCGCTCCATCCTACCATCAAACATATAACAAACGATGAAGATGAAGTTCCTGACCCAGATTCTAATGTAAGAATTATTTATAAGATATAAATTTCTAAAAAAGTGAATACAGTGAAAATTAATTAAGAAAAGAATATTAAACACGGTGACAATTACTTAAGAAATAATTTTTTTCTCGAAATTAGTTATAAAGTAATTATTGATTATATTAAAAAAAAATTTGTATTAATTATATTAAAAGGAAAAAAACAACAAACAAAAGGAATCTATGTTTATTATAAGATTGTAACAAAAACAAATGAAATTATTATAGAATATAGGTATATTTTTATTATTCAAACAAAAACTAACAAAACACAGAGAGAATATAAAATACAACTCAGATTTAAAATTTAAATAATTAAATTTACATTTAACAAAATATAAATCGTATATTAAAGTAAAAAAGGGACTTCACGATAAAAAGTCCTCAAGCAGTACAATCGTGATAAAAGACCCAAATTAAAAAATTAAAAAAATTACCATGCCAGACTTAAGATCAGGCGCAACTACCAATAATAATGGTCATCCTAATTTAATTAACAATATTCCCCAAGTGAATTTCATTTCAATCAATTAATTCTCGCAACGAATTCCCAACTGAGCCTCAATCAACCCCTGAGCTTAACGCTCTTATTTCATCCATTGTTCAGCTCGTGTTCGAACAAAATGGACACAACCTAGTTAAAAAGGTTTTAAATCCTAACACTAATTTATTTCCTGGTGAGGAGCAAGCAATTGATCCTATACACCGGAACAATTTATCCGATATGGATAAAATTCCTGACATAGTCAAATGCCTGAGAAACTTTTCAGGAGATACAGGAGAATTCAGCCCGAAATATTATGGGATTTTGAGTACCATTAGGAACAAGATAGTCGGTAACGCAGATACCGCTCTTGAAGCCTATAACATTCCCATGAATTGGGAAAGCATATCTCGCTGTTTAGGTATGCACTACGCCGATTAGCGTGATCTGAGCACACTAGAATACCAAATGGTATCCTTAGTGCAAGGAAACAATTCTATACAAGAATTTTATCTAGGTATGCACTACGCCGATTAGCGAGATCTAAGCACACTAGAATACCAAATGATATCCTAAGTGCAAGGAAACAACTCTATACAAGAATTTTATCAAAGGGTTTATTCTCACCTCACTTTAATATTGAATAAACTACCATGTTTAGACGTCAACTCAGAATCTTTGAGCCTGTTGACACAAACATATCGAGATAAGACTCTCGATACGTTTATTCGAGGTCTAAAAGGCGACCACCCTCGATTGCTCGGAATACGAGAACCACTTGATTTACCTCATGCATTAAATCTCTGCCTAAAGCTCGAAAATCAGAGCTTCAGGTCAAACCATACGTATAATAACTTGGGAGCAGTAAAAAAATATCAACACTCTTCTTTACAAAATCCACCAAGGTATATATCAAACATCCAGCATCAATATCAACCTCCTACAAGACCTTTCCCTGTACAAAACATGCTACAAAATTGATTTTTCAATCAAAATTATCATTATCCTAGGATGAACAATGATGTTCCGCGTCCACCCGTCCATAACTAATCTTACGCGAACTTTAACAATCGGGATCGTCGACCCGTTTATAACCCAAATCCCATTCCACAACATAATAACCAACCTAACATAAAGTCAAATCCTTGGACAGGACCACAAACTTCTCTTGCAACAAGGCCACAACTAAAATACGAGCCTCAGAGTTCCCAAACGAGGGCACAACCAGGACTTTCCAATCAAAGATTTTTTCCACCAAGACCTCAACAAAATTTTCATATTAACACAGTAGAAGACGAACTTGCCGAATATAGTAAGAATTTAGAACACTGAAATAGCAAGTTTGATGAACCTTTGGAATACTTTATACCAGAGGAACCAACCGAATATATGAACCCAAACGTCGAAATTTTTCCCGACATCCATTTTTTAGATTAGGAAACTCTTCGTTACCATACATCGAGGTTAAAACGAAGAGTGGAACAAAGTTAGAAATTCTTATAGATACAGGGTCAAACCGCAATTATCTCCAGCCCTCTCTGGTCTCTAACCTAATTCCCAATGAAAATGGTTTCTACGCTAACTCTGTTGGCGGCAGTACTAAAATAAGCCACCATGTTGAAACCAACCTGTTTGGTCTTAAAGACACCAAAATTAAATTCTCCTTATTACCACCCCTTAAATCCTTTAATGCCATACTTGGCAACGATAGCCTCAAAGAAATTTCAGCCAAAATTTTCACTGAACATAACTACATAGAAATTAAATATGGCTTAAAAATTAGAATGAAACAAAAAACCTCCCAAGCAATTAACAATTTAGAGATAAAGATGGACCATATGTCCAATTCCCAGAAAAATGCTATTAAATCACTTGAAGAAGAATGCTCTTCGTTATTCTCCAAACCAAACGAAAAACTGACTTACACAACAACAGTTGTGGGTGAAATTCGCACCACCACAATTCTACAACAAGTTCTATCCATATCCCATGCCTCTCAAAGAAGAAGTTGAGAGTCAAATCCGTCAGCAATTCGATGACAACATCATAAGACCGTCTAGATCTCCGTACAACTCTTCTGTCTGGGTTGTACCTAAAAAAGCCGATTCCAACGGCAATAAACAATATAGGGTAATAATCGACTACCGGAAGCTAAACACGGTCACAGTCGCAGACCGCTATCCCATCCCAGAAATAAACTGGGAAAGAATAAATTCTTCACAGTCCTTGACTTAAAAAGCGGTTTTTACCAAATCCCCTTAAAGGAATCGGATGTAGAAAAAACAGCCAATAAATAACGGAAAGTATTAATTCGTAAGACTTCCGTTCGGCCTGAAAAATGCACCATCCATTTTTCAGCGGGCCCTCGACGACATTTTGCGAGACTTTATTGGCAAAATATGCTATGTCTATTTAGACGACATCATAATCTTCAGTCAAACGGAAGACCAGCATGTTCAACACATTCGTGAAATTTTTCACGTCAATTTTCCAAGGTCCAATTGGACAAATGCCTTTTAGGTTTCGTGGTGTCTCCCGAAGGTATTCGTACAAACCCGGCTAAAGTCGAGGCGATAACGAATTTTCCTGTACTAAAAACTTTCCTTCCTTGGCCCTTCGGGCTACTATCATCGTTTTGTGAGAGACTATGCCAAAGTGGCAAAACCGCTAACCGCTCTTTTAAGAGGGGAAGATGGACGTACGTCCAAAGCTCGATCGAGCAAAAAAATATTTACCTTAATGAAGAAGCACTAGAAGCATTCCAGAAATTTAAAAATTTGGAAAACCATTCCAACTAACAACAGACGCTTCTCAATTCGCAATAGGAGCTGTTTTTCGCAAGACGACAGGCCTATTACTTTTATCTCCAGGACACTCAATAAGGCAGAAGAAATGTGTGCCACTAATGAAAAAGAAATGCTGGCCATATTTTGGTCATTTAGTGCTCTTAGAAACTACCTCTATGGAACAGCAAAGGTGAAGATCATAACTGATCATCAGCCCTTAACATTTGCGTTAAGCAACAAAAATCAGAATAACAAATTAAAGCGATGGAAGGCATTCCTGGAAGAATTTGATTACGAGCTTCAATACAAACCAGAAAAGACTAATGTGGTAGCCGATGCCCTTTCCCGGATAGTAAACCCGTCAAGTATAAACGCACTCACTTCAACGCAACACAGTGGCGAAAGTACGCCCGAAAACTTAATTCCAAATGTCGAAATCCTTATCAATGTCTATAAAAACCAAATTCTCCTTGAAATCGGTCCCAACTCCTCCGTAAACTTTAAAATCGTCTTCCCAATTTACCATCGTCATCAAATTATAGAACCACAATACACCCATGATAACCTCATAAAAATTCTGAAAAAAACACCTAAACCCTTCAGTTATCCATGGCATTAAAACCGAAGAAGCCATAATGGGAATGATTCGACAAATCTACCCCTTACATTTTAGTAGTTATAAAATACGATTTACTCAGATACAGGTAGAAGATGTTACTTCGGAATCAGAACAAGAAAAAATTGTGCGCACAGGAACGAGAGAAAATAAAGCTCAGATATTAAAAACACATTATTTTGCAGACATGATCGGAAGAGTTAGAAGAATCACAAGAAAATGTGAAAAGTGTCTGCATAGCAAATAAATACGACCGACACCCAGATAAACCCGAATATCAGCCAACCCCTTTACCTGAATTTCCCGGTCAAATTGTGCATATAGACATTTATTTCACTGATGGGAAAATAATTCTGACCGCCGTGGACAAGTTTTCAAAATATGCCTTAACAAACATTCTAAAGTCCAGATCTATTGAAGATGTAAAACAACCACTACGAGAAATAGTTTTGTCTTTTGGCGTCCCGGAAACAATTGTAGTGGATAGTGAAAAAACCTTAAGCTCAAGTTCTTTTTCGTATATGTTGGAAAATCTGTTCAAAATTAAAATTCATAAAATGCCACCTTATACAAGCTCAGCTAACTGACAAGTGGAAAGATTTCATTCCACGCTCTCTGAGCTTATGCGTTGTCTTAAAGTAAAAAAAACCCACAGCACTTTTTCTGAATTATTAGATATTTCTGTTTACGAGTATAATAGATCTATCCACTCCACGACAAAAAATAAACCGATAGATGTTTTCTTCAGAAAAAATAGACTGAGTCACCCCGAACAGCTTGAATTAGAAAAGAAAGAAATTATCAAAAATATTAAAACTAAACAGGCTGCAATTTAGATTATCATAACAAAAACAGATCACCCCCGAAAAATTATTCAGTAGGAGACATTATTTATGTGAAAATAAACAAAAGAATAGGGAATAAACTTTCTCCTAGATAAAGAAAGAAATTGTAGGTGAAAACAGAAACACTACTATTATTACAAAATCTGGAAAAATAATTCACAAAAGTCTCATAAAACATTAATTTTCCCCAACAGATTATCCTTTCCTATGTTCTATGCGGATATCCAAATCCTGGATTACACAAATTCAAAAGTGGCAACCCCGAGCCTAGGGCTCTCAAAAGTACAAACTGGTACTTTTAACATTATTCATGACATAGATCTAGAATTATATGCCAAAGTTATCGAGGACATCAATTTTTAAATCCAGAGTTACGTTTCTAACCAAGACCCATTATATCCCTTACTATCACACGAAATTTCCAACATCCAGAACCTCCTCATCCGATTACAACCTAGACCAAGAAAACAGAGATAGATCATTAAATTTTATTGGTAGTGCATGGAAATGGATAGCCGGAAACCAGGACCATGCCGATTTTCAAATAATTATATCAAAAATTAATAATGTTCTAAGAAACAATAATAAACAATTAGTTATAGATAAATTGACTAATGAAAGATTAAATAATATCACAAACATTACAAACAATATTGTTAAATTTAATTAAGAAAAATTCAAATTTAAAAAACGAATATTTTACAAATATAAAATATAAATTAAACGTAATAAAAGAAGAATTAACTAATGTTAACTATGCCATACACTGGGCAAAAGCGGGAATAATAAACTCGTTTATCTTATTAAACTCTGAAATAAATTAAGCAAAAGAAGTATTTGAAAAATATGAAATCCCATTTATAAATTTAGAAGAGACATTTGAATTTGCAGATGTAAAGATCGCAACAAATGTCTCAACCATACTCTGTATTATAAGTATACCAGTAACATATTTAAAAGCTTGTCAAAACCTAATGATAAAATCAATTAAGAGACAAAATTTTATAACTAAAATACCTTTTAATAATATTTTAGAAGGTAACAATCAAATAATTGGTATAAAAGAAAAGTGTAAAACCTATAATAATTTGGCAATTTGTAAGCAAAATCAAATTTTAGACATAAGTACAAGTAGTTGTATACCGAATATACTAAGGAGCCGCCCATCAAACTGTACAGAAGTTAACAACCAACACATTCCCAGCGTCGAAGAAATACTCCCCGGAACCCTCTTTTTAAATAAATACAACGGATCAATTGTTGCAAATGGCGAAGTCATCAACCTAACAGGATCTTTTATCATTCAATTTCATAACGCATCCATCACCATTGATAAACAAAATTACAGTTCCAACAAAATCCCTGGGTCAAAACCACTACCGGCAATCGTACAGCCTGACTCACAAGCAGAAAAGTATGAAGAGGTGTTAACATTAGAAATGATGAAAGAACTACATCTTAAAAACACCGAATACATCGAACATATAAAAGAAGAAGACAGCCTACATCTGATAACCAACTCCAGCCTGATTACAATAAAAATAATAATAATAATTGTAGTAATTGTCGTAAGAATGCTCGTATGTAGGAAAAATGGAGATAAATATCACCACAAATCCCGTCCCAATTCCATTAGTACTTACACCTGAAATTTAATTAGAAGACAAAGAAGCATCTCATACTGAAAGGATTACAAGCCCACCAAAACAGCTGGTAGCAGCTAAGCCAACAAGTATCAGCCAAATTCCTTTTTTCTGAAGGTCAAACAAGGACGTTTGAACTTAAAGGGGGAGGAGTTAATGCATCAAATATTTATCGCTCTACCTAGCAAATGCAGCGAATATTTAATTTCAACATTCCCACGATTTCCACGAATGATGCAGCGCAATATAATAAAATGCTGACGATATGTCTAGAAAATGGTGAAATACCAAGAAAACAACACCAAGCGCATTCCTGCATGTACGCTGGCGGCTCTCGTTGGTTAAGTTAGTTTGAAAGAATTATTATGTTGTAAGTTTAGTTTCAATCAAGCATTAAAAGAATAAAGAGCTATAAGCTCCTAAAAAATTATTTTTTATATTAAATCGGCACTTAGAATTTTATTTTACAATTTAGCTTGTACATGCATACTTGTCAAGTTCGCAGTTGCGTGTGTACCCGGCTTTAGGTACAATGGAACTGCTGACTCATATAGATCGTTGGAGTTCTTGTCAAGGGTTTCTCGCAGAACAATTTCAACATTTGCTCCAAATGTGCTGAATGTGATTTATAATTGCTTTCAACGTGAAAATAAGAAGGTTGTTTCAAAATCTTTTTTTTTTTCAATTTATGAAATATTTTAAGACCCTGCAACTGAAATTGAATGGTTTGATGTTGCCATCGATTTCAATAATTATTGGGATTCCCCACATACCATTGGAACAATTGATGAAAAGCACATCCGTATAGCGACACCACCACATTCGGGATGAGACTTTTATAATTATATATATTTTTAGCATAGTTTTGCTTGCGTTGTGGATGCTCATAGCAATTCCTTTACATAGATGTTTATTGTCTATTTAGCAAATGCAGCGAATTTTTAATTTCAACATTCCCACGATTTCCACGAATGATGCAGCGCAATATAATAAAATGCTGACGATATGTCTAGCAAATGGTGAAATACCAAGAAAACAACACCAAGCGCATTCCTGCACGTACGCTGGCGGCTCCCGTAGGTTAAGTTAGTTTGTAAGAATTATTATGTTGTAAGTTTAGTTTCATTAAAAGCATTAAAAGAATAGAGCTATAAGCTCCTAAAAAATTATTTTTTATATTAAATCGGCACTTAGAATTTTTTTTGGCGCCCGAGCAGGGACTGCTGGCAAACTATCGCATAAATACTAATCGGTAAAAAAATCAAACCCTAGTCGTGAAGTGCAAAAGCCCTTAAGCAGTGCTAACATTTGCGGTAGAAAAGAAACGATAAAAAGAAAGTCCCCAAGCGGTACTAAATAAATCAGCCAGTAGTCCTCGCGTGTGCAAAATACGCGAACAATATAAACAGTTCAAGTGTATTCAGGAAGTGTGGAGAAAAGAGGCCATCGAGTAGCCGTTCCAAAAGCGGAAGAAAAGGAAGTTCCAGAAACTAGCCGCTCCATCCTACCATCAAACATATAACAAACGATGAAGATGAAGTTCCTGACCCAGATTCTAATGTAAGAATTATTTATAAGATATAAATTTCTAAAAAAGTGAATACAGTGAAAATTAATTAAGAAAAGAATATTAAACACGGTGACAATTACTTAAGAAATAATTTTTTTCTCGAAATTAGTTATAAAGTAATTATTGATTATATTAAAAAAAAATTTATATTAATTATATTAAAAGGAAAAAAACAACAAACAAAAGGAATCTATTTTTATTATAAGATTGTAACAAAAACAAATGAAATTATTATAGAATATAGGTATATTTTTATTATTCAAACAAAAACTAACAAAACACAGAGAGAATATAAAATACAACTCAGATTTAAAATTTAAATAATTAAATTTACATTTAACAAAATATAAATCGTATATTAAAGTAAAAAAGGGACTTCACGATAAAAAGTCCTCAAGCAGTACAATCGTGATAAAAGACCCAAATTAAAAAATTAAAAAAATTACCATGCCAGACTTAAGATCAGGCGCAACTACCAATAATAATGGTCATCCTAATTGAATTAACAATATTCCCCAAGTGAATTTCATTTCAATCAATTAATTCTCGCAACGAATTCCCAACTGAGCCTCAATCAACCCCTGAGCTTAACGCTCTTATTTCATCCATTGTTCAGCTCGTGTTCGAACAAAATGGACACAACCTAGTTAAAAAGGTTTTAAATCCTAACACTAATTTATTTCCTGGTGAGGAGCAAGCAATTGATCCTATACACCGGAACAATTTATCCGATATGGATAAAATTCCTGACATAGTCAAATGCCTGAGAAACTTTTCAGGAGATACAGGAGAATTCAGCCCGAAATATTATGGGATTTTGAGTACCATTAGGAACAAGATAGTCGGTAACGCAGATACCGCTCTTGAAGCCTATAACATTCCCATGAATTGGGAAAGCATATCTCGCTGTTTAGGTATGCACTACGCCGATTAGCGTGATCTGAGCACACTAGAATACCAAATGGTATCCTTAGTGCAAGGAAACAATTCTATACAAGAATTTTATCTAGGTATGCACTACGCCGATTAGCGAGATCTAAGCACACTAGAATACCAAATGATATCCTAAGTGCAAGGAAACAACTCTATACAAGAATTTTATCAAAGGGTTTATTCTCACCTCTCTTTAATATTGAATAAACTACCATGTTTAGACGTCAACTCAGAATCTTTGAGCCTGTTGACACAAACATATCGAGATAAGACTCTCGATACGTTTATTCGAGGTCTAAAAGGCGACCACCCTCGATTGCTCGGAATACGAGAACCACTTGATTTACCTCATGCATTAAATCTCTGCCTAAAGCTCGAAAATCAGAGCTTCAGGTCAAACCATACGTATAATAACTTGGGAGCAGTAAAAAAATATCAACACTCTTCTTTACAAAATCCACCAAGGTATATATCAAACATCCAGCATCAATATCAACCTCCTACAAGACCTTTCCCTGTACAAAACATGCTACAAAATTGATTTTTCAATCAAAATTATCATTATCCTAGGATGAACAATGATGTTCCGCGTCCACCCGTCCATAACTAATCTTACGCGAACTTTAACAATCGGGATCGTCGACCCGTTTATAACCCAAATCCCATTCCACAACATAATAACCAACCTAACATAAAGTCAAATCCTTGGACAGGACCACAAACTTCTCTTGCAACAAGGCCACAACTAAAATACGAGCCTCAGAGTTTCCAAACGAGGGCACAACCAGGAGTTTCCAATCAAAGATTTTTTCCACCAAGACCTCAACAAAATTTTCATATTAACACAGTAGAAGACGAACTTGCCGAATATAGTAAGAATTTAGAACACTGAAATAGCAAGTTTGATGAACCTTTGGAATACTTTATACCAGAGGAACCAACCGAATATATGAACCCAAACGTCGAAATTTTTCCCGACATCCATTTTTTAGATTAGGAAACTCTTCGTTACCATACATCGAGGTTAAAACGAAGAGTGGAACAAAGTTAGAAATTCTTATAGATACAGGGTCAAACCGCAATTATCTCCAGCCCTCTCTGGTCTCTAACCTAATTCCCAATGAAAATGGTTTCTACGCTAACTCTGTTGGCGGCAGTACTAAAATAAGCCACCATGTTGAAACCAACCTGTTTGGTCTTAAAGACACCAAAATTAAATTCTCCTTATTACCACCCCTTAAATCCTTTAATCCCATGCTTGGCAACGATAGCCTCAAAGAAATTTCAGCCAAAATTTTCACTGAACATAACTACATAGAAATTAAATATGGCTTAAAAATTAGAATGAAACAAAAAACCTCCCAAGCAATTAACAATTTAGAGATAAAGATGGACCATATGTCCAATTCCCAGAAAAATGCTATTAAATCACTTGAAGAAAAATGCTCTTCGTTATTCTCCAAACCAAACGAAAAACTGACTTACACAACAACAGTTGTGGGTGAAATTCGCACCACCACAATTCTACAACAAGTTCTATCCATATCCCATGCCTCTCAAAGAAGAAGTTGAGAGTCAAATCCGTCAGCAATTCGATGACAACATCATAAGACCGTCTAGATCTCCGTACAACTCTTCTGTCTGGGTTGTACCTAAAAAAGCCGATTCCAACGGCAATAAACAATATAGGGTAATAATCGACTACCGGAAGCTAAACACGGTCACAGTCGCAGACCGCTATCCCATCCCAGAAATAAACTGGGAAAGAATAAATTCTTCACAGTCCTTGACTTAAAAAGCGGTTTTTACGAAATCCCCTTAAAGGAATCGGATGTAGAAAAAACAGCCAATAAATAACGGAAAGTATTAATTCGTAAGACTTCCGTTCGGCCTGAAAAATGCACCATCCATTTTTCAGCGGGCCCTCGACGACATTTTGCGAGACTTTATTGGCAAAATATGCTATGTCTATTTAGACGACATCATAATCTTCAGTCAAACGGAAGACCAGCATGTTCAACACATTCGTGAAATTTTTCACGTCAATTTTCCAAGGTCCAATTGGACAAATGCCTTTTAGGTTTCGTGGTGTCTCCCGAAGGTATTCGTACAAACCCGGCTAAAGTCGAGGCGATAACGAATTTTCCTGTACTAAAAACTTTCCTTCCTTGGCCCTTCGGGCTACTATCATCGTTTTGTGAGAGACTATGCCAAAGTGGCAAAACCGCTAACCGCTCTTTTAAGAGGGGAAGATGGACGTACGTCCAAAGCTCGATCGAGCAAAAAAATATTTACCTTAATGAAGAAGCACTAGAAGCATTCCAGAAATTTAAAAATTTGGAAAACCATTCCAACTAACAACAGACGCTTCTCAATTCGCAATAGGAGCTGTTTTTCGCAAGACGACAGGCCTATTACTTTTATCTCCAGGACACTCAATAAGGCAGAAGAAATGTGTGCCACTAATGAAAAAGAAATGCTGGCCATATTTTGGTCATTTAGTGCTCTTAGAAACTACCTCTATGGAACAGCAAAGGTGAAGATCATAACTGATCATCAGCCCTTAACATTTGCGTTAAGCAACAAAAATCAGAATAACAAATTAAAGCGATGGAAGGCATTCCTGGAAGAATTTGATTACGAGCTTCAATACAAACCAGAAAAGACTAATGTGGTAGCCGATGCCCTTTCCCGGATAGTAAACCCGTCAAGTATAAACGCACTCACTTCAACGCAACACAGTGGCGAAAGTACGCCCGAAAACTTAATTCCAAATGTCGAAATCCTTATCAATGTCTATAAAAACCAAATTCTCCTTGAAATCGGTCCCAACTCCTCCGTAAACTTTAAAATCGTCTTCCCAATTTACCATCGTCATCAAATTATAGAACCACAATACACCCATGATAACCTCATAAAAATTCTGAAAAAAACACCTAAACCCTTCAGTTATCCATGGCATTAAAACCGAAGAAGCCATAATGGGAATGATTCGACAAATCTACCCCTTACATTTTAGTAGTTATAAAATACGATTTACTCAGATACAGGTAGAAGATGTTACTTCGGAATCAGAACAAGAAAAAATTGTGCGCACAGGAACGAGAGAAAATAAAGCTCAGATATTAAAAACACATTATTTTGCAGACATGATCGGAAGAGTTAGAAGAATCACAAGAAAATGTGAAAAGTGTCTGCATAGAAAATAAATACGACCGACACCCAGATAAACCCGAATATCAGCCAACCCCTTTACCTGAATTTCCCGGTCAAATTGTGCATATAGACATTTATTTCACTGATGGGAAAATAATTCTGACCGCCGTGGACAAGTTTTCAAAATATGCCTTAACAAACATTCTAAAGTCCAGATCTATTGAAGATGTAAAACAACCACTACGAGAAATAGTTTTGTCTTTTGGCGTCCCGGAAACAATTGTAGTGGATAGTGAAAAAACCTTAAGCTCAAGTTCTTTTTCGTATATGTTGGAAAATCTGTTCAAAATTAAAATTCATAAAATGCCACCTTATACAAGCTCAGCTAACTGACAAGTGGAAAGATTTCATTCCACGCTCTCTGAGCTTATGCGTTGTCTTAAAGTAAAAAAAACCCACAGCACTTTTTCTGAATTATTAGATATTTCTGTTTACGAGTATAATAGATCTATCCACTCCACGACAAAAAATAAACCGATAGATGTTTTCTTCAGAAAAAATAGACTGAGTCACCCCGAACAGCTTGAATTAGAAAAGAAAGAAATTATCAAAAATATTAAAACTAAACAGGCTGCAATTTAGATTATCATAACAAAAACAGATCACCCCCGAAAAATTATTCAGTAGGAGACATTATTTATGTGAAAATAAACAAAAGAATAGGGAATAAACTTTCTCCTAGATAAAGAAAGAAATTGTAGGTGAAAACAGAAACACTACTATTATTACAAAATCTGGAAAAATAATTCACAAAAGTCTCATAAAACATTAATTTTCCCCAACAGATTATCCTTTCCTATGTTCTATGCGGATATCCAAATCCTGGATTACACAAATTCAAAAGTGGCAACCCCGAGCCTAGGGCTCTCAAAAGTACAAACTGGTACTTTTAACATTATTCATGACATAGATCTAGAATTATATGCCAAAGTTATCGAGGACATCAATTTTAAAATCCAGAGTTACGTTTCTAACCAAGACCCATTATATCCCTTACTATCACACGAAATTTCCAACATCCAGAACCTCCTCATCCGATTACAACCTAGACCAAGAAAACAGAGATAGATCATTAAATTTTATTGGTAGTGCATAGAAATGGATAGCCGGAAACCAGGACCATGCCGATTTTCAAATAATTATATCAAAAATTAATAATGTTCTAAGAAACAATAATAAACAATTAGTTATAGATAAATTGACTAATGAAAGATTAAATAATATCACAAACATTACAAACAATATTGTTAAATTTAATTAAGAAAAATTCAAATTTAAAAAACGAATATTTTACAAATATAAAATATAAATTAAACGTAATAAAAGAAGAATTAACTAATGTTAACTATGCCATACACTGGGCAAAAGCGGGAATAATAAACTCGTTTATCTTATTAAACTCTGAAATAAATTAAGCAAAAGAAGTATTTGAAAAATATGAAATCCCATTTATAAATTTAGAAGAGGCATTTGAATTTGCAGATGTAAAGATCGCAACAAATGTCTCAACCATACTCTGTATTATAAGTATACCAGTAACATATTTAAAAGCTTGTCAAAACCTAATGATAAAATCAATTAAGAGACAAAATTTTATAACTAAAATACCTTTTAATAATATTTTAAAAGGTAACAATCAAATAATTGGTATAAAAGAAAAGTGTAAAACCTATAATAATTTGGCAATTTGTAAGCAAAATCAAATTTTAGACATAAGTACAAGTAGTTGTATACCGAATATACTAAGGAGCCGCCCATCAAACTGTACAGAAGTTAACAACCAACACATTCCCAGCGTCGAAGAAATACTCCCCGGAACCCTCTTTTTAAATAAATACAACGGATCAATTGTTGCAAATGGCGAAGTCATCAACCTAACAGGATCTTTTATCATTCAATTTCATAACGCATCCATCACCATTGATAAACAAAATTACAGTTCCAACAAAATCCCTGGGTCAAAACCACTACCGGCAATCGTACAGCCTGACTCACAAGCAGAAAAGTATGAAGAGGTGTTAACATTAGAAATGATGAAAGAACTACATCTTAAAAACACCGAATACATCGAACATATAAAAGAAGAAGACAGCCTACATCTGATAACCAACTCCAGCCTGATTACAATAAAAATAATAATAATAATTGTAGTAATTGTCGTAAGAATGCTCGTATGTAGGAAAAATGGAGATAAATATCACCACAAATCCCGTCCCAATTCCATTAGTACTTACACCTGAAATTTAATTAGAAGACAAAGAAGCATCTCATACTGAAAGGATTACAAGCCCACCAAAACAGCTGGTAGCAGCTAAGCCAACAAGTATCAGCCAAATTCCTTTTTTCTGAAGGTCAAACAAGGACGTTTGAACTTAAAGGGGGAGGAGTTAATGCATCAAATATTTATCGCTCTACCTAGCAAATGCAGCGAATATTTAATTTCATCATTCCCACGATTTCCACGAATGATGCAGCGCAATATAATAAAATGCTGACGATATGTCTAGAAAATGGTGAAATACCAAGAAAACAACACCAAGCGCATTCCTGCATGTACGCTGGCGGCTCTCGTTGGTTAAGTTAGTTTGAAAGAATTATTATGTTGTAAGTTTAGTTTCAATCAAGCATTAAAAGAATAAAGAGCTATAAGCTCCTAAAAAATTATTTTTTATATTAAATCGGCACTTAGAATTTTATTTTACAATTTAGCTTGTACATGCATACTTGTCAAGTTCGCAGTTGCGTGTGTACCCGGCTTTAGGTACAATGGAACTGCTGACTCATATAGATCGTTGGAGTTCTTGTCAAGGGTTTCTCGCAGAACAATTTCAACATTTGCTCCAAATGTGCTGAATGTGATTTATAATTGCTTTCAACGTGAAAATAAGAAGGTTGTTTCAAAATCTTTTTTTTTCAATTTATGAAATATTTTAAGACCCTGCAACTGAAATTGAATGGTTTGATGTTGCCATCGATTTCAATAATTATTGGGATTCCCCACATACCATTGGAACAATTGATGGAAAGCACATCCGTATAGCGACACCACCACATTCGGGATGAGACTTTTATAATTATATATATTTTTAGCATAGTTTTGCTTGCGTTGTGGATGCTCATAGCAATTCCTTTACATAGATGTTGGAGGAAATGGAAGAGCATTGGACGTAACAATTTTTTAAAAATTGTAGTCTTTACCATGGTATCACCAAAAATCAACTAAACATCCCAAATGCACAGCCATTGAAACGGCAAGAAAGTCCATCGACATACTTTTTGTTGGGGATGTTATATTTGCACTCGGCAAACAAAACGCATCAAAAATACTTGAAAATTTGGTACGTTATTGTGGCACTGACGGGGACGTCCCATATCAATGGAAAACAAATAAAATAATAAGTAAAAATCTTTGTACAATACCTAAACCTGTAGGTAAATTCTTTTTTTAGTCCGACAGATATGGTTTGTATATCAATAGATACATTCTCTGTATCCCGATAACAGTACCACATTTCGGGTCCAACAGTAACCTTGCTGAGAATTTGTACTTTACAGAATGGCAGTTATAGGGTCCTCAATCCTCATGCTTTGAACCTCGGGCGCTTGATGATGACGTGGATCTCCCACGCCACCACGCCGGGCCGATGACTGCCTCCCAGATCCAATTTGCATTGGTGGAGATGCTGAAGATTGCTCTCTGAAGTGTATCGTGCTGAAATTTTTGTTTAATTTATAATTTTTACCTGCGATTATAGGCACTATAAGGCAAGTTAAGAATTCGTGAATATAAAAAAAATTGAAATAACAATGAAACATGACATTACGATCATAGAGAAGTCTAAAAAAGTGATCGAGAAAAAATGTCTGTCTGTCTGTCTTTCTGCCTGTCTGTCTGTCAGTATGTATAACGAGCTGCAGCCTAAACGGATTAAGCGGTTATCTTCAAACTTGGTGTGTGTGATTATTTGGGCATTCCTCAGAGGGGAAATTGAAATTTTCTTTTTAGGCCTAAAAATAACGGTAAGTACCTGCCATATGACCGTTTATGAAAAGTTTATTTTCCTCGAAAACGGCTCCAACGATTTTGATGAAAATTTTTGAGAATTTTTTTTGTTGGTTTTGGATTTCATTTGATTATAACCAAATTTACGGGAAAAGGCTATTAACGGTACCTTTTATATAACGGTTTTTTCAATGTTGAGCTTTCTCGGTAACGGCTCTTTGGATTTCTGTCAAACTTTATATTTGAGAAGATCTGGGTAGCAAAATTAATTCTGCATACCAAAATGTTTAATAACTTTTTTTTTCTAATTAAAGTTAATTTTTCAAATTTTTTTTTGAAAAATCGATATTTTTAAAACTAATTAAAAAAAATTATTTAAAATTTTATAATCACATGTATTTTAATAAAGTCTAAAAAACTGCATACCAAAATTTTAAATAATTTTTTTTCAAAAACTAAAAATAAAAAACATAATTTTATCAAAACCGGTCCTACAATTTTCGAAATAAAATTTTCATAAATTCTTTGTTATTTAAGACGTGTGATGGCGTACTTCATTTTTACTAAAAACCGTTAAGTATTGTCGTTTTGATACTTATAATAAGTCCAAACTGTGCTATTTTCAACGTAAATGTTACTTGTTTCTGTCAAAGATCTTGCTTTCCAATGTAATTAGGCACACAAGAGTAAGTACGTGCTACCCAGTCGTGCCCATTTTTTATTAATTATTTCTTACCAATGAAAAGTTTATGCTGGTTCTTACGAAGCATAATTACTCTAGCTAAGAACAAGAACTCGCTGTAATAAAATAGGTGAGAATCGTAGACCTCCTCGTTTCCAGCACCAGAACGTTGAGAGTCTAGGATTTTTTCTTTTCGGCCACATAAGCTGACCGTAGGTTGTTGACTTTTTTTAGATCTCCAGTTTCCTTATTAATTTATTGTGAATTGTGAAATGAAAGCCCAAGCATCGTTCTTTAAAAAGTTTTGTACAGTTTGCCTTTTTAATTCTACAAGCATTTCTTTTCCCTGTACAAATTTATCAATAGTTTGGTTTGATTTCATTTTGAGATAGTTTTCACTCACTAATATTTTTTTTTTTTTTATTACAAGCGCGCCTAAAAGGGATTTGTGTGTTGCCCTTATAGTGTTAAAACGGACTGCGCGAGCATATTAAGATTAGGGAGGGAGGGAAAGAAGGTGTCGATTAACATTATGGTTTTGAATGCTTGCAAATCGAAATGGCAAGGGAAAATCTCGCCGGGGAAACCATTCCAAAGTCGTGTTGTACGGCTAAAAAAAACTTCTTACACCGATACAGAAAACTGACACACATACCGAGTACTGAAAGTTTTTCGGTTTCTTCAATGGAAGTACCATTCATGGACAATGGCATAGGGGGGTATGTTTAGCTTTAACGACATAAGACAACATTGAGTTTTCGAAGCATTAAACTATACACGATTCCTATTACCACATTTGACAATGCTGTATAAATCGGAGTTTAATAAGCTTGACATACGGTACCGTTGCGATTGCACGTCCGATGGCGAAGGACGAATATGAAAAGCTGAGGGTAGAGTCGTCAGCAAAACAGTTAAGTGGATTAGAAGTAACATACAGAAGATCATTTATAATAAAAGGCACGACTCGGTCGCACGTATTTGCTCCTGTGTGCTAATCCTTTTTAGGTACAGGCGTCTTTTTACAAAGATTTAATTTTAATGTTTTTTTTTTTGACGTGCAACCTCTTTAGAATCGTTGTGGTTTGAAGCTCGAACGAACATGCGTCCCGACAAAGGGATAAACACATAAATATATAGGATTGTTAGCTTTTGCAGTTTTTCAGTGCATTATCTTTCCACTTGTTGTTTACGGTTTATAAAATAATTTGCTAATAGAAAGATATAAAGGACTTTTTTCAGTTTAATTTTCATGTTGGTATGGAAAAAATTGAAAAAACTGCAGTAGGGTAATAATGCTAGGTATAGGGACCTATATAGGCTCCAATAACAATAATTTACTTTTTGAAATCAAATTAATTAAAATAGCTTAATTATGTTTGATGGATCGATAAACATATGGTGTGGGTAGGTATTAATGGAATTTATTAAGGATATCAGGTACCTATAATAAGGTTGGAAGGAATTCAGGTAGGTACTAAAATTAAGATACACATTCCAACTACTTTTAAGCGAGTGGGTATAGAGACAATATTAAAAGTTAACATAGCGGTTTTGTTTATTTAGGGGCAGGTGTAAGCTTTTGTTTTCTCCATTGAAATTTTTGCATTACTACTACTGAGTAATCGAATAGTTTTTTTATTTCTTAATTGTTTTTGAGTGTTTATCATAGGATTCTTTATTTATGATATGTGCTTTTATGATGAGGAAATGCTTTAAAAAAAAATTTAATAAGCAATATTATTTATATCATAAAACACTACATATTTTGAAAATTTCATCAAAATCCGTCAATTAGTTAACGAGAAAGTCTGATTTTAAAAAAACGGTCATATGGGAGGTACCGTTTTTCTGAAAAATCTATTAAAATTAAAAGATAGATTTTGCATAGAAAACACCATTCAGAAAGTTTTATCAAAATCGTAGGAGCTGTTTTCGAAAAAAAAAGAAGATTTTCATTAAAAGTTATATGGCAGGCACCGTTAGTTTTGGAGCTAGAATGCCAATTCGAAAAACTGTCAGGTAGAGTACTCTAAAAATACTAAATACCAACCGTTTAGGCTGTAGGAATCGATACGGACAGACAGACAGACGGACGGAATTTCCGGACCGTAATGTCATGTTTGATTGTTAGAATTTTTTTTACGAATGCATAACTTGCCTTATAGTCCCTATAAATCGCAAGCAAACATGAGGA
This sequence comes from Platycheirus rosarum, assembly GCA_963971375.1. Taxonomy (NCBI): domain Eukaryota; kingdom Metazoa; phylum Arthropoda; class Insecta; order Diptera; family Syrphidae; genus Platycheirus; species Platycheirus rosarum. The sequence goes on from OZ020507.1 coordinate 67,672,453, forward strand.
AAAGAGTCGGAGACAGAACGGAGCCCTGGGGTACACCAGCATTTATTTTGTGGGAATCAGATTTGAATCCGTCCAATACAACTTGTATTGAACGGTCCAGAATATAGCTTCTAATTAAACGAACAAGAGTATCATCGATCCCAAAAGCACGCATTTTCGATAAGAGAGCTTTATGCCAAACTCTATCAAATGCCTTGGAGATATCAAGCGCAATAATCTTACTTTCACCAAAGCGATGTAAAGATTTTGTAAACGATTGATCTATCGTTTATGTTGACCAGATCACAGTTCTTGTACTATGACTGGTATGGTGTATACAGTGAAGCACTTTAACACCTTGAGATGACTAAAACAGCTTCAAGCAGACTCACTTGAATAAAATAAAAAGTCTTTGTTACTGTTTCGTTGCTATCTAAACCTCAATTTTATTTTCCTACCGATATTTATACTTAAAAATATGCTTATTCTACATTTATTTACAAAGGTGTGGTTGGTGTGACAAATAGTGCCGATTTTACAAAATAGAGAAATTTAAAATAAATCAAAGTGTGCAAGGTATTTTGTTACAATAAATGTTGATTGAAAATTATATTAATGCTGAAAGTGCAGAAGGCACTACAATTGGATTTAGATTAATAATATTTGTGCTGAAAATGCAGAAGGCATATGTGAAACAAAAAAAAACGATATGAAAAGTTTTGAATATGAAAATTATGCCAAGAGACTGTTCTGTGGAAATGAACATCCTGCCCGCGCTGATGATCGACAGATTCATCTGAACCAATTCTTAGATACTTCTGGTGTAACTTGATGTACGTGTTCTCCGTGTCGCTGGGATTGGCGGAGAGAGTTTTTGACGGCATCCCTTGTAAACTAAAAAACCCACTATTGTAATGGTGATGAGTAATCCAAGTAAACTCAAGATGCTGTGGGGAATGTTATGATAATGGATTTGATTGGGTAACTCCAGCTGTTGACGTCTGATCTGGTCTCGAAGCTCATGCAACTCTTGATTTATGGAGCTGGTATTTGATGTGTTGTAGTGAAGTGAAGCTAGGTGAAGTTTTAGCAAACCATTTCCTTCCAATGCTATAAATGATGTTTGTTGCTTGCAAACGACATTAAGCACCGTTTCTTTATTTACTGCAAATATCCATTGGTTTAATTCAGGGAGTTTCGTCCATACTAAATTAGTCTTGATCATTTTTAGTTCACACGTTGAAAGATCCGATTTATTGTTGAGTAAACTTATCTCGCACAAGCTCAAGTTAGTTCCAGCTTGATAGACCGGATGAGTTTGTCTACATAAATGATGATCTCCATTAGTAGTGGTACATCTAGAAAGTTCATCTTCGGTTATGGGGTAATATTGGTCATGATGAGCACTCACAGCTAAGACATCTGTTGACTGTTGTATGGTTATGTAGCTGTTATTAATTGCTGCTGGAATGGGAATCAGTTTGTATGCGATGAATTCTTCTAAGCCGAAAAACGGCAGTTCAATGTTGAAAATGATGTGATTTGAACTTATGTGTCCCTCGACATTCATTAGTTTGTAAAGCTGAAAGATATTGTCAGGTTCTACTGGAATCCGAAGACCTGGTGGAAGATGACTTCTTATTTTACGTACTTCAATTTTAAGTTGTTGATGGGTGATTAACAGGTGATTTACTCGTCCTTGGTGTGTATCTGCCAAGACATCTGTTATGGATGTCTGCATTCTTTGAATGTTAATGATTATAAGGGTAGCGTGGGTGCACCAGGACAGAAATTGTTCTTTCAGTTTGGTTTGGTATAGTTCTTCAGTGACATTGTTAATATGATTGAATAATTGACTCAGTTGATTATCAAGTGCATGTTGTCTTTTTGACATATCGTCTTGACTTAACTTCATAAAATTGACTGTCGAGTCTAGAATGGAAGTGTGATTTTTTAAAAGATTCATAAGTTGATCTTCGTTCGATTGGATGCCTTCTAATCTTTGAGACATTTCACTGGCGTACTTGGAGTCGAGAACTCCGAAGAGTGAGTTTGCTATGTTTCCAACAACGTCGATGGCACCGCGTTTAATCCTTACAGAGGGCTTAGTTGAAGGAATAATATTATCTTCAATTAATTCGTGTGTTCATCCGCTTTAAATAGAGTCCATACCTCGGCGCCATAGAGCAGGACTGGGATGATTAGGGTCTTATACAGAGTCTCCTTTGTCTTTCGAGAGAGGGCTTTGCTACTCAATTGCCTTCCTAGCCCATAGAAACAGCGATTGGCAAGAGTAATTCTTCGCTTTATTTCTGACGAGATGTTGTTGTCAGATGTTATAGCGGATCCGAGGTACACAAAGTCCCTAACTACCTCAAAGTTGTACCTGTCTATTGTGATGTTTTGTCCAATCCGCCGGTGTTGTGTGTCCCTTTTTGTGGACAGCAGGTACTTCGTTTTGGCCTCATTGACTGCTAGTCCCATCTTAGCCGCTTCAGCTTCAATGCTAGCGAACGTTCCAGTGACAGCTCGCCGAGTTCTGCCAATGATGTCTATGTCGTCAGCGTATGCTAGCAATTGCACAGACTTGAAAAAAATTGTCCCACTACAATTGATATGCGAGTTTCTTATAATTTTTTCAAGATTAAGTTGAAGAAATCGCACGATAGCGCATCACCTTGTCGGAATCCTTTTTTGACGTCAAAAGCTTCTGTGAGGTCAGAACCAACCTTGACGGAGCAGCGAGAGTTCTCCATCGTCATCCTGCACAGTCGGACGAGTTTTGTGGGAATGCCAAAACCTGACATGGCTCTGTATAGCTCGTCTCTATAAATGCTATCATACGCGGCCTTAAAATCGATAAAGAGGTGGTGGGTATCGATTTGGAATTCTTGGGTGGTTTCCAGGATCTGCCGTAGCGTGAACATTTGATCGATTGTGGACTTTCCTGGTCTGAAACCACACTGATAGGGGCCAATCAGGTTGCTGACGAAAGGTTTCAGGCGTTCACATAGTACGGCAGAGAGGATCTTGTAGGCGATATTCAGGAGACTTATTCCTCTATAGTTGGCGCAGTTTAGAGGGTCTCCTTTCTTGTGGATCGGGCAAACGATGCTGAGGTTCCATTCATCAGGCATACTTTCTTCTGACCAAACTTTAGAGATGAGTTGGTGTATGCACTCCACCAGGTCATCTTCGGCCGCTTTAAAAAGTTCGGCGGGTAATCCGTCGGGTCCAGCAGCTTTGTTGTTTTTGAGTTTAGATATTGCTATCCTTACTTCATTTTGGTCAGGTGGACGGAAGTTTTGTCTGTCATCATCCATGTTGAATGGTTCATTCTGCCTGACGCGGGATTTTGGCCTTCATCGCCGTTTAACAGTCTGCAGAAATGGTCCTTCCATGTACTCAGCACCGACTGTGACTCTACTACGAGGTTTTCATTCCTATCTCTACAGGCTTCTGTGCGGAATTTTTTTCTTTGGCATGTTCTTTTTACCTGTTGGTAAAACTTCCGCACGTTGTTCCTGGAGTAGCATCTCTCAATATCTTCGATCGCGCGCTTCTCATGCTCTCTCTTTTTCTTTTGGAGAAGCCGGTGTCCTTCCCGTCTTTTCTGCTCGTAAAGCTCGCGAGCAGCTCTCGTCTTTCTTTGCAGCGTCGCTTTATATGCCTCTTGTTTGGCTGCATGGGCCTGCCTGCATTCGTCATCAAACCAGAGGTTTCGTGGTGGTGGACTGGTGAAACCTAGCACATCAGTTGCGGCATCTCTGATGGCTTGTTGGCAGTGTTGCCACTGATCTTCGGCACTTGATGCTGGCGGTACTGGATTTCTTGAGAGGTTACGGGATATTCGATCGGCATAGGTTCTGGCGGTTTCTTGCGATTGCAGCTTTCCGACGTCATACTTCCTCACAGTATTACTCCGTTGTTGTGGAGTTCGGGTTATTCGCATTCTTACCTTTGCTGCAACAAGGTAGTGATCCGAGTCGATGTTAGCTGCTCGGAAGGTGCGAGCATCCAAGATACTGGAGGCGTGTCTTGCATCGATCGCAACGTGATCAATCTGATTGACGGTTCTTTGATCTGGGTGTCGCCAAGTCCCTTTGTGTATATCGAGATGAGGAAACCGTGTGCTTGCAATGGTGACGTTATGTGCCGCTGCGAAGTCAATTAGCCTAAGTCCGTTTTCAGACGTTGTGTCGTGTAGGCTATGTTTTCCGACAGTCCTACCAAAGATTTCCTATTTACCTATTTTGGCATTAAAATCGCCTAGTACGATCTTAACGTCGTATTTAGGGCATTGCTCATAGGTTTTGTCGAGGAGCTCATAGAAGTCATCCTTGGTGGCGTCATCTTTGTCCTCTGTGGGGGCATGAGCGCATATTAGGCTAATGTTGGCGAATTTAGCCTTGATACGGATTGTCACAAGTCGCTCACTTACGTGTCGAAAGCCCAAGACTTCTTGCCTAAGTCTACCGCTTATGACGAATCCGCACCCAAATAAACCCTGTGGTCTTCTTGGGCAATCACCGTAGTACACGTCACAGTTTTTCATCCTCCTTTTGCCCGGCCCATTCCATCGCACTTCCTGGATGGCAGTAATTCCTGCTCTCTAGCAGTCTAGGGCCTCCGCTAGTTGTTTGGGTGCACGTGGTCTGTTAAGAGTTCTAACATTCCACTTGCAGATCCGTAGGTCGTTGTCCTTGATTCGTTTTTCCGGGTCGTCAACAGTAAATCCGTCCTTTTCCGAGGCTATTGGTCGCTTCGCAACTTTTTCTTTTTTCCGTGGCAGGGTTGTTAACCCCACGCACAACCCCCAACCTGGAGGGCCAGGTCCTTTGTTGGATTCCTTGGACAAAAGGAACCGGAGAATCCGGAGTCAGTAACCCACTTCGGGGATATGAGCGCTGCCGTTGGCCCATTAAGGGTTCATCCGCCACCATCTCTATTTCAATGCCCTGACTTGCATTGAATTGTCCTAATGACCTTTTCTCCAAATACGTCGAATTAGCTCATTAGGGCGTCTGCTTCGTTGACTATTGACGCCACCGTTGTTCCAATTGGTTGGGCTCATCCGCCGTACGTCCTCTTTCTGAAGGGTTCGTGCAAGACTTCTGCGAATCGATCCGAACAGTCATTAAAGCAGAGCATTATAGTGTTGCTATTTTTTCTGTGTTCAACACTCGCGCTTATAAGTTTAGCAGGAATGTCCGGATGGACAGACCAGTACCCGGTGGTTACCGCGGGGAGGTAAAATAAGCACAATTGATGTGCGGATGAAGATATCCTTAGTCGTTTCGAGCGTAAGATTCTTCGGAAGATTTTTGGCCCTATCTGCGGTAACGGGCTTTGGAGGAGAAGGTTCAACCAAGAACTACACGAGCTGTACAGCGACATTGACCTGGTCAAAAAAATACGCATATCACGTTTAAGATGGCTAGGTCATGTAGAGCGAATGGACAACAATGCCCCGACTCGCAGGATCTTCGATTCCATCCCAGAGGGTAGACGCAGTCAAGGAAGACCTCGCCTTAGGTGGCGCGCTCAAGTGGAGGACGACCTCAACCAACTTGGAGTGCAAAACTGGAGGCAGCTAGCCAAAGACCGAGTTGGCTGGAGAGGCATGTTGGTTGAGGCCCAGGTTCGTCCCGATCTGTAGCGCCACCTAAGTAAGTAAGTAAGTAATTCGTGTGTTATAAGCCGTAGTTGTTGTATAACTTGGGAGCAGAGAGTCCTTGGATGGAAGTCTATTGCAAATATGCTTAAGTATCGTAGTACTGTTGTCTAATGCTTGGAATTCCCTCTGGTATGGTTCGAGATTATAGTACACAACAAGGTTCCATCTATTGTGAATCAGACTTATTGTTCCATGTCGTTGAAAATGGATTCCAAGGGAAGAATTGTTGAAGTTTATAATCTCTATGTCACTTGCAATTACAATCGGTAAAATTAGACCAATTAGCAATAGTGTAGTGAAGAAGTGTGGGTTTGTCGAGTTAACCCTAGTTGTTGATTTTCTTGCTGTCTTTGATGATGATAAAGATTCACCAGGATCAGAATTTCTTCGCTTTCGTTCGGATGATGGCATGTCTGTTTGAGATTCGGACGGAGCTTCATTGTTTTCCACCAGTGGTGCAAGTTTGTGTATTGGACGCCGCAGTACGCCAGATTTTGTTCGCACGTCGGCGACACGCACCAGGCCGTCGTTTCCATAATGCACCTTTTCGATTCTACCTAGCGGCCATTTCTTTATAGGAGTGTTGTCTTCCTTCATAATGACCACGGTGCCAGGTTTTATGTTTTTAGATGGCGTTTTCCATTTTGTTCGAATTTGGAGTTCATTTAAATATTCTTGAGACCATCGATTCCAGAATTCTTGTTTGATGTGAGATACTAGCTTCCATCTGGTGAATAAAGTACCCTTGATAGGTTCAGCCTTGTTATCAACGACTGCCTTTAATGAGTCCCCAATCAAAAAATGACCAGGTGTTAGTACGCTCAGGTCGTTTGGATCACTAGACATTGCTGTTAGAGGTCTCGAATTTAAAATTGCTTCTATTTCTGTAGTGATAGTACAAATCTCTTCGTATGTTAGTGACGCTGTTGCGATTTTGCATTGTAACAAGTGTTTTGCAGATTTCACAGCTACCTCCCATAATCCTCCAAAATGTGGAGCTCGTGGTGGAATAAAGTGAAAATCAATTCCCTTTGAACTGCATGAATTAGCGATTTTGTTCTGTGCTTGTTTTGAATATATGCTTGTTTTCAGCTCTTCTAGTTGATTTTTGGCTCCGACAAAATTAGTGGCATTATCGCAATACAGATTTTTAATACGACCACGTCGACTCATAAATCTCCGCAGAGCTCCAAGAAATGCATCTGTAGTTAATTCGCTGACGACTTCGATGTGTACCGCTTTTGTAGCGAAGCAGCAAAATATGGATAAATAACATTTTTGGGCTCGGCTCCCTCTCGTTCGTAATTAACCCATAACGGACCACAAAAATCCACTCCTGTATTGATGAATGAACGTGATGGTTGCACTCTTTTCGCTGATAAATTTCCCATCATTTGCGAATACATTTTTGGTTTCGCCTTGATGCAAAATATGCAGTGCTGGACAATAGAGCGGGCAATATTCTTGCCTTTGATTGGCCAAAAGCGCTGTCTTGTGACTGCTAGTAGGCCTTGGGGTCCAATATGATTATTATTGAGGTGTAGATCCGTCATAAGCATTTTGACGAGTGGGTGAGAATATGGCAACAGTATCGGATGTTTGCTGTCGTAGGATAAATTTGTTGCTTGAAGTCTGCCTCCAACTCGCAGAAGATCGTCTTGATCTAAAAATACAGCGAGTCCTTTCAATGGACTTTCCTTATCTAGTTCCTTGTGTTTCTTCAGAAAACGCATGTCTTTATGGAAACCGTGATTTTGGACTTCCTTGATGATAAGCTGCAGAGATATTTCTAGTTCCGAGGTTGATAATGGCCATGACTTTCTGACGTCTTTTTTTGGGGTTCGTCTGACGGATTTAATTGCATCCTTGAGGTTACCTGACTTGCATAATTGGACAAATCGAAAACAGTACGCTAAGATCACCTTAAGTTTATTGAATGAGTTGGAATGCCTTATTCCTTCAAAAATACTTTGTACATCACTGTCGTCATTAGTAGTCAATAAAGCAACTTCCTTCCTTTCATCTGTCCATGATTTGCTGAATTTGTATGGGGGTGGCCAAATTGATTCCGATCCATGCAAAAATCTCGGACCATATTTCCATAGTGTATGATTCTGCAGTTGTTCCGGTGATACGCCTCTGGATAAAACATCAGCTGGATTTTCAGCTGATTGCACATATCGCCATTGATTAGTGCTGGTTAGAGATTGGATGTTGGCAATTCGACGTCCAACAAAGGTCTGGAAAGATTCTGTATTTGAGTTAATCCAACTCAATTTTATTTGGGAGTCAGACCACAGAAAGCTATTGGCGTTTTCCACCTTTAAGTCTCCTTTTACTCGTTTTGAGAGTTCGGCAGCTAATAGTGCTGCACATAGTTCAAGACGTGGAATTGTCATAGATCTCATGCCTAATGCTATTTTAGTAGTTGGTGCAATTCGAGATTTGGAGCACAACAGTCTTACTACGATTAAACCATCCTTGTTCAGTGATCTGATATACACAGCAGCCCCGTACGCCTTCTCTGAAGCATCTGCAAATGTATGGATTTGCATTGATAAGGCAATATGATGACCAAAAACGTGTCTAGGAATTTGGAATTTATCTAATTCTTGGAGGCCTTGGTAGTATTTGTTCAACCTGGTGTTCATCTCTTCTGGTAAAGCAGCATCCTAATCGTATTTGAGTTCCCAGAATTCTTGTAGAAAAAGCTTTGCGACGGTTACTACTGGAGCGACTATTCCTAGTGTGTCAAAAAGACGTGCTATATCTGAAGCTACAGATCGCTTTGTGAATCTTTTTGAAGTTCTATAATTTGTTTTTATGCAGAAGACGTCTGACTTGGGTCGCCAAATTAGCCCAAGGATTTTGACAGCGCCTTCATTATTGTCGTCGGTGAGAGATATCTCTTGATCTTCTAATGGAACATTATCAAGCAATTGTTGGTGGTTTGAACACCACTTTTTTAATTGGAGCCCTCCCTCCCGCAGCAACAATGACAATTGTGACTGAATGTCTTTTGCTGTTGTTATGCTGTCTGCACCGGCCATAACGTCATCCACGTAGAAGTCCTTGATCAAAACTTGCGAGCCTAATGGATACCTTTCAGAGTATTCTTTAGCTAAGATCTGGAGGCATTTTGTTGCAAGATATGGAGCTGACGTGGTTCCATATGTCACGGTATGAAGTTTATAACATTTAATAGACTCAGTTCGGTTAGGTCGCCACCATATCAATTGAAAATATTGATCTTCTTCTCTTATGCGTATCTGCCGATACGTTTTTTGAAAGTCGGCCTTTATGACAAATTTTGGAAATCTAAAACGCAATAATATTGAAAACAATTCGTCTTGAATTGTTGGTCCGGAATACAGTAAATCATTTAACGACAGATTAGTTGACGTTTTTGCAGATGCGTCAAAGACAACTCGTAACTTTGTACTACTACTTTCTGGTTTAAGCACGCAATGATGAGGCAGAAAGTAGTGTGGTGTTGGAATTGACTTGAAATCAATCTCTGTCATGTGCCCCAGTTGAATGTATTCGTTCATGAATTCACGGTACTGATTGTATAATTCCGGGTTTCGTTCTAACCTGCGTTCCAATGCACGAAATCGATTTAGAGCAATGTCACTAGATGATCCTAGTTTATTTGAGTCATCAGCAAAGGGTAGACTGACAACGTATCTTCCAGTTGCGTCTCGTGAAGTTGATTGGTTAAAATGTTCTTCGCATTTTTCTTCTGCAATTGTGCGACTTGATGTCGAACACAAAAGCTCTTCGGTTTGCCAAAACTTGCTTATAGTCTGCTCGAGGGATGATTTCTCAGTAGTGATTCCACAAATTGTATTTATTGATGAAACTTCGGTCACCTTTCTGGTGACTATTCACCCTAGTTGCGTATTTTGCAGTAGTGGTAACTCGTTGCCTAATTTAATCTGGCCAACGCGAAGTAACTGATAGTAAAATTCAGCTCCGATGAGCAGATCAATGTTATTTCTTTTATTGAATTGCGGGTCAGCTAGTATGACATTCCTTGGAACTGTTTGTGTTGGCTGAGGAGATACAATCTGCGGTAATACGATTGCTTCAAGCCTGGTAGTGAAATTGGTATTCGTCGATTTTAAACATATGTTGGCTCTGCGATTTGAATCCTTCTTGGAATTTCCTACACCTTGTATGATCATGGGCCGAGAAGATAAGGGTATATTTAGTTTACGAATCATTCTTTCTGTGACGATATTGATTTGTGAACCGGAATTTAAAATAGCGCGACAGTTGATCGGTAAGCCATCTTGATCCATCAAATATATGACAACGGTGCTGAGGAATACGTAACCCTCTTTCTTGTTCGAGCTTAACGCTGCTAGTGTTGCATTATTGATTCCAGATGTAATAGATGGTTCTGGATCTGGTGGTGTCATGCCCTTAGTAACAGCATTCGAAACTGACGCACTTGAATTTAGTTGATTAAATTTAGGCAAGTGCACTAATGAATTGTATTTTTTAGCACATTTTGAACAACCTCGTTGTTTACAGTTGAAGGAGGTATGTCCATACAGCAAGCAATTCACACACAAATTATTTTTTCTCACATGGTTTAATCGTTCTGAAGGCGTAAGGTTCAAGAAAGTACGGCAATGGTATAGTTGATGCTGATTCTTGCACAACGTACAATTTTTATTCTGAATGGTAATTGAGCTCGTTACTCTTGGGTACCTTTTTCTTCCTTCTTCGATGTATCTTCTGTTACCCTTTACACCTAGTGCCTCCAATGATTGGAAACGAGTTTCTAGGAACTTTAGAAATTTGTCTAGCGGCTGTAGTTCCTTTGGATTGGTCAAGGTTTGTTCGTATAGTGTGTGAGTTAATTTATCTAGCTTCTTCGTAACTATGTGAAGTAGTATTGGGTCCCAATTAGCAGTATCTATTCCAAGGTTGGTGAGGCCATGCATACATTCTTGTGTTGTGTCATGAAGGTCCTTTAATGCCGCAGCCGATGCTCCTTCTGACGACCGAGACAATTGACACAAGAGTCGGTTGAGGAGAGCAGAAACTTGTAGTCTAGGATTGCTGTATCTTTCTTGAAGCAACTTCCAAGCTGACAGGTAATTGTCCTCCGACAGAGCCACATGTCGTATGACCCGTTCTGCTTCTCCTGTAAGGTTCGTTTTAAGGTAGAACATTTTTTCACAGTTCGACATTTTTTGTTGGTCTATCATCTGGCTAAATAAATCATGAAATTGGGACCATTTTAAGTAATTCCCATCAAATTTCGGTATCATTATTTTTGGAAGGTTCATTTTTGAGCTAGTTGCAACTGGTTGCTGGAGTGGCGAGCTGACCTATTGAAGCTCTTGTACAGGCGGTTTACAGACAGAAACGGTCTGGAGATTAGGACACTGAAGTCGTCAATCAAAAACGTCAACTCGCTCATAAAGCCGTAATTTTGCTTTATGTCTATTAACTCGTACTGGAATAATAGTATGTAGTATGTTTCCCGAGATTAATAAAATCTTCAGAAAAAACAATCAAAACGATCTTCCGTGTCTTAAGCTTCCGAGAACGACAGACAATGAAAAAAAAACTCCTGGCCGCAGGAATTGATCTGGGGGACGCCTTCTTGGACGACGGTTTCTTTGTCATCGAAGATCCATTGGAGAAGGTTGCAACAGTGTGTTCTGCTTTTCAGCAAGTGTGGCACCAAAAAAAATATAAAAATACAAAAAAAGCTTGCTGTGACTGTTCTAATTTAAAGTATCTTAGGTTTATTTTAAGTAATTTTAAGTTTATCTTTAGTTTATTTTAAGTTAGTTTTTAAGTTGTTTAAGATGACCCAGCTTTTTTCATTTGCTGGGTAAAAAATAAAACCCGTTATATATAAGATAAAATTAAGTTATTTTTAGGCCGAAAGGCAATTTAAATTAAGATAGAGATTAAGTTAGAGCACCCGCATAGGGCCAGTAAGTTAACTTAGATAATAGTTTTAGCTGGTTTAAAAATATTTGTCTAGCCTGTAAGTAGTTATAAGGTAACATTACAATAAAAATCAATAAACATGAAAAATCAATTAAGATGTTTGCTTTTGACCCGGAATTCGTCAGTTCGATACTTAGGTTGGGAAGAAATTTTTCTAACTTCTTGAGCCACCCGTGAGTTTTAAGTGAGAAAATAGTCACCTAATTTTCGATCTACTGCGCCGAAAAAAAATTCTTTCCTATCCTTCTAACTAGTGTCGTGCAACATCATGTTGCATTCTAAAAGGCAATGCGCCTTACAGACACTTATTTAAATATTATTATTATTATTATAAAATAGAAACAAAACTAGTCAGCATCTATAGATGCAATAAAAAGGATTACAAAAGTATACGTACAGAAGAATGATGTACGTAGACTTTTGTTAACAAGTGTATCTTTATCACCTCAACCGTCACAAAAGGCAAAGACAACGAAAAAAAAAATTCCTCAGTTTTGCGAGGTTAATTTTTTCACTTTTTCCGTCAAAATCATGAAAAAAAATTTATTAAGTTCGCATAAATAAATTCCCATACAAATTTTGACAGTTCATTTACGAGAAGATAGGTTCACGAGGTTCTTACGCTTTATCAGAGTTTTTTTACGCGATTGCATGAATACCCCTTAAAAAAAAATATAATTTGCGACACGTTTGGTAAAGATTGCAGGGTTATTTTTAAAAGTTTACAAAAAAAAAATATAAGAAAACTATTGCTCTCTAAAAGTACTGGAGGGCTCTAGGTAACGCCACTTCGGTGGCCCTAGGCTCAATGAAAGGAAAATCCCTATGTGCACCTCCTCGCGGTAGAGAGCGGGTAACGCTTACGCACAAGGGGACCGAACAGCTGCCGGAATAAGCAGCCAACCCAGCTTTGCTGGTTAGGGCACGGACTTGTCCTTGGGTTGAAGAAAATCTCCCTAAAGGCGGAAGAACTGTAAATTGCGGTCAACGGCATGTTAGTCTGGTGGCGGATGAGCCTATTTAAAGTTGGCCAACGGTAGCAGCAAGTAGCGTCAGTACCCATAGTGGGCGGCTACAAAAGGCGTCTGTTTTCCCACAGTGGGCGGCCTTGTTTTTTTTTTTTTATGTATGTGTTCGACCATCCAAAGGGCTGGTGGTGCCTGTCGAACTCCTGGCTTGAGCGTGCTATTAACCTTATCCAGGAAAACACTAAGCGGCGGGACGAAAATATATTTTTGCATGAAAGATGACAACGAATGGAAATGATTCCCCAAGGGGTAACCATACTTTGGTGAATCCTCTATGGCCCCGGCTGTAGTAAACCGCACATCGGATTTGGGGGTGCGGCAAATTTCATGTACAAATGACGATCGTGACGTCACAAATAACGAATCAGCAACAGGATCAAGAAATCCTTCAGATTCAACAAAACGGACATTTGGCTACAAAACACGAACGAAGATTGGAGCATGGAACGTTTGCTCCCTGCACGCACCAGGAAGGTACGAACAGGTGGAACGTGAAATGCTGCGGCATAACATCAGCATTCTGGGAGTGAGCGAAACCAAATGGAGAGGAAGAGCTGAATATACTGCAGAATCGGGACTTACGAGAATGTTGTATTCTGGCGAAGAGGAGGCAGGCAGAGGTCCAAGACTCAACGGTGTAGGCATTATGCTAACTAAGGAATCTATCAAGAGTCTTATTTCGTGGAAACCGGTTTCGGCGAGGATTATGACGGCGAGGTTTAGCTATAAAATCCGAAAAGTCACCATAATTCAATGCTACGCTCCAACGAATGATGCATCAGCGGACGAAAAGACCTCTTTCTATACTCACCTGAATTCAGTGTACAACGGTGTTCCAGCGGGCGATATAATTATCATCATTGGGGACTTCAATGCCAAAATTGGATCGGATAACCTGGGTCTTGAACGCGTTATGGGGAAGCACGGCTTAGGTCAACGAAACGAAAATGGTGATATGCTTGTCGACTTCTGCAACGCTCGTCAACTTGTAATTGGGGGTTCTTTATTTCCGCACAAGACCTGTCATAAAATCACGTGGGAATCTCCTGATGGTCGAACTAAAAATCAAATCGATCACTTCATCATACAACAGAAATGGAGGAAGTCACTGTGCGATGTTCGAAACGAAAGAAAGGCTGACGCAGGTAGTGATCATCTTTTACTCTTGGGTTTGCTTCGTTTACGAACAGCTGTTGCCCAGCGCCGCTCAGAAGGTATAGCAAGGAGACCAAGATTCAACACAAGTGCTCTTAATGACCCTAGTGTACGTCGTAATTTTACCACCACACTCGGTGTCAAAACGTCAAACTTCCAAAACGCCGGGTTATCGACAGATGACATGTGGGGTCAAATTAAGAGCGCTTTCATGGAAGCTGGAACTGAAACTGTACCAAGAGAGTCAAGAGCAAGAGATTCCTGGATATCCCAAGACACCTGGGACAAAATCACATATCGCAGTTCACTCAAAGTTAGGATCAATTCTGAAAATGATGCTCAGCGAACATTGCTTCTATGGAACGAGTATAGAGCATCTCATAAGACAGTGCAGCGGTGTGTGAGACGTGATAAAAGGGCAAGATTGGACAAACATGCGGAAAATGCGGAACGGGCTGCAGGAAGAGGGGACGCAAGAGAACTGTATAAAATCACTAAAGACATTGTTGGCCAGCGCAGTAGCACTAACACTAACCATTCAGTGTTAGATTTGAATGGCAACCTTTTAGTGACGATAGAAGATCAGCTACAAAGATGGAAGGAGCACTTTTGTGCACTGCTAAGTAGTGACCAAAATGCAGAATTGAATCCGCAATTGAACAACATGTGCAGATCTTCTAGGGGCATTGATACCAGTCCCCCAACGGCCAACGGGTACAGAGAAACGCGATCCATCTTCTAAAGAAAAACAAGGCAGCTGGACTTGACGGTATTCTTGCGGAGTTCCTGAAAACAGACCCTGAAGCAGCTTCCCATATTTTGCTAAATTTAGTGCAGGCTGTTTGGGAAAGCGAAACTTACCCACAGGACTGGAAGGATGGAGTTATTGTGAAGTTACCAAAGAAAGGGAACCTCAAAAACTGTAATAACTGGCGCGGTATCACCATATTGTCCGTTTTTCCGAAATTAATGGCAACCATTGTTCTCGAAAGGATAAAATCCAGGATCGAATCTACCCTCAAGAGGCACCAGGCGGGATTTCGTAGTGGTCGGTCTTGTGTCGACCACATCAACACCTTGCGAATCATACTCGAACAGTCGTCTGAGTATCAATCACCGCTGTACCTCATGTTTGTGGATTTTGAGAAGGCATTCGATAGGGTTAATCGTGTATGCATATGGAGATCGCTTATTGCGAGAGGTATCCCTGAGAAAATTGTCGCCATTATTAAAGAATCTTACAACAACGCAAGGTGTTTCGTTTTGCACAATGGACAGCTTGCCGATTCCTTTGATGTGCGTCAAGGAGTGAGACAAGGAGATGTCCTGTCACCAATTCTGTTTTAACTGGCAATTGACGATGTGATGACTGCCACGGTGGGTGAAACTGAGAGGCATGGTATCCAATGGAGTCTGTTTGACAAACTCAGCCACATAGACTATGCTGACGATATATGTCTCATGGCGAACAACACGGCTGGCCTAAATCAAATATGTCATTCGCTGCAGCTAAATGGGTAGGTGGCTTGCTTAAGGATCAACGCAAATAAGACCAAAATAATGACTACGGGCCAAAGCACACAACAAGTTACTCTAAGGCAGGGACCCATCGAGGAGGTCACGCAATTTAACTACCTGGGCAGTTTCATAGCACCCGATGGCGGAACGGACCTGGATGTAAACAATAGAGTAAACAAAGCCCGTAGTTCATTTGGAATCCTTTCTCCTGTGTGGAACTCCAGCAAAATATCGCTACGCACCAAGTTGAGACTCTTCGAATCCAACGTAAAATCTGTGCTGTTATATGCTTCAGAAACATGGAAATGCTCTGCAATCATCTCGAGCAGGCTGCAAGCCTTCGTTAATCGTTATCTGCGGTACATTCTGAAGATCCGGTGGCCGCAAACCATATCGAACGCTGAACTGTGGAATAGGACCGGACAGAGAAAATTGGACGCCGACATCAGACAACGGAAGTGGCGTTGGATAGGCCATACACTGAGGAAACCTAACGACAACATAGCGAAGCAATCCTTCGAATGGAATCCTCAGGGTAATAGACGCGTTGGAAGACCGAAAATAACTTGGAGGTCATCTGTTTTGGGGGAAGCTCGATCTCAAGGTTTTCAATCGTGGCCACAGCTAAGGTCAGTCGCGGCGAATCGGGACAGATGGAAGGATCTTGTTGCTGCCCTATGCTCCAGAAGGAGTTCAAGCGCTGCATTGCAGTCGGATAACATATATATTGTTTCTATGAACTTTCTATATGAACATTGTAGACGAAGTCTAAGGTACCTGATTTAGTTCAGGGTTGGAACTGGCTAAGGTGATAATGATATGTGATTGTCACAATCAACAAATTCAGTCTGCGTAAGGTGATTGTCATAGGTAAGTCACATATTTGTGATTTTTCATTTCATATTGAACTCCAAAGGGAAATGAAATAACGGAGATAAGCTCATCTAATAACTTCTCTTGTTTCCAGACCGAATATGTGTTTTTTTGTTGTTTTTTTTGTTTTTTTTTTTTCTTTTAAATTTCAATTATTTAAGTATTTTCTTTTAGATGCAGGAGCAAGTGATGGCACAGCGACGACGGTATAAATTATTAAAGATTAACTTTTGAGTCAGATAAATGAAAAACTTAAAATTATTTAAGTTGATTTTTCTTTTTAATTTAATTAAATAAATAATTTTCACAACTTTTTTGGTTTATTTTTAAGCATGTCGCGACGCATTTCGGAAATTATTCCATCTTCAGGGCGATCTGTGAATTGTTGTTATTTTCTTTTTCTTCTTTGTCTGATGTATACTTCTTTGTCTGCAGTATTTTGGTGTTGTTTTTGTTTTTTCTTTTATATATAGCCGGTGCATATTTATTTTATATATCTGCCTTCTTTTACTTTGTTTCGTATGTTAATGCTGTATCGTATAGTCCATTCGCTTTAAAAAGTAATTTATCGTTGAAAATATTGTCCTGTTCTTTTTTGTTTGCTTTATATAATGCATTTATAGAATGCATCCATTAACCTCCCTTTTTTGCATATGTGCATTGGTGTCAGATTATGATCAAAGTCAGTATAGTTATGCTTCTTTTCGATTAAATGCACGGCATAATTCGATTTTGTGCTGGGCTCTGGCAAGTGCTCCGAAAACCAGTCATTGAATGTTCTGCCTGTCTGTCCAATATAAAATTTATCACAGTCATTACACTTTATCTTGTAAACACCAGAACATGATTTTGTTTCTTTCACTCCTTTTGGTTGTAGCATTTTCCGTATATTGTTGGTTGTGAAAGATATATTTATGTTTACTTTGTTAGGTTCATTTTTAACTATATTTGGTAGTAATTTTGCATATTATATAGCTATGTATTGCTTGTTATTATTTTCTTCGTTATTTTTTTTATTTATTGTTTATATTCTGTTTTCGTTTGTATATTAATTTGTCTATTTACTTGTGTGTTATATTCGTTCTGTGCTGCGATATTATTTTATTGTGTTAATTTCATCGTCATAATCTTGCTTGTGCATTGGAATTGTTAAAAGTCGGTCGAAATTTTGTCCGTCTGTCTGTCTGTCTGTTTGTAGGATGTATTTTGGACTGTAGTCTAAACGGTTTAGCCAATCATCTTCAAATTTAGAAGTTAGGTTTTTTTCGACATTCTACAGAGGAGTTTTTCGAT
This sequence comes from Platycheirus rosarum, assembly GCA_963971375.1. NCBI lineage: Eukaryota > Metazoa > Arthropoda > Insecta > Diptera > Syrphidae > Platycheirus > Platycheirus rosarum. The sequence continues at coordinate 67,689,955 of OZ020507.1, forward strand.
TTTTTTTGTAAGGTCATAAATTAAGGGTACCTGTCATATAACCGTTATGTAAAAGCTTATTTTTCTCAAAAACGGTTCCAAGATAAGTTGTGTTCGTCTACTCCTTGAAACAGACTATTTTGCACAATTTTACACAAATGTTGTTCGTTTACTTACATTTTCGAGAGTTTTCGGGAGAAGAGACATGTTGCGAGAGAGAAATCCCCTTAATTCCCTATTTTAAACCAAAAAAATTCTTCGGGGAGAATATGTGAATTCTGTCAAACTCAAAAGTACATCTGAAATTTGACGTTTGTAAAGGATTCGTATTTGAACAATTTTAAATTAAAAAAAATGTAAAGTTAATTCCAAAGTAAATAATAAAATGACCTTACAATGGCCTTATACAATGGTTTCCATCACAACTTTTATTTCATCTGCACTTATTTGATCCATTTCGTTTAGTTAAATTTTAATTTTTTTGACGTCTAAAAAGTTTCCCTATTTTCCTCCACAAAGCGTTCTTTTACTTTTGAGCGAATTTATAATTTTCTGAGAGATTTCATCCCCACTCTTCAAAGTTTGGCTGTTTTCCTAAAACAACCGAAAAAGTAGACGAACACAACTATATTTTAGAAAATCAGTGTACTACTGTAGGCAAGCATTATATTTTGGTGAACTAATATGGTGGACTAAAAACGGTATCTCCCACAGGACGGGTTTTTTTTTCTTCGACTTTCTCTAAAACTAGTGATCTGATTTCTATCAAAATTGATATTCAAGAAGATATAGGTAGCTTAAGTAATTTCGCATTAATTTTTTTTCGAAATATTTTTTTTGTATTTTTCATAATTAATTTTTTTTTTGAATAATCAATATTTTGAAAACGGGTAAGTGATTTTTTTTTTTTTTTTAAATAAATGTTTTTATTTTGTGTTTAAGTTTGTATTCTTAAATTATTTTTTTTTATTTTTTAAAAAAAGTTGTTAAAAAACCGTTTTATTTAAAAACCGCTCCTACAAATTTGAAAAAACTTTTTAACATTTCTTAAAGAAATAAAATGGCGTTTAAATTATTTCACTCAATACAATTTAACGTATTTTAATCGAACAATGAAAAGTCACAACAATTGAATAAATGCTTTGATGTTAACTTTAATTTCTTAAATTTTATTCTACAATGTGATCGCCCATAGGAGCAAGTACGTGCGATCCAGTCGTGCAATTTATTTGATTATGTGGGTAGGGTGGTGCGAATCTTTGTGAAATGTTATGTCAACTTTATGTTTTTGTTATTCTTTTTTATGTTTAGGTCTAAGAAATTTAATCCATTTTCATTTACTAATTGTACTGTGAATTTTGTTTTGTTATTGATGGTGTTTGAATAATTTTTTAGAATGTCTATTTGCCTGTATGTTCCATCGAATATTATGAAAGTGTCGTCTACGTATCGGGAATATGCTATAATTTTGCTACTTTGTGTGTTCTTTTAAGATAAGAGATATTTGTTTTCTAACTTATTTAAATATAAGTCTGTCAATAATCCACACAATGGTGAACCCATAGCTAATCCTTCTTCTTGAGTGTAGTATTCGTTGTTAAAGGTGAAATAATTTTGTTTGAGTGTTGTTTGTAATAAATATATGAGTTCTGTAATTTGTTTGTTATTTAAAGTTGCATTGGTTTCTAGATGTTCTCTTCTAGATGTGTGGTGAAATATCCAAGTTTTTATTTTTACTTGCGATTTAGGTACTAAAATGCAAGTTATGGATTCGTGAAAAAAAAATTTAACAATCAAACATGACATTACGATAATAGATATTTTATAGACGTGTGGTTTTCGATCTGGTAATACTTTTTTCGTAGTTGTTCTTTTTTAAAAGCTGTCTCTTGATGCTCAGTTTGGTTTGCGATTTCATAATGAACAGACTTATTCCTGAACAAAGTTTGCAAATCGTGCAAATTTATTACCAAAATAATGGTTTGGTTCGGTTCGGTGAAGCAGAGTATCGAAGAAGACCCAAATGAGTCCATCCGCCATCGCGCGCGGAAGGATCTTGGTTTGTAGGCTTACAAAATCCAACTCGTTCAAGAACTGAAGCCGAGCGACCATCAAGCGCGTCACACGTTTGGTGAATGGGCCCAAAACGATTTTCACAAAATTGGGAAAATTAGGCCTCGGCTGAAATTTATTTGAGCCAGCCACGGCGGCCACTTCCCCGAAATAATTTTTAGAACATAATGCAAACCCTTATCTTTATAATAAAGCTAGATTCTTGGCCATAACATTAAACTATATGCGTATTATTTCTTCTTGAAAACCACACGTCTAAAAAAAGACCCTTTATATACATACATATGCAGCCACTAAGCAATTATCTAGCATAACAACAAGTTCATGCGACCCAGTCGTGCATTTTATTTAAATTTTATTCGACGATGTGACCGCACATATGAGCAAGTACGTGCGATCCTGTAGTGCAATTTTTTTTTAAATGCTATGGTTTTTTTTGGTTTTGATGTTATCTTTTATAAGTTCTTGTAGTTTTTTGGCAACCTTGTAAGCAGGAGCTGACGTGTAATTTATAATAGGTCTGATGGGTGCTCCTTCTTTGTGTATTTTTGGAAGTCCTGTGAAGGTGCTTGTGTGTTTGGTTGGTTGAGATATATTTTTGTTGTATTGGTAAGAAGGTTGTTGCATTTGTTTATAGCATTGTTGATGTCCTTAACGTATTTTTTAGTTGATCTTTTAGTGTTTTAATGTTGTTATTTGTGATGAAAGTGTAAGTTTTGTCTATGCATTCTTGTTGATTTATAATTACAACTGTGTTCCCCTTGTCTGCCTTAGTGATTAAGGCGTTTTTGTATAGATTTACTTTAAGATTTTTATTTTTGTAATGTATTATATCTGTTTGTTTTAATATTTGTTTGAATTTTTTGTTAATTGTTGTTTCAGTTTCATTTTGTAATTCTAAGTCCGGTATCATTTTGATGGCTGCTTCTGCGTTGCAACGCGTTGGTGACTTCATGCACTATGCTATCTTTGTAGAATTTTGGAAGATTAAAATTCAAATCTTTGTTTAATATTTCTATTTCCGTATTTGTAAATGTAATGTTAGTTCGGTTGACGATACGTGGGTAAAATGTGTGTATGTTAAGTAAAATTGTTTTTTGGCTTATTTCAGTTGAGAGTTTTTTTAATTTAAAATTATGTTGTTTTCAATTTTTATAGCAAGTGATTGGATTTGTTGTTCTATTTCTTCAATTTGAAATGTTGTACTATTGGGTGTATGTTATTATATATGTTTGAATGAGTTTTATACATTTACATTTACTTAACAAACACACATTTTACCCACCTTCAACAATGTAATAATATAACAATAACTATGCCAAAAAGCTCTGCCATATCGGGCGAAAAGCCTTCGAGACGCGCGATGCAAATACAGTACGCCATAAACTTAGCCTTATAATTTGCCTATTCATTTAGATTTTCGATAGTTTTTTTGTTAACAATCACTAGATACTATCGGAAATAAATTCTATTTTTTTTTTTTCGCAGAGATCGCTCAAAGAAAGATCATCCCCTCTACTCAAAAATTTGACAGAGCGAATTTTTCGCAATGTTTCAAAATAATCAACAGTTTTATACTTTCTATTTTCCAATTAATTTGACAATCAATGAAAAAAACATGATACATAATAATACCAGATTATGCACACACAAACCGCCAACTTGGTATTTTCTGACGGTAAAAACAACTTTTAACATTATTTTATTTTTTAAGTCAAAACTTTGTCCTAAAATTAAATAAAAAAATAAACAAAAAATAAAATACAATAAAAACCGGCAATTTTATTTTCCCCATGAATGAAAACTAGATAGTGACGTCACATGCAAAGTCAGCATATATAGTTTTTCTTTCAGAATTATGCTAAATACGTACCTACATAGGTCAGATTTCAAATGTCAATTTTAATCTTGTAATTCAGGTGGAAACACCATTAAAAATAAATAAATTTAATCGCGCGACAGCTCTTTAAGGAGCCAAGGCCTAGTGACTTATACTCTCAATCATTAATATGTGTGTGTTGTTAATCTGCAAGAATGGAAGGGACCTACAATTTACCGCCGAGTCCGAATGGCTACATGAGATCACTTTTTCGAGACAAGTTTTTACTCTTAGAGATTTTGTCAGTTCCTCGCAAGAGGCAGTACCCCTAAAAAGAAGGTGGCTATGAGCGGGACTCGAACACAGGTTCTTCGCTTAGCAGTCCAACACACTACTACTTTTACTTTTAAGATTTTTTTTATTTTATTACTAACTTATAATTATATTTACGAGCTAGACAAAAATCTTAAAATTAGCTAAAACTATCATCTTAACTAACTTACTGGCCCGATGTAGGCGCTCCAAATTAATCTTTAACTTAATTTAATTGCCTTTCGGCCTAAAAATAACTTAAATTTATCTTATATATTGGGGTTTTATTTTTCACCCAGAAAATTAAATAAAAAACTGGATTATCTTTATCGGGTAGTACTGACTTAAACTACTTAAAATAAAGTAAAAAATAAACTTAAAATTACTTGAAATAAACCTAAAATACTTAAAACTAGAACAGCCACAGCAAGCTTTTTCGAATTTTTATTTTCTTGTTGGATTTTTATATTTTTGTATTTTTTTTTTGGGGCCGCCGCAACTGCCGTACCTAAATTAAAAATAGAATAGATATATGTAGTCGTAGTCGGCCATAGGCGATATTTCGTCTTTGCTGACTGAAATTTCGGTTTTTAACTAAGCCACCAGAATTGGTGGACCTGATCACGGGCTTCCTTCCGATCCCGGTCGGGCACGGCCCTACTGAAACGGAGGCGCTCTGCTTCGCTCCCAGCGACTATGCCTTGGTCGTAGAGGAGCCGCCTATCGACTATTCTGCGGCCGACGTGGTAGATCAACGGAATCGCCGATCCATCCAGAATCAGCCCTCGACTATCAAGGTATAGGAAAGCCTCGGGCGGGATAAAACCACTCGAACGTGTACTTTCAAAATATTCATCATGGGGGTAGTAAGCCCCGAAGATTTGTCCATTAGTTGAGGTCATCGCCCTTGCAATGTGTATGCGAATGAGCTTAATTAAAAAAAATATCTATCCTGTTTGTATTGGCCCCGTTGTATAGAACCTCGTTGGAATAATAGTGTTTGTACTCTGACTCTGGCGTTCTATAAAGTCGGATAAGTGCGAAGACACTGTTTCTCGAACACCGGAATCTCTTCCATTTGAGATGGTGCAACGTTGAACCACACAGGGCATCCATAGGCAATCATCGGCCTGATTAGAGCCATGTAGCAAATCACTTTCACCCTGCTATCAAGGCGGCTGCTATAAAACAACCGTCTTGTCAGGGCAAAAGCTCCCCTAGCCCTGGCCAGAGCAGCCTCTACATGTCGATTGAAATATAGATACTGATCCAACCAGATGCCAAGGTACTTTACTACATTTTAACTCGCCAGTGGATGTCCATGTGGCCCAGCGATCACTAGCTTGCGCCAGTTCTTTCTCGTATCCCTAGAGACCCCAGCCAAAGGGGTTCTAAACAGGATAGTTTCGCATTTCCGGAAGTTAATTTTCAGCTTCCAATCACTACAATATTGTTGAATTTTATCGAAATCACGTTGCAAAAGAATTCTGATGACTTCAACTTTTGGACCTGTTCTGTACGCAATTAAATCATCGGCATACGCAATTGCATGAGGTAGACTCCCAATGAGATCGCTGGTGTAAATACTAAAGAGAATCGGCGAGTTCATCGCTGCCTGTTGCAGACCATTTTTAATATCACACGTTGTGGTAGATGTTACATTGCCACTCTTTACAACAAACTTTCTACCATTAAGCATGTCGTAAAGCATATATAGCAGTGGTTTACTTATGCCCCATCTGGTAAGCTTCAGATAAAGACCCTCTAACCATACGGTGTCGAAAGCCTTCTCCAAATCAACTAGACAGACACCCGTGCATTGATTCTTAGCATTGTTCCATTGGACAGCAGATACTAGCTTAGACGCGGCATGAATTGTGTGATGTCCCGCCTTAAAGCCGAATTTGGTGTCTGGAATTATATTTTTGTCCTCGGCCTACATGGACAGAGCTCTATTGATAACTTTTTCGAATACCTTGCTGATACTCGGGAGAAGACTTATCGACCGGACATTTGCCGGATTGGAATTGTCCTTTCCCTTTTTCGGGAGAGGATGTACAACTGCTGTCTTCCAACTCACTGGATAATATGCATTATTCAGCGCGTTGTTGAACAGTGTTGTGTATATGTCTATTGCTTCCTCAGGGAGATGTCTTTGTACAATATTGGGTATACCATCGACTCCTGCTGACTTCTTTTTCTTTAATGATACGAAGATCATTTGGAGTTCGACCTTCAAGATGAGCAGGGAACTTGGCCCATTTCGCTCGGCGATGGTGGCGTTTGCCAGATTGTCTTCATTGAATCCGGTAAAACCAAGATTCTCAGATCGCCATTGCGTGATGCTATTTCTAAGGTAAAAGTGATTCAGTAGAGCTCTGTTCTCTGTATGTTTTCGTTGTCTGTCGTTCTTTGGAGCCTAAGACACGAAAGATCGTTTTGATTGTTTTTCCTGAAGATTTTATTAATCTCGGCAAACGTACTCGGGTCGCTAGAGTTAACGGCTCGAATTCTGTTATCCCAATATGAGTTAATCGACAATCTGTAATTTTGCTTTATGAGCGAGTTGAAGTTTTTGATTGATGACTTTAGTGTCCTAATCTTCAGATCATTTCTATTAGTAAACCGCCTGTAAAAAAGTTTTAATCTTGTTAGAAGGCCACTTTTTGTCTGTGTAGTGCGTCTATTGTCGCGTTCTTGTACATTTCAGTTGCGTTATGTTCTTTGTATCATGGGATTGTTCTGTCCATCGTTTGTTTTATCACACCATTCATCTGAAGCAGGTATCCGTCGATCTCTACGTTCGATAGATTCCTGTCGTTTGGAGGCACAATGTCGTTAGAGAGGAGTTCTCTTGTCAAGGTGTTGGACAAACGTGGCCAACGTGCCTTACTTAAATTGTAAGAGTGCGTAGGCACAAATTCATCCAACACCACAAGCTCATTTGGTAGCTGTATGACGGCGGATAAACCGCAGTGGTCACTGTCGTATTCTACCGTCTGTATACAGTTTCTTGTCTGTTGGCCCACAGTGTCCGTTACTCTCAGTCTTGAGTCTAACAGTAGTAGATCTAGAAAAGCACCGCTCCTTGGGAACGATTGTCTATCTGTAGCAAGAAGGTCGATTTTATACTCAATATGGTGTCGACCCATCCAATCAAAAATATGGTGTCCCCTGGTATTTTGGATTTGATTTCCGCAATCTACATGTTTGGCATTCAAATCTCCGGCGATAATAATAATAATAATAATAATAATTTTCTTCCGAGTGCAGACTAAGACATTCGAAAAGTTTTTCGAACTCTGCAATAAAGTTTGCAGGTTGAGGTGCTTCTTGTGTGTACAATGCGATCACATATATTCGCTTCCCATGTTGGAGAGGAATGCATATGATGCAAGCTTCTAGCAACTCGAATCTTCGCACTTCACTATTATATATGACCTTATGATCAATACCTTTTCGTAAAAAGATAGCGACCCCGCGTGCACGAGTGCAGTTGGGCCGGTCCGATCTTACGTTATTGTAATTATTATGAGTCAGTTTGTGTTTCTGGTTTAGCTTGTCTTCGCTAGCCAAAAAGACATCTGGACTGTGATCATGCAACAATTGAAACAAATTTGCTCTACGTTCGGTCCTGATTAGTGAATTTACATTCAAAGCCAGGATTTTAAAGGGGTTCTCTTACAGCGCACCCATTATGGTTTAAATTGCCCTAAGCTGGGAAGGTAAGCATAGACACGGTCTAGTGCTTCCTCCTGCTTTCCGAGCTGTTGTTGTAGGCTGGTTAACTGGGCCTGCATGGCCAGCATAACAGTCATTATATCGGCCTGTCCCGCAGGTGCCGTAGGCACTGGGGCCTGTCTGGCAACCTTTGGTTGTGGCTGTCCCGTTGTTGTTGCCCTCCCTGCCACCATTTGGGCCTAAGAGATTTGGGGCACAACGGCTGTCGGTGCAGGAGCAAAAACAAGTCGCCTCTCCACCACCTTCGGAGCTTTTACTTGCTTTATCTGCTGGAACTTAGGACAGCCCCGATAGCTAGCAGGGTGCCCTCGCCCCGCAAAGCACACATTTGATTTGAGTCTTATCTTCGACTCTTTCTTGTCCGAGTTTACACTCACTTACATTGTGGTTCTCGCTGCATTTCACGCAGCGAGACTGCATACCGCAATTCGCCGCGGCATGCCCGAACCTTTGGCAACGCATTCATTGAAGCATGTCGCCGTGTCTCTTTAATTTGTCCCAGGTTACAACCTGGTAGTCTAGGTTGGTAATTTTCCGTAGACTATCCAGTTTGCTTTTGGGCGACAACTGAACCAGGAAGAACGGTAATTTTCGTTGCTCCCGCCTGGCTCTAACAGTCGTGAAAGGCTTGACCTCCACGAACTCAAGATCGTTCGTCGCTACACGACAGAGTTCGTTTAAAAGCGCCACCGTATCATGGGAGTTGTCAAGGCCCTTTAAGAGGACCGTCTGAATTTTGTCCTCTTTCGGCGTGAAACTGTAATGTTCAGTGGCCGTTTTTTTTTCAATCTCTTTAAACTCCTTATGCTGATCCACTGAGAAGCAGTGGATAGCATGTCTATCATTACTGAGCCGTTTAATTAAAAATTTATCGCTTATGGCGTCCCTACACATATCTATTATATCTTTAATATTCATTTTATATGTGTTTATGGGCGGCACTCTGCTGCTGTTGGTTTTGCTGCTTTTGTTTGTTCTGCTGCTGCTGTTGTGCCTGCTTGGACGTCGATGGTTCGTCTATGTTTATTTGCCGTGGCTGTTTTTTTGCTGTTGTTGTTGTGGCTTTTGTTGTTTAGCAGACTGTTGCTTCCGCTGCTGCTGTGGTTGTTGTTTCTGCAATTGTGCTTGCTGCTGTTGAATTTGCTGCTGTTGCTGCTCAGCCGTCTGGAGGGCCTTAAGGCTGTCTGCCTCCTTGAACTTTTTGGCGAGCTTTTCTTTCCTCCTCCTTGTCTCCTGTTTTACTCGAACGGCCTGAATTTTTCGTTCGAGCTCACTAATAACTTCCTTCTTATCGTCGGACTCCGATGAGGATGGTACTTGTATGAGTATGCTGCTGTTGCTTGCTGTAACTTTTGTGTCGTCAGGCGTGTATTGCCCTTCTCCTTCGTCGGACATATACGACACAGATATGTCCGACGTCACGCCAGCAACTTCCAGCTGCTGACGTATCTTCTCTGCGGCACTGGACTTGGCTGGCCGCTCTTTTCCCAACTCCTCTACGGCTTGCACTATGGCCGGAGTTGCCCTGGTTTGCCTTTTCACAAGATTAGGCTTAACATGTTTTTTTCTCCTCTTGGCTTCATTTGTAAATCGTCATTGGTAAATCAGCCGATGCTATTGGCAGCCTATCATCCGATGGCACCACCCTTTCAATGTCTCCTTCCATTGGTTGGGAAGTTTTCACCCCTTCTAGGTTTTCTCTATTAAAAAGTGTTGGTGAAGTCACTCAGGCCGGATTCGAACCTAGGTTCCTCTACGCCGCGATCGGCCACTTTTTTTTTTTTTTTTAAGAGATTTTTTATTTTAACTTTTTTCTTATATCTACTTAAATGCTAGACAAAAATCTTAAAACTAGCTAAACAAATATCATCTTAATTAACTTACTGGCCCTATGCGGGCGCTCTAAATTAATCTCTAACTTAATTTTAATTGCCTTTCGGCCTAAAAATAACTTAAATTTATCTTATCTATATCGGGTTTTATTTTTCCCCAGAAAATTAAAAAAACTGGTTTATCTTTATCTACTTAACTTAATCTATCTTAAACTACTTCAAAACGAACTTAAAATAAACTAAAGATAAACTTAAAATTACTTAAAATAAACCTAAAATACTTAAAATTACTTAAAATTAGAACAGCCACAGCAAGCTTGTTTTTATTTTCTTGTTTTTTATATTTTTTTGTATTTTTGGATTTTTTTTTTTTTTTTTTTTTTTTTGGTGCCGTTGCAACTGCCCTACCTAACTTAAAGCTACAATAGATATATGTAGTCGGCCATAGGCGATATTTCGTCTATGTCGACTGAAAATGGTCGGGTTTTAGCTAAGCCACCAAAATTGGTGGACCTGATCTAGGGCTTCCTTCCGATCCCGGTCGGGCACGGCCCTACTGAAACGGAGGCGCTCTGCTTCGCTCCCAGCGACTATGTCTCGGTCGTAGAGGAGCCGCCTATCGACTGTTCTGCGGCCGACGTGGTAGATCAACGGAATCGCCGATCTATCCTGAATCAGCCCTCGACTATCAAGGTATAGGAAAGCCTCGGGCGGGATAAGCCCCGAAGATTTGTCCATTGGTTGAGGTCATCGCCCTTGCAATGTGTCCGCGAATGAGCTTAATTAAAAAGTTATCTATCCTGTTTATATTGGCCCCGTTGTATAGGACCTCGTTGGAATAATAGTGTTTGTACTCCGACTCTGGTGTTCTATAAAGACCGAGACAAGTGCGAAGGCACTGTCTCTCGAATACCCGAATCTTTTCCATTCGAGATGGTGCAACGTTGAACCACACAGGGCATCCGTAGGCAATCATCGGCCTGATAAGGGCCATGTAGCAAATCACTTTCACCCTGCTATCAAGGCGTCTGCTATAAAACAACCGTCTTGTCAGGGCAAAAGCTCCCCTAGCCCTAGCCAGAGCAGCCTTTACATGTCGATTGAAATATAGATACTGATCCAACCAGATGCCAAGGTACTTTACTACATCTTTACTCGCCAGTGGATGTCCATGTGGCCCAGCGATCACTAGCTTGCGCCAGTTCTTTCTCGTATCCCTAGAGGCCCCAGACAAAGGGGTTCTAAACAGGATAGTTTCACATTTCTGGAAGTTAATTTTCAGCTTCCAATCATTACAGTACTTTTGAATTTTATCGAAATCACGTTGCAAGAGAATTCTGATGACTTCAACTTTTGGACCTGATCGGCCACTTTACCACCTGAGCTATTCTCGTATATAACAACTAGTGGTTTTTTGTGTAGATTTAGCTCTGGGCTGGCTTGCCCAAAGATCTACAAATTTTAGCTTGTAAAAAAGCTTTGTTTTTTTTTTTAATTGCAAATCAAAACCAAATTAATTTTGGCTTTATAAAAGGCAAAAACAAATTTAATTATTTGCCTTTTGGCAAATAAACTATCTATTTACGTTAATTACTATATTTAATTAATTAAACACTTGAAAATAACTTTTCCACTGTGAAAGTCGTCAACAAGTATTCACTCCTTCACAGTTGCTGATCGACTGACGGACGAGCCCTGGCATAGAAAAAAGAAACAAGAACGACAACTGAGAGAATAATTCTCTCTTGGCCTACAAACTGAAAATACCCCGTCAGCGACACATGCGTACCGGTCCATGTATATTTCTTATGGGACTAGTAATACGTCTGCACTTTTGGGGAGTAGAAAACGTGTGCCTAACTGGCTGCTTCTCACACGTATTTCTCGAGAACCGCTTAACCGATTACAATCAAATTCGATATTCAGGAAGGTGTAGAAAGCCAAAGCAATTCGACATAAAAATATTTTGGAATAACTTTTTTTGTATTTTTAATCATTTTTTTTATTTTTTTTTTTGAAATAGGTATCGATGTTTTGAAAACGGATAGATGAATTTTTGTCTTAATTTTGTTTTTAAATGTAAATAATTTTTGTGTTTAAGTTTGCATTCTAGAATAATTTTCTACGTTTCTACGATTTTGAAAAAAAAATTCACATTTAAACATTTTTTGAAACAACCAAATCTCAGAAAATCAAAAAAAAAAACTGAAGTTCCCTTAATATTTTTAACATTTTATCTGAAGCTGTGAACACACATGAGAGTAAGTACGTGCGATCCCGTCGTGCAATTTATTTCTTTTTTCTATGGTGCTGAGTACAGTTCTTAAGCCTCTGTTTCACTGCCACATACTCTTTTTGTTCCAGTTGAGCTTACCTTGCAAATGTCCTTTTGATAAAAAAATTATTTTAAAAAATTCGAATAACATCCGATAGCGAAGCTTCATGAAAACCCTTAAAGTTGCGAAAACTGAAACGTCCTGTGACATATGTAATGAAAATGATTGTAAAATAGGATTAGTCTTTCCATTTAATGAATTTGAAGAAAAACAATAAATTAGTATCCTGCTGCGAATTTTTTAATAAAGATTGATGACAAGACTTTGTGTGTTACGTGCTGAACAACTGCGTTGTTGTAAGACCAACCAATCAGTTAAGCTGAAGGTTGTGGATTCCTTAGCATGAGAATCGTCCGTTGTCGTCCTTTACTTGCATTGGTTACCAAGCTAATTGGTAATTTCTAATTTTATGAACCAAATGTGCCCTAAGTTTTGATTATCGTTAATTGGATGATTAAAGGGATTAATACTTGTCACCAAAAGTCACGTATATATGGGGTTGCGTTTTTTTGGATATTATCTTAAACAACTGAATTAAACTAATCCCCGAAATAAGCAGTGCACATTCATCTGAGTTGGATCTACGACATGGCTGACAGAAATAAATCAGAAATTGGAATTGACAAACTCTTTGGGGACTTCGTTTTGAAGGTTTTTTTTTAGTTCCACCACGTTTATAGTTTTTCTTTGGTTTTCGGGTCCACCCAGCTATAAATTAGATTTTTCTGCTTTTTTCAGATACAAGGTGATGTAAAAAAAGAAAGAATCCAAATTGTCATTATTTAATGGCAAAGAGCACGTGTTCTTTGTCAAGACATCTGTGACGGTGTGAATTGGAAGATGCTAATCGCTATGAGATATGAAAATGATAAACGCGTGGCGCATTCACTCTGTGTAAACATGGGAAGACACAAAGGAGCACACGTCCGTCATAGGGTTAAATTGGGTTAAATATGATTTTGAAGACGTGTGGCGGGGTGGACTTAATACAAAATCTTGACAAGGGAATATGGATGAATTATCATGTTCGGGGATTTAATGCCAGAGAGATCACGACGAGGGCAGGAACAAGATGAAGGTTGTAAGGGAAACTGATGATTAGAGATTTGTGTTGGGGCAATATATTGTCACGTGAAAACATTTTTTCGTTATATTTATAGGGCATGAAGTCATGGAGATTACAATATGGATTATCATCACAATTAAAAGAAAATAAGTGTTTTTCATATGTGCAACCTAGCCGTATTTTCTGACGATATATTTGACCCCAAAGCATATTTCCATTATCAAAGTTTGATTCATAGTTCTTACAAAACTTTCGAATCATTTCGGAAAAATTAAACACAGAAAATTCAAAAAACTAAGAGAATAATCTTGTTTCAATTTTGGGAAATCTATCCCATGTAGTTAAAAAAAAACGTATCGGCGATAGTGTGCTTTCTTATTTCAAAGTTGGTGTTGTTGAACAGCTTTTGATTCATAGAACACCAAAAAAGTAAATAAATTAAATATTTTACCAAGTCCACAGAACAAGGAAACATTATTTTTTGCAGACACAAAAAATTCAATTAAAATGGAAAATACTCAAGAAGAAATGGTAATAAATGCTGAAAAAGTTAAATTTGATTGAACTAATATCGTGTTAATTACAGATTTTAAGTCAATTATTAGACTCTAGTGAGAGCGAGAGTGAATTTGTTCTGGAAACATTTTTTTCAGAGACCAAAGTTTAAGTAAAGTTAAATTATCCGAGAAACTTTTAAAAGTAAGTAATAGGTACAATAAAGGAAATTTTGAGCCGCGTAAATTAATCGAAGCCAGCACAGCTGATGCACTCACCCTTGACAGTAAACTGATAAATGCAAACAAAGCGATCGCATATTTTGAGGTTAGAGTAGATCTTATTGATGCAATTTTCCTTACGTGCGTGAGCTTAACAGCAAGCTTTTATGTCTTCAACGACAGATCGACACCGCCGAGAAGAAAGAAGAAAATTAAAATTTCTATTATTCAACTATTTTATTTTTTTACATTCCTTTTTTTCAATATATGCATTTATGTAAATATAGCATTAATTTAAGTTTATATAATTTTAAGACTCAATTTTACTAAATCACATATTAAGACTTACACATTTTATAAGACACATGTCGTAATTGTAAGTAATTTTGAAATCAATAATATAACAATACAAATACGATTAAGGCTTACTTTCGTCACTACATGTTCATCTCAATTCATTCTTCAAATAGTGGAGGACGGTTTAATATGGGGTGTAGAAGAGAAGCTTATGTGTATGGTGGCACATTAGCAACTCCGTTACATTCCGGCAACTTGGAAACTTATTTGGGGTCACCAAGTCTTCCAGATGGATTGCAGCTAATACGGTTGCTAAATGGCTGGTTTCAAATAGCAACCACTTTATAAAATGGCCTCAAGGCCGTCACGAATCTTGTTTTGAGTACATGCGTTTTGCAGAATCTGTCATTAATGGTGAACGACCCATATGTTAAAGTTAACGGTGAAGCAGTCAACACAGATAATGATCCAGCTGATAAATTGAATGCTAGACAAGCCCAAAAGAAAACCGTTGTCAAACTCTTTTTGACTATTTGGCGGGTGTTGCTTGAGAATCTTGAACAAAATTATTCATTACTCCGGATTCTTTTAGAAATTAACCATAATACAAATACTAACCATAAGGCAAGCCCACAACACATCTTCCAGGAGATTTGCGTATGTAAATTTATTCTTTCGTTGGTGCTGAAATTCTGCTGCACGCATTACAAAACAATCTGTCCTTTTGACCAGGCCGTCCTATCCTTCCTGCAATTTTTTATTGTTTAAAACATATTATATTATTAATAAAATGTGTTTTTTACATTTTTCCTTTGCCGATGTCCATTGTATTTTGGTGCTTGTTTACAAAAGATTTGTTTTTTTCTTGTCAAACAAATCAATTGTCAAAGTGGGTTTGTTCGTAGAATAGACTAATTTATTACAAGATAGAACAAATATTCTGCGATAAGTTTCCGAAAAACTAAATTTTTCTCCCAAATCCTTTTTTTTGTTTTGTAAAATGATACTTTTTAATAAAATATCAATGCAGAATTTCATAAAAATTTAATAATTTATGACGCTCTCTCTATTCCCCTTAAAATGAAATCCGAACTTCGGTTTTTACTTGCGATTATAGGGACTATAAAGCAAGTTATGCATTCGTAAAAAAAAAAAAAAATTCTAACAATCAAACATGATATTACGATGATAGAGAAGTCAAAAAAAGTGGGTCCGGGAATTCCGTCCGTCTGTCTGTCTGTCTGTCTGTCTGTCTGTCTGTCCGTATCGATATCTACAGCCTAAACGGTTGGGCCGATTTGATTCAAACTTGGTATATAGTATTTTTAGAGTGCTCTACCCGACTGTTTTTGGAATTGGCATTCTAGCTCCAAAACTAACGGTACCTGCCATATAACTTTTATTAAAAAACTTATTTTTCTCGAAAACGGCTCCTACGATTTTGATTAAACTTTCAGAATGATGTTTTCTGTGCAAACTCTATCTTTTAATTTTAATGGATTTTTCAGAAAAAGTTTTATAACGGTACCTCCCATATGACCGGTTTTTTAAAATCAGACTTTCTCGTTAACTAATTGACGGATTTTGATGAAATTTTCAAAATATGTAGTGTTTTATGATTTAAATAATATTGCTTATCAAAATTTTCAAAAACATTTTTTTTTTAATTTTAATAATTTTTTTAAAAAAATATTTTGTTTTTTGAATATTTTGAAAACGGATCTATAGATTTTTTTTTTAATTTTTCTCCTAGTATAAACTATAGATTTCTTAAAATTGACATACTAAAAAAAATTTTAAAATATGTTTTCGAAAAGTTTTGCAAAAAAAACATTTTTTTGAAAAAACTGGTCGAACGATTTTGAAATGAAAAATTCATAAAATAGAAAACAGCAAAAGAAATAAGATGGCCTACAACATTTTTTCCAAAAAACGTTATGAGTAGTGTTTTTTTGAATTCATAATTTTTTTCCCCAACATTTTATTTCATATTGCTCGGCTAAGCCCTAGCCAAGCCATTAGTCAAATAAAAGAAAGTGACAACCTACATTACATACATACTTACGTATTTTAAAGTATTTTTCATCATCATAAAAGCACAGAATAAATAAGGAAGCCTTTGATAAACACACAAAAACAACTAACAAATAAAAAAAAAACTATTCGATTACTACTGAATGCAAAAATTTCAATCGAGAAAACAAAAGTTTACACCTTCCTATAAATAAACAAAACCACTGTGTTAACTTTTAATATTGTCTCTATACCTACTGGCTTAACAGTAGTTGGAACACGTATCTTAATTTTAGTACCTACCTTCCTTCCAACCTTATTATAGGTACCTAAATCCTTTATAAATTCCATTGGTCCCATATTGGGACGTATAAAGGTCCCTTTACCTAGCATTATTGCCATACTGCTGATTCCGACGAATCTTTATGCCAGTTGTTCAAATTTTTCCATACCAAAATGAAAATTTAACTGAAAAAAGTCCTTTGTATCTTTCTATTAGCAAATTATATTATAAACAGTAAGCAGCAAGTGGAAAGATAATACTACACTAAAAAACTGCAAAAGCTAACAATCCTATATATTTATGTGTTTATCCCTTTGTCGTGACGCATGTTCGTTCGAGCTTCACCCCAAAACGATTCTAAGGAAGTTGCACGTCATACAAAAAATATTAAAATAAAATCTTTGTCAAAAAGACGCCTGCACTTAAAAAGGATTAGCACATAAGAGCAAGTACGTGCGACCCAGTCGTGCCTTTTATTTTGTTCTGTGAACACCTACAATAAATTAAAGCATAACAAGAACCGTAGAATCATTTTGTTTCATCAGATTACTCTACGAACAAATTCTTTGAGGTTTGTTTCGAGATCAACCATCTTGAATTAGTGATGAATTTTAGGTGGCTCAGTTCATCAAAAAAATATTCTCCGAGGGCGGCTTTCCTGGTCAAGGCTAGGCCCTCTTGCATATCAACGTCCTGACACTTTGCTCATTGTGTTGTATGCCGTAAGTATAACAACCAGGAAGGACAGTTTAGGCCTGCTTAGCTTTGGAATTTATTCTATGTTTTTCTTAGAGATATTCGGCCAAAGACTTCTCGTCAGCATAAGCCACGACTTCGACACCGGTTAGACTAACCTAGTTTGTCAGTAACCAATAACCAAAGACAACTGCCATATCTGGGCAGGTGCTCCCTCAAATCACCTTTACATTTTGGATGGTGAAAAGGAGAGCATTCAAAATCATTGCAGATGATAAACACCATGAAAACAGCTCGTACGATTTTAATGAGCATTTTTAAGAATATTTTGGTCAGGTATGCTCTGTTATTTTATTTTTGTTTAAATTGATTTTTATTTAATATTAACTATAACTATACTTCCAGGCTAAACAAAAATCTTAAAACTAGCTAAAACTACCATCTTAATTAATTTATTGGCCCTATACAGGCGCTCTAAATTAAACTCTAACTTAATTTAAATGCCTTTCGGCCTAAAAATAACTTACATTTATCTTATCTTACCTTGGGTTTTATTTTTCACCCAGAAAATGAAATAAAAGGCACGACTGGGTCGCACGTACTTGCTCTTATGTGCTAATCCTTTTTAAGTGCAGGCGTCTTTTTGACAAAGATTTTATTTTAATATTTTTTGTATGACGTGCAACTTCCTTAGAATCGTTTTGGGGTGAAGCTCGAGCGAACATGCGTCACGACAAAGGGATAAACACATAAATATATTTTTTGCAGTTTTTTAGTGTAGTATTATCTTTCCACTTGCTGCTTACTGTTTATAATATAATTTGCTAATAGAAAGATACAAAGGACTTTTTTCAGTTAAATTTTCATTTTGGTATGGAAAAATTTGAACAACTGGCATAAAGATTCGTAGGAATCAGCAGTATGGCAATAATGCTAGGTAACGGGACCTTTATACGTCCCAATATGGGACCAATGGAATTTATAAAGGATTTAGGTACCTATAATAAGGTTGGAAGGAAGGTAGGTACTAAAATTAAGATACGTGTTCCAACTACTGTTAAGCGAGTAGGTATAGAGACAATATTAAAAGTTAACACAGTGGTTTTGTTTATTTATAGGAAGGTGTAAACTTTTGTTTTCTCGATTGAAATTTTTGCATTCAGTAGTAATCGAATAGTTTTTTTATTTGTTAGTTGTTTTTGTGTTTATCAAAGGCTTCCTTATTTATTCTGTGCTTTTATGATGATGAAAAATACTTTAAAATACGTAAGTATGTATGTAATGTAGGTTGTCACTTTCTTTTATTTGACTAATGTCTAGGGCTTAGCCGAGCAATATGAAATAAAATATTGGGGAAAAAATTTTATGAAATCAAAAAAACACTATTCATAACGTTTTTTGGAAAAAATTTTGTAAGCCATCTTATTTCGTTTGCTGTTTTCTATTTTATGAATTTTTCATTTCAAAATCGTTCGACCAGTTTTTTCAAAAAAATGTTTTTTTTGCAAAACTTTTCGAAAACATATTTTAAAATTTTTTTTAGTATGTCAATTTTAAGAAATCTATAGTTTATACTAGGAGAAAAATTTAAAAAAAAATCTATTCATCCGTTTTCAAAATATTCAAAAAACAAAATATTTTTTTAAAAAAATTATTAAAATTTTAAAAAAAATGTTTTTGAAAATTTTGATAAGCAATATTATTTAAATCATAAAACACTACATATTTTGAAAATTTCATCAAAATCCGTCAATTAGTTAACGAGAAAGTCTGATTTTAAAAAAACCGGTCATATGGGAGGTACCGTTATAAAACTTTTTCTGAAAAATCCATTAAAATTAAAAGATAGATTTTGCACAGAAAATATCATTCTGAAAGTTTAATAGAAATCGTAGGAGCCGTTTTCGAGAAAAATAAGTTTTTTAATAAAAGTTATATGGCAGGTACCGTTAGTTTTGGAGCTAGAATGCCAATTCCAAAAACAGTCGGGTAGAGCACTCTAAAAATACTATATACCAAGTTTGTATCAAATCGGCCCAACCGTTTAGGCTGTAGATATCGATACGGACAGACAGACAGACAGACAGACAGACAGACAGACAGACAGACAGACGGACGGAATTTCCGGACCCACTTTTTTTGACTTCTCTATCATCGTAATATCATGTTTGATTGTTAGAATTTTTTTTTTTTTTACCAATGCATAACTTGCCTTATAGTCCCTATAATCGCAAGTAAAAAACTGGGTTTTCTTTATCGGTTAATCTCTTAAACTACTTAAAAACTAACTTAAAATAAACTAAAAATAAACTTAATTTTTTTTTAAATAAACCTAAAATACTTAAATCTGTGTTTTTACATTTTTTTGGTATTTTTTTTGGTGCCGCCGCAATTGCCCTACCTAACTTAAGGATACCTATGATATATGTAAATCGACCATAGGTGAGTTGTCGTCTATGTCGAATGAAAATATTTGTTTTAACTAAGCCACCAATTGTTGGTGGACCTGATCACGGGCTTCCTTCCGATCCCGGTCGGGTACGGCCCTATTAAAACGGAGGCGCTCTGCTTCGCCCCCAGCGACTATGTTTCGGGTGTAGAGGAGCCGCCTATAGACTGTTCTGCGGACGACGGAATCGCCGATCTATCCTGTATCAGCTCTCGACTATCAAGGTATAGGAAAGCCTCGGGCGGGATAAAACCACTCGAACGTGTACTTTCAAAATATTTATCTTGGGGGTAATAGGTCCCGAAGATTTGTCCATTAGTTGAGGTCATCGTCCTTGCAATGTGTACGCGAATGAGCTTAATTAAAAAGTTGTCTATCCTGTTTGTATTGGCCCCGTCGAATAGAACCTCGTTGGAATAATAGTGTTTGTACTCCGACTCTGGTGTTCTATAAGGTCCGAGAAAATTGCGAAGACACTGTCTCTTGAACACCCGAATCTTTTCCATTAGAGATGGTGCAACTTTGAACCACACAGGGCATCCGTAGGCAATCATTGGCCTGATAAGGGCCATGTAGCAATTCACTTTCACCCTGCTATCAAGGCGGCTGCTATAAAACAACCGTCTTGTCAGGGCAAAAGCTCCCCTAGCCCTGGCCAGAGCAGCCTCTACATATGGATTGAAATAAAGATACTGATCCAACCAGATGCCAAGGTACTTTACTACATTTTTACTCGCAAGTGGATGTCCATGTGGCCCAGCGATCACTAGCTCGCGCCAGTTCTTTCTTGTACCCCTAGAGGCCTCAGCCTAAGGGGTTCTAAACAGGATAGTTTCACATTTCTGGAAGTTAATTTTCAGCTTCCAATCATTGCAGTACTGTTGAATTTTATCAAAATTACGTTGAAAGAGAATTCTGATGACTTCAAATTTTGGACCTGTTCTGCACGCAAGTAAATCATAGGCATACGCAATTGCATGAGGTAGACTCCCAATGAGATCTCTAGTGTAAATACTAAAGAAAATCAGCGAGTTCACCGCTCCCTGTTGCAGACCGTTTTTAATATCAAACGTTGTGGTAGATGTTACATTGCCACTCTTGACAACAAACTTTCTACCATTATGCATGTCGTAAAGCATATATAGCAGTGGTTTACTTATGCCCCATCTGGTTAGCTTCAGATAAAGACCTTCTAACCATACGGTGTCGAAAGCCTTCTCCAAATCGACCAGACAGGCACCCGTGCATTGATTCTTAGCATTGTTCCATTGGACAGCAGATACTACCTTGGACGCGGCACGAATTGTGCCATGTCCCGCCTTAAAACCGAACTGGGTGCCTGTAATTATATTTTTGTCCTCGGCCCACTTGGACAGAGCTCTATTGAGAACTTTTTCGAATACCTTGCTGATACTCGGAAACCGAACGGCTATATTAACGGTACCTTACCTACTTTTCATAGGTATACCTAGTGTGACCACCTTTCCAAGAGCTCATTTCCGGACACAAAAGTTTATCAGTCCAAATTTTAGCATCAACAAAAACAATTCATTGATCGTGTTTGGTTTTCTTGAACGCGTATTTTCCATCTGATGCAATCTCATTCAACAATTGAGGCTCCAAATCTAGTGCATCAGGGAAAATATGCGTTCAACGGTTTGGTGTGCCTGACAAGGAGAGAACGTATGTGCACTTGGTTGAATGCGACAAAATGTGTGTACTGTTGGAAGTTGAAGAACGCATTTTGATCAATTTCACTGTTGCACAATGCTTTGTTTATATTTCATTGTGTTTTTTTGTTTTTTACGATGATGTATAGTAAAAAAAGTGTATAGAACAGCAAATGACCATGAATTTGAACCAGCCCAAAAGAAACCGTGTTATCAGCGAATTGGCATGGGCTGAAGTTGCGTCCCGAATTTAAGTGACGAAAGATTAAGCAAATAATAAATGAAAATTTTGCGTCAACAATTTCGAGCCAATTTTATTTTATTCAATTTTTCTTATCACATTTATTAATTTTCCTATTTTTTTTATTTTTTATTTAATTCAAATGAATCTAACGTGTTTGTGAGAAACTTCGCTTTTCAAGAATGCACCTCGATGTTTGTAAGAAGAAAGGAAAGATAGGAAATATTTTTTCCAGCGCAGTAGATCCAGAATAAGGTGACTATTTTCTCAGTTAAAACCACGGGCCTCTCTAGCTTGCACTAGGACTTAGAAAGAAGCCTACTACAAACTGAACACAAATATTCCATAGTGCGCCAAACTCGTTGCTCAACTATCTTTATTGGTCTAGTGTACGAGGGTATCAACCCGTGCATCAACTTGCTGTGCAACCACACCGAAAACGACCAACAAGAGCAACTATTTTGTTTTCAATAAACATACAATTATATCAACTAGGTGTACGGGGCCATCCAACTTGTTCAACACGAAAATATTCTAATTGCGTTGCTCAACGCGAGCAACTTGAGTTTGTGCACTAGCGCGCACGCGATGGACGACGGACATAAGGGTGGAAAGGTGAACGAAGGAACTCGACTTTCCCCACGAAAAAAATTATTTCCGCTAAAGAAGGTAAACCAGCTGTCGAAAGTATGTCAGTAGTAGAGCAGCTTTACTACTCAGTCTCATAATGGGTACAATGTCTTCGCTGTTAGATGATAAACTAAAAGATATCCGATTTAGAAGGAATTCTAGTGGAATTACATACACTGCAACAAAAAATAACAACGCTGGAGCATCAAATGGAAAAATTGGAATCCCGCTGCTTTTCACTAAAACGGCAAGTCGAATGGCTATCAAAGAAAGCCAATGAAAAAAAACATCATTATGCACTCTCTAGCTGTGAGCGGATCAGTGGCTGCGGATAGAGCAAAATCATTGTGCCTCGAGTTATTAAAAACTCAAAATGCGGCAGCGATAACATCTGTGAGATCCCTTCAATCTCGCAACCCAAAAAATCGAGATATTATAGAGGTAAATTGATATAGAAGACTTCGGTCGAATTCTAAAATCTGCAACAACATTGAGAAATCAATGTATCTAAATGCATAGAGATTACCCACCCGCATCACGTGAGAAACGAAGACGCATAGTGCATGTTGTCAAATCTGGCAGCACTTAAGAAGTGCAATCCCGGTAGCCATTTTTTAAAATGACAGGTGCATATGCCATATGAAGATTGGCACATGCAATTTCCGCAAATAAAGTTTCCATTTTATTTTCAAGTTTCAACCCAAGCCGATAAGGACCAGGATCCAGGAAAAAAAAATAAGAAAAGAAATAAGAATTGTTACCACAAAACTAAACGTAGGTAAATTACAAAAAAAAAAAAAAAAAAATGTACTGTGGCCAATCCCAACCACCTTCTTCGCCCGCAGCCAATGCCACCACATATGCAGACAGAACACAACCCACCAATTTGTTCCAAACAACCATCACTCACCCTCCAGGATGCTGCCGCAGCTCATTCGCCAAACGATATCGTCGTATGTAATGAAAAAGCCACCAGGTCAGAATTGGACAAACAACAGTCAAGGTCTAGGAAAAAAGAAAGTTTGTTGTTGTTACAGCAATTGGAAGAAGAAAGAAAGTTGCAAGCACAGCGCGATAAGGAGCATATTCGGAAGAAGTATGCTCTGATGAAAGAACTCGACATCGAAACTGACGATAACTTTTCCACTCAGCAAAGCTACAGGGTTCAACATCCAGTAAACAAGCTTGAGTCGGTAGCCACATCAAAGTCAAACTTGTTCGTACCTCAAGACGGATGGAATAGCACCATCTGCCACAAGCTAGTCAACCAACCTCTTACGTCAACAATGCAACAGCCTTTTGGCCTTCATCATCCGGCCACCCCTACGTCGAACTTCAACGCAGTCTCCAATGATAAGCCAACAGCAAATCAATTCAGTTTTAGCAAATCGTTTGAAACGCTTACGCCGAATAAACAGCAACTGGCAACGACAACGAGACAGGTTATGTCGAAGGAAGTCGTTACGTTCAGTGGGCGCGTTGAGGAATGGCCAAGATTTATTAGTTGGTTTAATAGTACAACATTGGCATGCGGGTATACCAACACCGATAACTTGAGTCGACTACAACATTGCTTGAAGGATGACGCCTTGAGAACAGTCGGTGTTAGACTTTTTCTTCCAGATCAAGTTCCAGCAGTAATGAAATCACTCCAGATGCTATACGGCCGACCAGAAGCTATAATAGAGAACCTTTTGGAAACATTAATACGGTTTTCGTTATCCGTAAAAAATGCTTGTGCAGTTATGATTGGAAGTGGACTAAACGAGCACTTATCGAATCCCTCACTTCTTTGGGAACTCAACGAAAGATTACCACCGTCGATTCGTTTAAACTGGGGAGAGTTTCGTAAAAAACCGGAACTTAGTTAATCTTTTAACATTCAGCGACTGGTTGGAGGGCAACGCGCAGTCAGCATCCGAAGTAATGCCCTTGAACGCTACAAACTTTTCAACTCGACCTAAACGAGGTTCTCAGAAATCCTCATTAAATCTTCACCAAGCATCGCAGTCGCAGCCGTCAATATCACACGTCGAATTTCCAGATGGTGATGACCATCTGGAAATTCGACGTGTACGGTATGTGACAAGAACTGCAATTCACTCGAAGACTGCCAGAAGTTTTTAAGTTTAAATCTAAATGACAGATGGAACAGCATAACTAGATTCTTCTTCTGCAGAACGTGCCTTCACCGGCATGGCAGAAACCGGTGTCGTTTTTTAAAAGAATGTGGTGTAATTGGATGTACCTTCAAACATCATAGGCTTTTGCATAAAGTGCGCGAGACAACAATAGCGAATCCTTCGGCCGGTATAAATTGTTATCATAGGTTGGACAAGTGCTCTATATTGTTCAGAATCATTCCATTGACGCTTTACAATGATGAAATTAAGATAAATACTTACGCTTTCCTGGACGATGGCTCTTCTATTTCATTGATAGATGATGAGATAGCAACCCAACTAAATGCAAATGGAGAACCTCAACCACTTTGTCTCAAATGGACATCCAACACACATCGGACTGAGAAAAGCTCCAGAGTAATAAACCTACAAATATCATCTACGTTTTCTAATAAAAAATATGAAATCTGCAACTTACATACAGTCAAGTCCCTTGACCTGCCTAAGCAAAGTATCAACGCTGAAGAATTAAGTCGAAGACACAATCACTTGAAGAATATCCCTCTTCCTACGTATACTAATGCGAAACCACAACTTTTATTAGGCATCGGTCAATGGAAGTTGACAATTCCACTTCGGTCTCACGAAGGAAAAGCAAGTGAACCAGTTGCATCGAAAACTCGACTAGGATGGACCGTGTATGGATCCTCCTTGCGTAGCTCGCCAAGAAATAACAACCGGAACCAACACAATTTTCACAGTTGTGACTGCCAAGACATTGAAAACCAAAAGCTAAGCCAACAATTTAAAGAGTTCTTTATAATATACTTGGAAGATGTCACTACAAAAAAAATCTTACGTTCAGCTGACGACGAAAAAGCGATTTCAATTATTTCGAAAAATTTGACTAGAAAAGCAGAGGCAAATAATTTTATAGTTCCCTTATTGTGGAAAGCAAGTTTAGTACAAATACCTGATAGTCGTCCAATGGCTGAAGAAGAAATTCCTTAGATAGATTTCCGAGAGCAGTCAAAGGAATTATCGAGAACCACTACGTTGACGACTACCTGGATAGTGTCGACTCAGAAGAACAGCCGATAGAACTCTCAAAAAATGTCATGTTCATTCATTCTCAAGCTGGCTTCAACATAAGAAACTTTCTATCAAATTCCAAAAATGTTCTTCATAGTCTAGGAGAAAAATCTGCCTGCTACGAAAATGAATTTAGCGGTTGGCATCTACTACCCAGGTATGAAAAGATTCTCGGAAAGTGGTGGTCTCCGTCGGATGAAATGTTCTTGTTTTCCATTAAGCCCGATGCAGCAAAACCAAGCTTACTTTCGGGAAACACCTGGCCGACAAAAAGGGCACTTTTGAAAATTTTAATGTCAGTTTTTGACCCATAAGGCCTCATCGCTAACTTTCTATTATCTATTATGTTGAAAATCTTACTTCAAGAGGTATGGCTTTCAGCAGTGTCGTGGGACAAAAAGATTCACCAGGAGCATTTTGATAAATGGCGCAGATGGAAGAGCTTAATACCGGAAGTAAGAAACATAAATATCGAGAGGCGATACCTAAAGACGCTAACATTTACCGAAAACCTGACTGTTCAAATGCACACATTTGTAGACGCCAGTGAAACGGCCTACGCTGCGGTTGTATATTTCCGATTTTCAGATGGAGACTCAGTGGAAGTTGTTCTAATTTCAGCTAAAACTAAAGTAGCGCCGCTGAAAATCATGTCGATTCCAAGGCTTGATCTAGAAGCTGCTGTTTTGGGAGTAAGACTAACTAAATCAGTAGTAACCAGCCATACAATTTCAATTAAGGAAAAATACTTCTGATCCGA
Organism: Platycheirus rosarum; assembly: GCA_963971375.1. Taxonomy (NCBI): domain Eukaryota; kingdom Metazoa; phylum Arthropoda; class Insecta; order Diptera; family Syrphidae; genus Platycheirus; species Platycheirus rosarum. Next base: position 67,716,083 of record OZ020507.1, read on the forward strand.
CTCAAAAACGGTTTTAAACTGGATTCACTCTGATCACAGAAGGTATAAGCGTTTCTTGCCTTTCGTGTAGGAGAAATTTTAGAGGACACTGAAGCAAAAAATTGGAGGTGGATACAAAGCAAAGCTAACGTTGCTGATGAAGCCACAAAATGGCAGTGCAACCAAGACTTCAGCTCTAATAGCCGGTGGTACCAGGGACCAAGCTTCTTGTATGATCCCATCTACCAATGGCCCAGTGAATTCCTAAGTACAGAGTAAACAAAAGAAGAAATAAGACGTGTCAACTTTCATCATGTTGTTCGTGATAGACTAATACACTTATTGGATGTTAAGAGTTTCAGTAAATGGGAACGATTGTTGGGCGTAAAAGCGCAGATCTTTCGGTATATCAAGAATTTAAGAAGCGAATGGCTGGAAGAAACCACAGAAAAATATCTTAGTTGGCTTGATCTTTATAAGGCCGAAAACTACTTGATTAAAGTTTGCCAAAACGAAAGATTTCTCGAAGAAATCTTAGTTCTTAAATCAAATCAAAGTAACACAATAGGCAAAAAGGTAGGAGTCGAACCAACAAGTACAATTTTTATATTAACACCGTACTTAGATGAAAACTCAGTTATGAGAGTAAAAGGCAGAATCGATGCAGCATACGGGGTCCCTCTTAATACTAAGCGCCCGATAATTTTATCAAGCCAATATTATATAACTCAGCTCGTCATTCTTTCCTGCCACGAAAGATTTTGTCACCAAAATAACGAAACGGTCGTCAACGAACTACGGCAGAAATACTTTATTCCAAAACTTTGAACTATATTAGGTAAAATTGTAAGAAAATCTTGACAACTTTGCAAAAATATGAAGTGTGTTCCGCATCCCCCAATAATGGGTGATTTGCCCTCCGGAAGGCTTTGGTCATTCACCAGGCCGAAGAATTGATTACTTCGGTCCAATGTTCATCACGGTAGGAAGACGTTCAGAAAAACGATGGGGGGTTCTTATTACATGCCTAACGGTTCGCGCAGTTCACATTGAAGTGGCACATTCACTCACAACGGATTCCTGTATAATGGCACTAAGAGGTTTATAAGTCGAAGAGGTTGGCCTTTAGAAATTAATAGTGACAACGGGACAAATTTTCGGGGTGCCAGCAACGAGTTGGAAGAGGCTATGAAGCAATTGGACCAAGGTGAAATAGCAGATGAATTTACAGGGCCTAATCTGAAGTGGAAGTTTATTCCTCCTGCTTCCCCCCATATGGGTGGCAGTTGGGAAAGGTTGGTGAGGTCAGTGAAAAGAACATTAAGTTTCATTACTCCAACAAGAAACCCTACTGATGAACTTCTGCTAACAATGCTGGCAGAGGTAGAGAGAATAGTTAACACTAGACCTCTTACTAACGTTCCTTTAGGCAGCCTCGACGAGGGAGCTTTGACTCCCAATCACTTTTTATTGGGCTCTTCAAACGGTGGAAAAACATTTGGTGAGCTAAAAGGCGATGGTGCTCTGCTTAGAAAAAACTGGCTTATCAGCGCACAATTCGCCAACCGTTTTTAGCGACGATGGGTTAGCGAGTACTTGTCTGATCTCACTAGGCGAACAAAATGGTACACATTAGCCAAGCCGATTAGCCGACATAGTCATCATAGCTGATCCTGACAGCCCAAGGAACACCTGGCCCAAAGGAACAGAGGTGTGGGGAAAAGCTATTAGTTTTAAGTATGTATTAGTAAATTGTCATTTAAGTATAATATTTCTTGGAAATAGGTTTTAAGTATTTGTGGGAGAGAATAAAATAAAAAAAGAGATAGGAAAATAATTCCCCTAGGCTAGGAAATTCGTAATTTTATTGGAAAATGAATAAAAAATAGTTATCTCGCTCAGATTATGGAGGTAACTATTTATATGGATAAGACAAAGACTGGAATGGCATTGAGGGATTTCTTGGTCTTTGTTCAGGATTATTCACAGGAGAAAGTGAAACTGCTAGGACCTAATCAAGAATAATTTCAATCTTTAAAGAATTTTTTTTAGTAATATAAATTTAAAAGTTAAAAAAAAGATAAAAAAAAATAATAATAATAAGAAGAAGACTTAAGTTAAGTGAACAAGATATAAAAAGGTAAAATTAGATTAAAATAGCTAAGTCGAATAGAAAAAAAAGGAGGAAGAAAAAAGAAGGAAATAATTGAAAAAAAAAGAAAAGAGAAAGAATTTAACTTTTTTAGTTATTTGTAATTTTTAAATTGTTAAAGTGTTAAGAAAAGTCTTAATAATAATAGTATTCAAGTGAAATATATATAAAAACAAAAAATAAACACAGCAACAGTTCTTTGCAGTGCTGCCGGCAGGACGTCGAGGACTCAAAAATCTGTAAGTGGTTTTAATATAGATTTGGACATAAAGGTCCTGTATTGGATTATAATTTTTTTTTAACACTTTTTTTTTTTTGCTTAATATATATTATTTTTTTTAATTTAACGTAGATTTAATTTTGATTTTTAATTTTTGTTATTTAAATTGGATTTTGTTTTTACTTTATATTTTTTTTAATAAACATTTGTGATATGTGAATGTAAATAAGATTTTTTTAACGGACTGTTAAACCAAAGCTAAAGGTGTGTGAAGTACTTGACAGAGCCGTCCTTGGTAAGATTGAGAAGAACGAAAGACATAGATACGGAAGTGACTGGTAGGTCGTTTTAGGGGCTACCTTCGAGAATTTCGGCCAAGAAGGTAGCATTTGGAAGTATCCTTCTGATACTTGGGTGGGCTGGCCAGACCTCGTCAACAACATCAGACGAGCGTCTGGAATTTAGCATGGTGATATCCAGGGTAGAGAAAAAAAGTAAGGTGCATTAGGATTAGGGTCTAGTATAGGGTTTTAGATTAAGTATTTTTTTTTAGTTGGTATATTTTTGTGGTGATGGGTTTTATTTTTATTTTTTTTAGTTTTAGTTTTATTAGTTTTATTTTTATCGTAGGTTTAGTTAGGTTAGTTTTTAACTATAAAAAAATGCACTTTACTGACTTGTGGTTTTCCTTGGATATTGTCAGGATCCTCGGGTTTGTGTATTCATGTCCTTACCTTTTAGAGTAGAATTATCCTTTTCCTCATCCTTTCTTTTCCGATGCTTATTTTTTTTTTACACTCAGGCACGATAATTTAGTTTGTCGAACAGGAGGGAACAGTAGAAGCGGCAAGAACCACCCCCAATCCGTCGAGCTTAGCCGTGCAACGACAAGCGTGCCGCCGCCCTTCTACTGCCCCAAAGAAGTTCCCCCGTGGAAACCTGTTTCGCAACAAATTCATGTTTTAACTACAAAAAAAAAATAATGAACAATATTTAAACAAAAAACAAAATAAATTTTTTTCAAAATTAAAGAAAGACGGTTCAGAAACAAGTTTACAATAAATAGTAATTAAAGATAAATAAAAATACGATAAATAAAACATATAATAAATAGAAGTCATGCTCGTGGAACACTGGTTATTAAGTTTTGTTTCAACTGCTTTTTGTTCAAATTAAAATCAATTTGAAGGTGATTGGTATTATACAACCATTTCATGCGAGTTAATGGCTCATGCATGCCATAGTTAGTTCTTTGGTAGGGGCAATATAAGAGTTCTTTATTACGTAATCGGTAAGAGCCTCCCCGATAGTTAAAACCTACCAAGGATATACATAAGTATATATAAATAATTTTGATATTTTTGTTCTTTTGAAACGTTTGTTGATAAAAAATGGATACATTTGAAAATAATTTTATAAACCATAAACTCCTGTGGATTCCCGCAACAAGAGAGTCTACGTATGGAAGAGCTAGCGGAGGATGCCTCTATGCCTCTATGCCTCTATGGTATCAACAAAAAATTAAAAACTGTTTGTTGTTTTGTGAAATGCTTTGAAAGAAATGTAATTGAACTTAAAATAGAAAAAAGTCGACTATACATCATTCCACTTTATATAAACTGCAACAAGTGGACACAGGAGTTCTCGTATTTATATAATTTCCTTTTGGAATTTGGAGAAGATGACATAATGATTATTGGAGACTTTAGAGGGAGAGTTGGATTAACACAAATACTGAATGAAGAACCAGAACTCCTAATGGAGCCTTTAAAGAAAATAAGAAAAGCGACTGACAAAACAATCGACGGAAACGGAAAGAAACTAATTGAAATTAACGAATCATTGGGGTTTACACTACTAAACGGACGACAAGAGGTAACTAAAATGGTCATTATACTTTTGCAAGAGGTTCAGCTTGTTCAACAATCGATTACTGTTTCATAAAAGGGAAGTGGTTGCAGTTCATAACTGACTTCAGTGTAGACGAGATGATACATTCAGATCACTTTCCAATATCTATGGAGGTCAATGCAGGAGTACAACCAGAATCACCAAAACTACGGTGGAGACAGAACGACCTCAATAAGTATACGACGAACCTTAATCACATTACACGTCTTATAAACGAAAATGAGCTTCAATCTAACAGAGGGTCGGATATCCTAACCGCAGCTATAACGGAAGCAGCCAGACCTCTTCAGCCAAGAACAATATGCAAGGACAAACAACCTCACAAAAATATTTACAGGAATTCTACTGGAACGGCTTACAGATTGGGTAAACGAAAATAACCTCTTAAGTGAATTCCAAGCTGGTTTTCGAAAAGAATACAGCACAGTTGATAACATCTTTTCAGTGACCGCTAAGACATATTTGGACAAAGGGAAAAAACTGTAAGCGTTCTTCGTAGATTTTAAGGCAGCTTTCGATTGTAGATACAGAAGAGCGCTATTTTACAAACTAAGCAACCTGGGAGTCTCAACAAAAATGTTTGTTGCTGACAAAATGAAAAACACTTAGTGGATTCTACTTTGTTATATTATTTTTTATTTTATTTTATTTTCATTGACTTTAGCTACAAAAAAAAATTAATTGAATTAATCACTTAAAGAACATTTGTTGAGGTGAAAATATAAGAACCGGAAAACCAATTTAAATTTTTGGGTAACATTATAATATAATGCTATTTAGTCTATTCATTTTATAATTTGTTTCTTTTATTATTTAATAAAGTTTGCAAAAGCCTTCTAAAATATTGGAGTCTTTCTTAATCCATTTAATTCTCAACAAATCTAAAAATTATAAATTGAATTATTAAAAGATGGCAGACAAGAACAGAACTGATTGTATCAATTGCACCAGGAAAAATTCTGCTGATAATATGGTACAATGCGACGGTTGCCATAAATGGTCTCATTTTATTTGCGCTGGGGTCGACGCTTCAATTTCGGAGAATATTTGGGAATACAAGACTTGCGCAGAACTCAATAATTCGTTACAAAGCGCTGCGATACCAGTTGAAAATGAGAAATTTAGAAGACCGCTGCCTGCACCTAATAATCAGACAGAAATTAATACCAGGAAAGATGATAGTGTTATATCTGTAGCATCCACAAGCAAAAGCAAGGGAATGCTTAAATTGAAAATGCTCCGCTTAGAAGAGCAAAAGAAATTGGATGGAGATTGGAAAAAGAAAGAAGAAGAGTTCTTGAATAAGAAATATGAGCTTCTAGCGATGGAAGCGGAAGATGATGATTCGGTGGACGGAAATTCAATTTCAATGGCTCGAACAGTGACGTGGGTTAATAATTTATCAGAGAATCCTCCGATAAAACCTTTGTGCGAAATGGAACAACCTCAAACTAAAGTCCTCTCAATTGAGCCATTTGCGCAACAACAGTCGTTCCTGATTAAACCACCACAAATAAAAATCCCCTTCGTTGAGCCAGGTGCGCTTAGTGAACTCGAAATAGCCGCAAGACAAGTATTGGCAAAGGAATTACCCGTATTCTCAGGAAAACCAGAAGAATGGCAACTTTTCATTAGTAGCTACGAAAACACTACAAAGATGTGTGAGAACTTGTGTCGACTCCAAAGATCCATTAAAGGAAGAGCAATGGAAGCTGTGGGCTCCCGATTATTACTACCATCAATAGTTCCGGAGGTGATTGCAACCTTGCGTATGCTTTACGGAAGGCCAGAGTATATTGTGCAAACTCTAATTAAAAAGATACGGGAAGAGCCACCACCAAGAGCCAACATTTTGTTCTGGAAGATCAGGGAATCGAAAAAATGCTAAATAAGTCAGCCGAGGAAGAACGAGCTCTGAATATTCTAGAAGCAACAGTGGAAAAAGATGGGGATGCATTTTTACGGGTTTGTTGTGGAAATACGACGATATTTCTCTTCCAGAAAGCTATCAAATGGCATTTAAACGGTTAAAATGCTTAGAAAAGAAGACAACAGTAGACAATTCTATACTGGAAATGGTCAACAAACAGATTAAAAAACTCCTTACAAAAGGCTATGCCAGCAAACTAAACCAGACAGAAATTGATGAGCAGCATCCATCAAAAATTTGGTATCTTCCTACGTTTACTGTAGGCAACCACAACAAACTGGGTAAAATTCGATTAGTATGGGATGCAGCAGCTATTACACAGGGTGTTTCACTGAACAGTATGCTTCGTAAAGGCCTGATGAACTCAGATTGTTGACAGAAGTACTTCATGGATTCAGAACTGATCATGTTGCTATTTCCGGTGACATTGAAGAGATTGTTCATCAAGTCCGTGTGCGTAAAGAGGACCAAGACTCGCAGAGGTTTCTTTGGCGTTTTGGAGATGTAAGCCGTGAACCAGGCGAGTTTGCTATGAATGTCCCAACATTTGTTGCAACCTGTTCACAAGCATTGCGCAATTCGTGAAGAATAAAAACGAAAAGGAATACGCAAAAGATTTCCCTAGAGCGGCAGAGGCAATAATCGAACACCATTGCGTCGATGACTTGCTAGACAGCGTAGCAACTATTGAAGAAGCAATACAACTCGCAAAGGATGTAAGATATGTGCATTCAAAAGCTAGGTTCAACATTCGAAATTGGTTTTGATATTCGAAAGAAGTTATACAAGCACTTGATTAGCCTGAAAGTATTGGAAAATTTTTTCAAGAGCATTCAACAGAAGCTCAAAACACAGCAAATTTATTAGGTCTTTGGTGGAACACAAACGAAGACATCTTAACATTTTCATTGCGATTCACCTCTGCTCCAGAAGACGTACTGAAAAGATAACGAATGCCTACAAAACGAGAACTATTGAGGGTGTTAATGACTATTTTTGATCCTTTGGGCTTTCTCTCTTTCTATCTCGTGAGACTAAAAATTCTACTGCAAGAGGTATGGAAGTTGTCTATTAATTAGGATGATATTATTCCAGTAAACCTGCAACAAAAATGGAAAACTTGGCGCTCTCTATTGCCAAAAGTAGAAGAAGTAAATATTCAAAGATGTTATTTACCACAAGGATTCAACAAAGAAACTGCATTTATTCAACTCCACATTTTTGTGGATGCTAGTGAAGACGCAATGATTCCAGTATGAAAACTCTGTAAGGTGCGTTATCATATGTGCCAAAACTATAGTAGCTCCTTTGAAACCGCTTTCAATACCAAGGCTAGAGCTACAGCAGCGTTGATAGGATCTCACATTGCAGCTACAATTCAAAGAAGTCATAAGTTAATCATTAACAAAAGATTCTTGTGGACAGATTCAAGAAACGTTTTATGCTGGCTGCAAGAAGACTCAAAGAAGTTTAAACAGTTTGTAATGTTTCGAGTAGGTGAGATTCTTGATCATACAAATCGGGACGAATGGAGGTGGGTTCCAACAAAACTAAATGTTGCAGACAAAGCTACAAAATGGCAAAATATACCAGTTTTTCAACCAGTTTTTCAACCAGATGACCAATGGTTTCAAGGGCCAGAGTTTTTACACCAGGCTGAAGACATGTGGCCAAAAGTAAACAAGAATTTTGAACTGGAGCCGGATAAACTAAGACCGCAGTTTGTTCTAACAACAGATCTCGCTGAAGAAGGATTGAATATTGATTTTAAACGTTTTCCGAGATGGAAAAAATTGTACCGTTCCATAGCAATGTTTATCCGATCTATTGATGTTTTCCGAAGAAAAAAGACAGGTATTATAAGGAACGTTCTATCAGTGGAAGAACTTCAGCGGGCAAAAACGTTAATTTTTACAATTTGCCAAAAAGGTATGTTTGCTGATGAGATTGTTTTGCTACAAAAGTTAAAAACTTTGCAAACAAACAGTAAACTTTTTAAGTGTTCTCCATATTTGGATAATGACCAAGTGTTGCGCGTCAGCGCAGCGGGAGAATTGATGGTGCTAGCTGTGTAGGAGACTACACTAAGCGTCCGATATTTCTAGCTTAAGATCATTACATATCTTTTCTTATCGTCAATGACTTCCATACCTGTTTTTATCATCGTTGTCAAGAAACCGTTTTTAATGAGCTACGCCAAAAGTTCTGGATATCTGGTTTACGAACACTTATTAAAACGGTAACAAATAAATGTCAACTCTGCAGATGGCCCCATTACCAGAAGCTGGATTAGCAGCTCATGTTCGTGCGTTTACGTATACAGGTGTTGATTACTTTGGTCCGATTATGTTTAAAGTCGGAAGAAGCACTGTCAAGCTTTGGGGAGTTCCATAAGGGCAATCCACATAGAAGTAGCGCATAGTCTATCGACTTACTCTTGCATTTTGTGTGTCAGAAATTTCATGAACAGACGTGGAATTCCAAGAGATGTACTCCGATAATGGAACGAATTTTAAAGGAACGGAGAAGGAGCTTCGAGAAGCATATAAACAACTGAATAAGGAGTCAATTCAGAGATACTTCATAAGCGCAGGTACCAAGTGGTATTTTAATCCACCCGCTGCTCCACACATGGGTGTTTGCTGGGAACGACTTGTTGGTTCGGTAAAAAACGTTCTCAGGGAAGTGACCAGAAACCAGAGATTACAAGAGGATTCATTTCAGTCAATGTTGATTGAAGTTGAAAATATAGTAAACTCGAGGCCACTCACACATGTTCCCGTAAATGCAGATGATAAGGAAGCTTTAACACCTTATCATTTTTTGATTGGTTCATGAAATGGAAATAAACCCAAAGTGAAGAAGATGAAGCAGCTTAAGACACAGTTGCTTCACTGGGGGGAGAAATGTTGCTGACAAAATGAAAAACACTTAGTGGATTCTACTTTGTTATATTATTTTTTATTCTATTTTATTTTCATTGAACTTAGCTACAAAAAAAATTGGATTGAATTAATTACTTAAAGAACATTTGTTGAGGTGAAAATATAAGAACGGGAAAACCAATTTTAATTTTTAGGTAACATTATTATAAAATGCTATTCAGTCTATTCATTTAATAATTTGTTCCTTTTATTATTTAATAAAGTTTGCGAAAGCCTTCTAAAATATTGGAGTCTTAATTCATTTAATCCTCAGCAATGTTAGTCATACTGCATAAACTTTACCAAAACAATACAACTGCGATCTGGGATAGTAACATTTATTCTAATTCGTTTGAAGCTACAACTGGTGTTAAGCAAGGATTTCTCTTGAGCCCACTGCTCTTTTCAATCTACTTAGCTGACCTGACTACATTTCTGCCTGGAGGAATCAATATTAATGGACTACCAATAAAACTATTACTTTATGCTGATGATATTGTCATTCTGGCTGAGACGGGCGATCACCAGGATGTTGAACTTTTCCAACGCAGCGAAAAATCTTTGGGAGAAACTATTCGGATGCTTATGGCAAAAATTAAAATTTCGACTAGAAGTACGTTTGAAGAACAAAGCCAGCAAAGCCAAACAAGATTTTTTTTATATTCCTGAATCATGAGATGGGCGAAAATAATTATTTTCATGACAAAAACAGTCACAACACAATTTTAAAAGCAAGGGGTGAACTGACTAACCTGAACTACCTGCCGTATAAAAACGATCTAAGTACTGAATGCACCAAATACGAAGAACTTTCTGGGGAAAAAATACACTTTCAGCAAATGAAGTATTTAATAAATTGAATGTCGAAAAATGGAATGTCCTATACAATTACGTGACATCTGCGCTTAAATATCGTCAACAAATTGTAAATGAATCTTTTTGATATATATACACTTCATTTAGTATTTGGATTCTGTAGCCCATTGCTTTCAAACAGAAATAACAAAGCTGTTTTATATTGCCTTCACAGTTAAGGAGCGCTATAACACCTTCATCGTCTATTTGGTCGCTGCCCAGAAAGCTTTTTTTTTTTATATAGTACATATATATTCATTTTTGATATGTAACTGTTCTCCTTTTAACTCTATTTCTTTTTTCTGTAATAATCGAAAAAGAACACAACTCATTATTGTTTTAAACATATAAAATATCTACTTTCTTCGGCTGACGGCAAACGCCAAAGTACTTATGTGAAAATTGTAAACAAAATTATGTTACTATGTAATTATTTTAAATGTCAATTTCAATATTTAGATTGTTAAATAAATTCTGCATACTAAGAATTTACAATGTTTTGTTTTCTATTTAAAATTAACTTTCGATTTTTTTTGAACTTTCATTATTTGTTAAACTAGTCAATTTTTTTTTTAATTATTGGTATATTAATATTTATAATAATAAATAATAATAGTGCCCCGTGGCTTAGTAGTTAGTGTGTCGGACTGCTAAGCGAATGAGCCTGGGTTCGAATCCAGCTCATAGCCACTGCATCTTGCGAGGAATTGACAAAACCTCCAAGAGTAAAATTTGTCTCGAAAAAGTGCATCTCATGTAGCCGTTATGACTCGGCGGTAAACTGTAGGTCCCTCCTATTCTTGCAGATTATCAACACACACACAGGAATAATTGAAAGTATAAGTCACTAGGCCTTGGCTCCTTCAGGAGCTGTCGCGCAAAGAAATTTTAATAATCAATAATAATAATAAATAAATAACTTAATTCTGTTTTTTTTAAGGCAATACAATTAAACGGGTTTTTAGAACAATCGTTCCCACAATTTTAGAAATACTTTGTTTTTTTTTGCTTAATTTAATGTTAGCTATCCATGTTTGAACAGCAGGGTATGAATTCCACTGGCTTTCTGTATCTCCTCAATCTTTGGTGACTGCAGCATCAGATTTTCCTCTTGAAATGATTAAGTATCCATTTTTTCCATGAGCTTGCCTGGCATAACTGATATTTGGTTAGTTTTCGGGTTAACTGCTCTGCTAGCTCTAAAATATCGAGCGATCTTTTTCCCATAAGATAATTTATATATATATATATATCGCTTAGCCGTTGAGGTACATCCTCTCGTCAAATCTGAGAACTGAAGTCTAAATTGAAACGCTTCTAAAAGGTATTTCGAAGCTTCAGTATATAGGGAAAGGCTATAAAATAGGAGAAGAGTCTTCAAGATCAATTCCTATAAGTGATCAGAAATTGTTGCAAAACAAACTCGAAGAAGCCGAGGAATCGTTCAAATAGCACAGAATAGGGCTTGACAAGAGATTATACATGTGTCATTGCTAAAACAAGTGTTCAAAAGATTATATGAGATATGGACACTCTCTCGTCTCTCCCCATGCGGTGTGACGACCAAGCGTCGTTTCGGGATAAAATAACCTTACTAATCTAGAACCAATATTACTTCCCAAAGAATTCCATTTTTTTGATTACCCTTTTTGTATATAAAAAAAACTCTACCATATTTTAAAATCATTTTAAATATTCTTTTATTTAACGAATGTAATTTTCATGGTAGCAGGGATGGAATAAAATTTAAATATAATTCATCATGCTGGTTCGCTCGAATCAACCCCTTTACAATCAATGGTACTTTGAAACTTTTGAAGAGCTTCCATCAAGCGTTCAAGTACCCTTAAACGTTCAATTCATTATGTAAATTTTGCCATCATCATTGTTGTCATCTTAAGGCATCCTTATGATGGATCGGGTGCTGAAGTTCCACACTTTGTCAAGTCATTGAGTTGCAGCGTGGCAGTACTTATAAATCAAACTTCTACGTTGCTGGTATAGGTCTTCAAGGTTTTGAATGTATTAAGCATGAAGAGCTATTGATAAATTTGATGGATGCTTCTCTCGCGCTGTGCAGGAGATTTAAATAAATTAAATTAGAAGTGTAAGTTTTAAATATTTGTTTATTTTTTTGTTCATAATTATCATTCGATTGAGACCAGAACGAACTTATAAATCAAATTAAAATAAAACAAAGAAAGCTAATTACTTGTGTTCTTTTAATTTAAAAAAAATTGTTTGATCTTCTTCCCTGAAAGGCATTTATTAAAATGCAAAGTGTTAAATTTAAAAGCATTCTTCTTTTAATTTCCACCACTTAAGCATTCAAATTCCATATATATTGCTAAAGAAACGCCTTCACACTCCCACAAAGACCCTTCATAACAAAAAGTATCTGCAGATGCAAAGCATAAACTCTTGAATAATATGCGAGCAAGTCCTTTTTTAATGAAATTAACATAAAAACTCCATGAAATTGCTGAAATTATTAAAATGAACGAGCCGACACCCTCTTTTTGAAAAATCTGAGATCCGTTAACCTATGCAGAGGATTAGTGCGATATGAAACTTTTCCTGCAGTGCTTTCGCCTTATTAACCCTGGCCATGATGGAATTGGGAGTGGAGAGAAGGTGTAAAAGGCAAACGCTTGACATTGCTATGGTGAAATCCACCCTTGGGGCTTAGCTGTGACAAATAGGGGAAATATTACAATGAGGGTAAAATTATTATGGAAAAGAGTTATTAAGGGATTAAATGTAATGTGATTTTGCGTAATGGGAAGATTGCAAGTGTTCACCCAGGCATAGCGGATGATGTTCATGTGTTCACGGTCATTCTGATGGGATGTGGGGGATAAATATTTTGTAAGCGGATATCCTGCATGTGTGAATATTTATATTTTTTAAGGCGATAAGCTTAATGATGTTTGTGAAAAAATCTTACAAAATATTTTGAAATTCGATGCCATGTAAAGGGCATCGGAGAATTTTCTTATTTAAATAGCTAGCTCATGTTATTTTTGTGTAGGATTTGTTATTAGGGATAAATAAATATATTGTTTTCTCTACAAATTATGGTGGAGACTAGGGGCTTATATACTTTCTAAGATACCTATTATATTTATACGAAGGGCAATGCACTTTACCGACCAAAGGGGATTGGTCACATCCTCTCAAAAACTAGTCCTCACTATTATATGAGCCAACCAACAATCAAACCGAGAATTTTCCTCTAGAAGAAGTCTAAGGGCCGTTTTGTTCACTATTGTTTAACTCGCTGATAAATCCAAAGTTAGCCAACTTGGAAGCTGATCTCAACTCAAGAGTTAAACGCAACGAAAATTGGTTTTGTTCACTATTTGAGCTGCTCAGTTGGACAAAATTGCCAAACTTGAAGTTTCGAAAAAATCCCTGGCATATTTGTGACATGACACATAATATGTCAAACTTAACTTTTGGATTGTTTTTTTGTTGGACCTTGTTTACATGTTCCCATATTCAATTGTTTTTTCAATCTTTTTTTCACAAAAAATGGTAAGGGGTTTAGAAAAGTAGGAGAAATGAATGAATGAAAAATTCAAGATTTTTTTAGGTTTGAGCTTTGAGATTTCTCGTTTGAGAAAGAAAATGCTATACTGCCCTCCTAAGCGAAAATGTCGTATCTCAAAAAAATTAAATTTTCAGTACAAGCTTTTTTGTAAAAGTACATCCCGGATCCCGCACCTGTTTAATATTCCATAATCTATTTTCAAGGAGATACGACAAATTCGCTTAGGTTTTCAGCAGTTTTGAGATACGAATTTTTTTCTTTACTATTTCTTACTATTTCTAAACAAGATACGGTTTTCTTACTTCAGCATAATGTCAGGTAGCTCGCAAACTTTCTAAAATTAAAAAATCTCAAAAATAACAAAAATTGAGTTACGACATTTTCGCTAGGAGGGCAGTTATACACAGACTGAAAAACGAACTTTTTTTAAATTGAAAAAAATTCACAATCATGTTCTTTAGTGGTATTTGTTGAACTCAATTCAACATTAAATGAATAAAAAACTTTATTTTCCGAAGATTCGAACTGCTTCTACTAGCGCTTAAATGTTGCTGTCCAGGAAATAAATTATTATTAAATTTCACATTTCAACTTATTTTTAGTTTAAAATTTAATGGCAATGTGATTACTTTATAGAAATACCTTACATTTTGATCATCTTTTTATGGTCAAAACTAAAGCTTCAAAGTCTACATTTATAATAAGTTCTTAAATGTTAAGGCTAAAGGCAAAAGTGATATGATTGAAAATAGGAAAAAAGGGGCGAGCACAAAAAGTAGGAACGTATTTTAAATAAAACAACTTAACAACTTAACAACTTTTTTTTTAAATTAAAAAAAATAATTTAAGAATACAAACTTAAGCAGAAAATTAACATACATTTCAAAATAGAATTTAAACAAAAATTTACCAACCCGTTTTCAAAATATTGATTTAAAAAAAAAAAAAATTTTTTTAAATTATTAAAAATACAAAAAAAAAGTTTTTCAAAAAGAGTTAATGCGTAATTACTCAGACTACATACATTTCTTGAATATCAATTTTGATAGTAATTGGATCACCGGTTTTCGAGAAAGTCGAAGAAAAAAACCGGCCCTATAGGAGGTACCGTTTTTAGCCCACCATATAATTTTTACTTGCGATTTATAGGGACTATAAGGCAAGTTATGCATTCGTAAAAAAAAAAAATTCTAACAATCAAACATGATATTACGATGATAGAGAAGTCAAATAAAAGGCACGACTGGGTCGCACGTACTTGCTCCTGTGTGCTAATCCTTTTAAGGTACAGGCGTCTTTTTGACAAATATTTAATTTTAATGTTTTTTTTGACGTGCAACTTCTTTAGAATCGTTGTGGTTTGAAGCTCAAACGAACATGCGTCACGATAAAGGGATAAACACATAAATATATAGGACTGTTAGCTTTTGCAGTTTTTTTAGTGTATTATATCTTTCCACTTGCTGCTTACTGTTTATAATATAATTTGCTAATAGAAAGATATAAAGGACTTTTTTCATTTAAATTTTCATTTTGGTGTGGAAAAATTTGAACAACTGGCATAAAGATTCGTCGGAATCAGCAGTATGGCAATAATGCTAGGTAAAGGGACCTTTATACGTCCCAATATGGGACCAATGGAATTTATAAAGGATTTAGGTACCTATAATAAGGTTGCAAGGAAGGTAAGTACTAAAATTAAGATACGCGTTCCAACTACTGTTAAGCGAGTAGGTATAGAGACAATATTAAAAGTTAACACAGTGGTTTGGTTTGTTTATAGGAAGGTGTAAACTTTTGTTTTCTCGATTGAAATTTTTGCATTCAGTAGTAATCGAATAGTTTTTTTTTTATTTGTTAGTTGTTTTTGTGTGTTTATCAAAGGCTTCCTTATTTATTCTGTGCTTTTATGATGATGAAAAATACTTTAAAATACGTAAGTATGTATGTAATGTAGGTTGTCACTTTCTTTTATTTGACTAATGGCTTGGCTAGGGCTTAGCCGAGCAATATGAAATAAAATGTTGGGGAAAAAAAATTATGAATTCAAAAAAACACTACTCATAACGTTTTTTGGAAACAATTTTGTAAGCCATCTTATTTCTTTTGCTGTTTTCTATTTTATGAATTTTTCTTTTCAAAATCGTTCGACAGTTTTTTCAAAAAAATGTTTTTTTTGAAAAACTTTTTGAAAACATATTTTAAAATTTTTTTAAGTATGTCAATTTTAAGAAATCTATAGTTTATACTAGGAGAAAAATTTAAAAAAAAAATCTATAGATCCGTTTTCAAAATATTCAAAAAACAAAATATTTTTTTAAAAAAATTATTAAAATAAAAAAAAAATGTTTTTGAAAATTTTGATAAGTAATATTATTTAAATCATAAAACACTACATATTTTGAAAATTTCATCAAAATCCGTCAATTAGTTAACGAGAAAGTCTGATTTTAAAAAACCGGTCATATGGGAGGTACCGTTATAAAACTTTTTCTGAAAAATCCATTAAAACTAGAAGATAGATTTTGCACAGAAAACATCATTCTGAAAGTTTTATCAAAATCGTAGGAGCCGTTTTCGTAAAAAAATAGTTTTTCAATAAAAGTTATATGGCAGGTACCGTTAGTTTTAGAGCTAGAATGCCAATTCCAAAAACTGTCGGGTAGAGCACTCTAAAAATACTATATACCAAGTTTGAATCAAATCGGCCCAACCGTTTAGGCTGTAGATATCGATACGGACAGACAGACAGACAGACAGACAGACAGACGGACGGAATTTCCGGATCCACTTTTTTTGACTTCTCTATCATCGTAATATCATGTTTGATTGTTAGAATTTTTTTTAGTCCCTTTAAATCGCAAGTAAAAAAGTGGGTCCGGAAATTCCGTTCGTCTGTCTGTCTGTCTGTCTGTCTGTCTGTCTGTCCGTATCGATATCTACAGCCTAAACGGTTGGGCCGATTTGATTCAAACTTGGTATATAGTATTTTTAGAGTGCTCTACCCGACAGTTTCTGGAATTGGCATTCTAGCTCTAAAACTAACGGTACCTGCCATATAACTTTTATTGAAAAACTTATTTTTCTCGAAAACGGCTCCTACGATTTTGATAAAACTTTCAGAATGATGTTTTCTGTGCAAAATCTATCTTCTAATTTTAATGGATTTTTCAGAAAAAGTTTTATAACGGTACCTCCCATATGACCGGTTTTTTAAAATCAGACTTTCTCGTTAACTAATTGACGGATTTTGATGAAATTTTCAAAATATGTAGTGTTTTATGATTTAAATAATATTGCTTATCAAAATTTTCAAAAACATTTTTTTTTTATTTTAATATTTTTTTTAAAAAAATATTTTGTTTTTTGAATATTTTGAAAACAGATCTATAGATTTTTTTAAAAAATTTTCTCCTAGTATAAACTATAGATTTCTTAAAATTGACATACTTAACAAAATTTTAAAATATGTTTTCAAAAAGTTTTTCAAAAAAAACATTTTTTTGAAAAAACTGTCGAACGATTTTGAAAAGAAAAATTCATAAAATAGAAAACAGCAAAAGAAATAAGATGGCTTACAACATTTTTTCCAAAAAACGTTATGAATAGTGTTATTTTGATTTTATAAAATTTTTTCTCCAACATTTTATTTCATATTGCTCGGCTAAGCCCTAGCCATTAGTCAAATAAAAGAAAGTGACAACCTACATTACATACATACTTACGTATTTTAAAGTATTTTTCATCATCATAAAAGCACAGAATAAATTAGGAAGCCTTTGATAAACACACAAAAACAACTAACAAATAAAAAAAAAACTATTCGATTACTACTGAATGCAAAAATTTCAATCGAGAAAACAAAAGTTTACACCTTCCTATAAACAAACAAAACCACTGTGTTAACTTTTAATATTGTCTCTATACCTACTCGCTTAACAGTAGTTGGATCGCGTATCTTAATTTTAGTACTTACCTTCCTTGCAACCTTATTATAGGTACCTAAATCCTTTATAAATTCCATTGGTCCCATATTGGGACGTATAAAGGTCCCTTTACCTAGCATTATTGCCATACTGCTGATTCCGACGAATCTTTATGCCAGTTGTTCAAATTTTTCCATACCAAAATGAAAATTTAACTGAAAAAAGTCCTTTATATCTTTCTATTAGCAAATTATATTATAAACAGTAAGCAGCAAGTGGAAAGATAATACACTAAAAAACTGCAAAAGCTAACAGTCCTATATATTTATGTGTTTATCCCTTTATCGTGACGCATGTTCGTTTGAGCTTCAAACCACAACGATTCTAAGGAAGTTGCACGTCAAAAAAAACATTAAAATTAAATATTTGTCAAAAAGACGCCTGTACCTAAAAAGGATTAGCACACAGGAGCAAGTACGTGCGACCCAGTCGTGCCTTTTATTTTTTTTACCAAAATATAATGCTTACCTTCAGTAGTACACTGATTTTGTTCATAAAAATTCTTGGAGCCGTATATATATGACAGATACCGTTAATTTTTGAGCTAAAAAAAATTCAAAAAACTCTTCTGTAGAATGTCAAAATAACCTTAAGTTCTAAATTTGAAGAAGATTGGCTCAACCGTTTTGGCTACAGTCCAAAATAAATCCGTACAGAAAGACAGACAGAGGACAGAATTTTGCCAGTAACTCAAATATGCTTCTCTATAATGGTAATGTCATGTTCGATTGTTATCTCAAAATTTTTAATCTGCACGAACATAACTTGCATAACTTGCATTATAGTACCTATAATTGCAAGAAAAAAATAAGACGGTTGGCTTGTTTCTTTGCTTTAGTTTGCATTCTTAAATTTTTTTTTAGTTTTTAAAAAAAGTTAAATAAAAACCGTTTTATTTAAAATCAGTTTCTACTATAAAAAAATCACACTTTTTCATATTTTCTAAAGAAATAAAATGGGGTTTAAAATTTTCCGATAAAAACTATCAAAAAAATCGAATAAAAACTTTGAATTCCCATTAATATTTTTTTCAAATCATATTCGAAGCTGTGACCACACATAAGAGCAATTACGTGCGATCCAGTCGTGCAATTTATTTGTATTTTCTTAGAGTATTTTGATTAATCAAACATGTTAGTATTACTACTTACTTACTTTCTTAGGTATATATTTATCATATTTACCCACAGCAGTTAAAAATACAACTGCTCCATAGATCCTTTGCTAGGCTAAAGAGTGAAAAAGGTGCCAATTTTCAGTCATTTTTACCTGATTGGGGCGTTGTTGTGGAATGTCTACCGGGCATCTTAAACATCATATTAACAATTCACAACATCACGACCTTCTGTAGGGTAAAACCTGATTATTTAATGGACTATATCATAGGTAGGCCTACTGCGAAATATGGCTTTTTCCCAAAAAAGATGAATCTTAGGAAAAAAAGTGTTGGGATACTTTTTGTAGATAATTGCATATTATTCATTTTTGTCTCAGCCATTTTTATCATAAAACTAACCGTTTTGCTAAAAATGCCCGCCGTGTCTTCTCTTGGTGGCGCCCATCTAAAGTGTCCAATTTTCCATGAGTCAAGCGTTATCTGCTAAAGGCCGAGTTCTTGTGAGACGCGAAATCGACTGCCTAGTATTCTCCTGCACACTCTACCGGACGAGGCGATGTTTTCGGCAGATCTTGCTTTTCGTAGACGACCGGATATTGGTTGATTGTTTACTGAACCAGTGCGACCCAAATTTATCCATCACACCGTGAAGTATCTACTCGGTAGGACGATTATGGCAATTATGTACAATTAGCGAAGCCCGCGGAACGTTGCTGAACAGAACACCCATTTTGATAAAACTGTTTTATAATTTGCACGTGTTGTTGAACGCTATATCCATTCATGGTGATTTGGCAAATTAGACTGAATAAATGACAATTTAACAGATCCTAGCCTCAACCATATGACTGCTAACAACTGTCAAAGTTCAGGAGTCCCTATTGGAAGATCCTTTATAAGGCGTTTCGATATTTTGCAGTATGACAGTCCAAAATTGCAACATAGTTTAGGTTCTAAAAATTTTAAGAATTTGAAATTCCTAACAAGCCAGGCCGTAAAAACTGAGTGTCTTTTTGTATTTATTACTTGGTAGGGGATATTTAAAATAACTTGGTGAGAAAAATAAAAAAAATTAACATACCGACGCGACGTGGGAAAATTTTCTTGCAAAGTCTGGGGTCAATGGTACAATTGTCAAAATTAAGGCTTAGTTTTTTCCGCTAATTGCAGTGAAGGGTCTAGTGTTGCCAAAAATTACTTAGAGACTTAGACTAAAATGGAACCAACTTCAGGTATGCAATTAGTAGTCCATAGTAATACGTCCATTCGATCAAGAATGTGTTCCGTCTTCCGTGCATAGAAAAACAACAATTCCCTATAGTTTTCATGTAGGTACGTATGGTTAAAGGGTCAAAATTTGTTTAGTTGCATTTTCAAACCAGGTATGGTGACAACTCACAATGGTTTCAACCATTCCATTTCAACGAGTCGTTGATGTTGAGTTGAAATGACAAGTGCATGTTAAGTTGTAGTGTGCACATTAACATTTTTTCTAGTAAGAGCGTTGAAAATGAGCTGCCCCTAAAATCTGCCGCCCTAGGCAGCAGCTGCCTTTGTTGAAACTCATGATCTCTTGACTATGTCTGCTCGTTCCAACGACTAATCCAGCCCGGCCCAACTCATCGCATTTCTTAGATGGTGGTAATGTCTAGCTAAACGTGTAGTATTAAGGGACTAAAATTTCACGTAGGGATCCGATGTTCGTTGTCCTTATTTTGTTTGTTTGGTTCGTCATCAGTAAATCCGCCTCAAACCTTTACATGGTCGGGAAATAACCCCGTCAACTTGACCCCCAATCTATAGAGAGCCAAGTCCTTTTTATAACTCCAAAGGCAAAGACCGCTTCTTATGGGCCTGAGTTCCGAAAACTATGTAATAGCCTAAATTATGTACTCAGCCTGAGTATAACCATAGACGTCACCGTTGATTTCATTTCGAGTATTCTTTAACTACATACCTTTGTACCTTTAACTCTTAACTCTTGAATTCATATTTTAATAAAAATTCTTTTTCGTAAAAGTCTGATGAACATTTGATACTAAATAACCGTTTTTATATAATTTTTTCTTCCAAGCTCCACATATCTACCGAAATAAATATCTGCAATTTTTCTCAAAATAAATCCATTCTTGCCTTAATCCTTCAATCAAAATATTATAAATAAATGCACAATTTTATATCTGAACATAAGAATATGAGATGCACTCCTATAACAACCATCCACGAACCACGATCCACAGAAGACTTCTTCAGACAGATTTTGTCTAGACTCATTTGATTCGATAAACGAAATTAAATGATTGCAGCTTCTCACCGCATTCCGCATTACCCATATCAAAATCCCCATCCCAAGGAACACCGGATGCAAATTATTGCCATCCATGTGTCAGAAAATTTCAAAATTCAAAATGCAACATGGCAATTAGTTATGACATTTCTTCGAGAAGGCCTTACCATAATAATTGTGTATCTGACACATAAGTTGCAATTAATTTTAAATGTGTAATGGTTTCGGGCGAATTTTTGAATTGCTTTCGTTTTGCGGTTTGATGATGATTGAGTTGATAGTCCAAACCAACCTTCTTCTAACCTGAGGACATATCAGAGAGTGTCGTGATGGTGAAAACGATGTCAGAATCCTTTTGCTTGCTTTTCAAAATTGACAGGTTATGCTATCTCTAATAACTTTAAGTACCAATTAAGTTGATCCTCGTTCATCCTCACATATCATTTGAATCAGACTTGTATTTTAAAAATACATTTTGGCGGCTTGGGTCACACATCTGAGCACTGTTTTAGTTTTTATTTGTCATCATAAGTTCTAAAAACGGTGTCGAGCACACAGCTATACCATACCTGCTTTCGATATATTTTTTTCAGGGTGCAGAAGCTACCAAGCCTGTGACTGTCTGGTTGCGATGGTTTGTTTACCTACTTGAAACAAATTAGCATTTGGCAACAAAGCCAGCCCACAACTGCAGGAATAAACATCGGAAGCACTCCGTCGGGAAACCTTTTTTCTTGTACCTCGCTCAGCAATGGTCGTTCGCAACACTTTCAAGGAGGCCCAAAGCGTGACCATCATCAGGGGGAACCTTTAGGTGATTTATAAGGCTTTTATCATATGTTATTGAAATGCATATTCGTTGCTCGGATGTCACATGAAGTTTATGATTTTCATAAACGCATATATAATCGGACGAGTGAAGGAGAGAGATGTGTGATATATAAAACAAGATCTCCGACCATTGTATGTCATAAATTGTCTCACCGGCATAATTGCATTGTGCGATTCCAGCACACAGACTGCTCTTTGGAGGAACATGGAGGAATGTGTGTGTGCTTGTTGTCAGATGGGCGCTGGAGACCGCACTGTGTGGTGTGGACGGACATAAACAACAGGGCGATAGGGTAGCTGGACTGTAGGAGCCGAACTCCAATTCTTCTTATAGTGCGGCATCATTAATGCGTTTAGGATGGCGGGAGACTTTAAGCCTTCCTTTACCTTTTCTTTTGGAGTAAAATTGTGGGTTATATTCTGCAACATCTGTATTTCTGTAACAATCGAAAGGCTTCCAATTACTATGGCATGGTCAAGGATGGAAGGAGAACATTTATTTTTAATTTCATTAAGGAATACATTTTTGCATTTTCCTTAAGAACAGGTAGGTATCAAAGTTGATCTTGGGTGAAAACTATGCGGAGAGTTTATAAAATCGCTCTTTTACTTACAAACTGTCATAACTCAAAAAAAGCAGTTTTTGATTTTATGGTGCTGAAGTAAATGAGCGAAATGGTCTTGAGAAACTCTTAATACTTCAGGCAATTATGTGAAGTTAAGTAGCCATCGAATAAAAAAAATTCAAATAAATAAAAAAAATTAAGACGAATTAACAAAATATTAAAATGTCTTATTTGCTTTAAATATGTACAGTTATCTGGCTAAAGATAGTGATGATGTTTACAGCAGCATCACCATTCACCATCTGTGATCCTTACGAATTTCCACCTTTGAATATTACTTTTTAAACATTAGGGTTTCTTTTTTGCACGCATATATACGCTTCAAAAAATATTTAAACGTTAAATACAACTACAACATACTTCTATATTTGCTTAAATAGAGTCGATAGACATCCACGCTTATGAGCTAAGCAGATATGTATAAAAATCGTGCTTGCACGAATCTTTTCCACTTTTTTGATGAATTTTTAACAAAATTCATTTAGAATTTCATTCTTTTTGACAGGTATAACGTATTTTTGTTGTGTTTTTTTTATAATCATCGTAAAAGTAAAATTCAGTTTTTGAGACGAACACTTACATAAATATATTTAATTTCAAGAAATGAAGTGAGAGAATGAAAACATTTGGAATAAAAAACACACGCAGCAAAATTTAACAAGGTTTTCTTTAACGTTTTAACCTACAAAGTTAATTCTTAAATTCCCTCTGAAGAAATTAAAAGAAAAACTTTCAATTCAAACGTTAATGACCACAGATATGGGACACATCGGAACCTATATTATATAATTAATAATTATAATTGAATTCGTGCCTCAAACGTCAAAACAGGAAACAGCCAACTTAACACGTTCGAGGATCATATTACACTTTAACCAGAATCCCGATGAAATCATCATGACATCATCTTCTCACGATCGATATATGCTTAAGATATATTAGTTGAAAGATATTAGTAAGAAACAGATTAAAATCGAGTTCAGTTCTCATTTGGAGTCTAAAGAATAGAGAGTTTTTTAAAAAGCTCCTTACGGAACGATATAAATAATTGGTGACCGTGACAGGACATATTATTTTCTGTAAACCTGAAAAAAAAACAAGTAAGGGGAAAATTAATATTGTCTCGTGTGTGACGTGAAGTGTTACCACAAAAACTAAATAAATAAGTACCTTTCAAGGAAAAGGGTTCTTATGTGAGTTGGCGAGAAGCTGCTCATAATTCCATCTCGCTATAGAAAATAGGAAGTAGAAAATACTTCGCAGCACTGACCATTTTCCGAAATAAAGTAACTCAAAACGCTAACGATATTCTAACAAACCACGGTACAGTTTTAAATTTCGGTGCGATAATTTCACGTCTCGACTTCGCTTACGCAGATAAACGACCTGCTCATATAATAGAGCAAGAACTCAGTGTATTACGACAGGGCAATACAACCCTGATTGACTATTATAATTTAGTTAATGTAAAATTAACACTCCTGATTAATAAAACCATCATGTCTCATGGTACCGACTCAGCCCTAACCAGGGAACTCAATGACAGTAATCCTAGGAATACTCTACGAGTATTCATAACAGGATTAAATCCTCCACTACCTAACATTTTGTTCTCGCTTTCCCCATATGATCTACATTGTGCTTTAGTGAAAGCACAAGAATTAGAATCGTTGCTTTAGTGAAAGCACAAGAATTAGAATCGTACAATATCAGAACCTAATTTGCTTTACAATTTAGCAGGGATCACGTACATTCACATTCTGCAGATCCAAGGACTCAGAATAATTTAAGATTTCCTCAACGAAATCCAAATAAACAATTAAGTAAACTTGAACCTATGGAACTAGGAAGTTCAGCCCATAGGCCCATTACAAAAGCTGAACAACAAAACTTCGAACATAACAAGAAAACGTATAATCCTTTTAGACAGGATAATAGAGATAACAATTATCAGCCACGTTGGCAAAAACCGACACACAATACCTTCAACATCTCTCCGAGACCAATGTTCAAACGAACTTTAGAGAATTCGCAACAGTCGTATAGACCTGCACAAAAGGCAGAACGAATTAACAACATAAACGAAGACGGGAACAATTTTTTAGACGAACAATCGGATTACCCTACATTCGACGAACAATAAAAGGCAATGCTATACGAATATTGCTCGATACTGGTGCAAACAGTAATTATTGCAGTCCAAACATGTTTAACGATCCAATTGACCTCATTATACATAAGAAAGCTACGACTTTCAACGGCACAATTATCATAAAAAAATATCATGACGTATAAAATGCAGATTTTATGTAATAGAAAACTTAGAATTCGATGCATTAATAGGAATGAATTTATTAAAGTTAGTCAAAGCAAATATAGACTTTGAAAAACAAGAATTAAAATACAACGATAGGAAAGAAAGAATCTTTCTTAACAACGAAGAATTTATTCTAAATAATATTATTCAAACGGGGAACATAGACGCCTTAAGAGCATCTACTTTGAAGAAAACTACAAGTATTCATAAAAATGTAGACACATCTTTACCATTTAGAACAGATATTATGGCAGAAATTAGAACTTCTAATGGCAAGCCCATATGGTCTAAACATACCTTACCCGTTTTCTGCAAACGACTTTGTAAATAAAGAAGTCACTAGAAAGATTCAAGAAGAAATCATTCGACCATCAAAAAGCCCTTACAATTCACCTACTTGGGTAGTTCCAAAGAAAGGTCTAAACGACAAGTACAAGTAAAAATAGATTGGTCATTGATTATAAAAAAAATCAATGAAAACACAATATCTGACAAGTATCCGATTCCCGATACAAATGTGATATTAAGTAATTTAGGTAAAGCAAAATACTTTACTACTCTCGATTAGGAATCAGGATTCCATCAAATTTTAATGAAAGATAAAGATATTGAAAAGACAGCATTTTCTGTAAACAATGAAAAATACGAATATGTACGTATGCCATTCGGTCTTAAAAACGCACCTAGTATATTCCAGCGTGCGATGGACAATATTTTACGTCCATATGTAGGAAAAGTATGTCACATATACATAGATGACATCATTATATTCTCTGAAACTTAAGAACAACATGTTCAAGATATAGAAAAAAATATAAATGAATTAGAGAAAGCCCATATGAAGATTTCAGTAGAGAAATCTAAACTATTCGAACTAGAGGTAGAATTTTTAGGTTACGTTATAGCCCATAATGTAATTAAAACTAATCCCGAGAAGGTACAAACAATTAAGGAATATCCACTACCAACTACTACTCTAAGACAGCTACGCAGCTTTCTAGGAATGATTGGATATTATAGAGTTTATTAAAAATTACGCTCAGATTTCAAAACCACTAACAAAGTATTTGTCAAGTGAAAACGGTCTAGTTTCCACACACGTTGCAAAGAATACGGTAATAAATCTAGATGAGAGTGTAATTAAAGCTTTTAATACATTAAAAGAACACCTTCAATCAGAAGTTGAGCTTAATCAACCAGATTATACAAAAAAAATTGTTCTTACAACGGACGCGTCTGATGATGCATTAGGAGCAGTGTTATCACAAGATAACAAACCAATAACATTTATAAGTAAAACATTTGGTAAGATCTTACGCAGCCAATGAAAAAGAACTATATGCGATAGTTTATGCCTTAAAAAATTTAAGAAATTAACGTTTGCGGTATCAAAGCGAAATCCAAACAATAAAATGAAGCGATGGCATGCATTAATTTATACACAAAGCTATTTCGAATGCACATAATAAATACAAATGAAAAAACAATTTTAAGAATTCGTGAGAAATTGCGAGATATGCAATGCAAATAAATACGTAGACACTCACAAAAAATACAAATTGGAGAGGCTCCAATTCCAAAGACAGAGGGTAACATCTAAAATTTGAAATTTATAACTTGTATAGATTCATATTCAACATTTTTAACCATGAAAAGTATTGATGTTAAAACGAAGCTAGACGAAAAGGTCTTAAAACTAATACAAACTTTTCCCGAAGCAAAACACATAACAGTTGACAACGAACCAGCTGCCCAACAATATAACAAAACAATACATTCGGTAACGAATGAAAAACCGTTCGAAATTCTCTATAACAAAAAAAAAAAAACACACGAACATATACCTATTAAACTTTCGAAAGCTCAAGAAAAAATGCTTCAGACCCATAATAAAAAAAGAAATACCAATGAATATAAACCAAACCAAATAATTTATGAAAAAATTGCAGGTTGCAGAAATAAACTTTTACCTAGATTTAAGAAACAGAAAGTTAAAGAAGACTTAGGCAGGAATGTAGTTATGCATAAGAAAAATAGAATTATACATACAGATAACATTAAAACTTAAATCTTATATTTCAGGAAAATGAATATCTTAATTACATTAACGACAATCATCACAATTGCATCATTCGAAATTATTGATTACACTAGAGAAGATTACGTATTGATAGAGAACGGAGACGCAATAATTTATGAAAATTTTGGAGACATTTTCTATGTTATAAACTTAACGTATTTTAAGACAATTTTAGAAACCAAAAGAAACATACTAAACGCAAAATCAGGGTACAAAACCATAAAATCAAATATCTGTTCTGTTTATGTTAAAATGAATGAGACGTAGATATTGACCTCATTGAAATGTTATTAGGCCAGTTAGAAATAAAAAATATTATGACAGATATAAATAGATTAGGATCAGAGATATAAATGGATTAGGAATCATATGGAAGTGGATTGCTGGAACACCAGACCACGATGATTATATATTTGTAACAAAAACTCTCGGAATTAATAGACAGTAACAATAAACAATTTATGATAAATTCTGAACTATTCAAGACTATTGACGAATTAAAGGAAATAATTTCAATAACCCAAAGCGACTCAAAATCTAGAATTGCTAAACAAATAAATAAATTTATAATAACTGAACTACAAAACACGATTTAGACAGTTACATTAGCTAAAGCTGAAATATTAAATACAGGTATTTTGAACTTGAATGACTTTCAAAAAATAATAAATCATGAACAAGAAAAGATGGTAAATTGGAAATTGAAAAAGAAATAATTAAATGTAATAATACGTATTTAAATGTTGAAAATTGCTAAGTAAAACAAAAGAAATACATTTTGTAAATTATCTATGGAAAAATCTTGTTTATCCAAAATTTTGAATAAAGAAAAGGGAAATTGTACTAAAATTAAGGAAAAGAATACAAATATAGAATTAATTAAAGATGGGGCCATTTTATTGTCAGGTAACCATACAGTAGATAATAACTCTATAGAAGGAGTTTATTTAATAATTTCAATTATGTAATAACAAAATATATGGATTCAAATAATGAAGATTTGAAATTTAAGAATATAAATTTAATGTCCAAAATTGCTAAACATATCGAATATCATTCAATTTCAATTCTCCTATTACTAATAATTATTATCTTAACATAATATGTATGTTATTTTATCCAAATTTATCAAAGTATTATATATCAAGAAATTACACGAAAAACGAAACCGTGATGAGATCATGTTTGATAATATATACAAACGAGTCATACTACTAACAAAACGGCTTGAAGAAGAAGCGGAACGTTCTTCCTAAAGAAAGGGGGACTTAAGGAGCTTTATTACTATTAAAATTATAATTAAATTCGTGCCTCAAACGTCAAAACAGGAAACAGCCAACTAAGCACGTTCGTGGATCACTTACACTTTAACCAGAATCCCAATGAAATCGTCATGACATCATCTTCTCTCGATCGACATATGCTTAAGATATATTAGTTGTAAGATATAAGTAAGAAACAGATTGTATTTGAGTTCAGTTCTCATTTGGAGCCTAAAGAATAAAGAGTTTTTTAAAGAGCTCCTTACGGAACGAAATAAATAATTTGCATGTCAGACGAGCCCTAAACCCAATTTTTACTTACGATTTATAGGGACTATAAGGCAAGTTATGCCTTCGTAAAAAAAATTCTAACAATCAAATATGATATTACGATGATAGAGAAGTCTGTCTGTCTGTCTGTCCGTATCGATTCCTACAGCCTAAACGGATGGGCCGATTTGAATGGTGTTTTCTATGCAAAATCTATCTTTTAGTTTTAATGGATATTTCAGGAAAAGTTTTATAACGGTACCAGTTTTTTAAAATCAGCCTTTCTCGTTAACTAATCGACGGATTTTGATGAAATTTACAAAATATGCAGTGTTTTGTGATTTAAATAATATTGCTTATTAAAAATTTCAAAAACATTTTTTTTTTTAATTTTAATATTTTTTTTAAAAACTTATTTTGTTTGTTGAATATTTTGAAAACGAATCTATAGATTTTTTTTTTAATTTTTCTCCTAGTATAAACTATAGATTTCTTTAGATTGACATACTGAAAAAATTTAAAATATGTTTTCAAAAAGTTTTTCAAAAAAATGGCGAACGATTTTGAAATGAAAAATTCATAAAATAAAAAACAGCAAAAGAAATAAGATGGCTTGCAAGTTGCAACATTATTTCCAAAAAAACCTTATGAATAGTTTTTTTTTGATTTCATAAAAATTTTATTTCCCCCAAATTTTGTTTTATATTGCTCGGTTGAGCCTTAGCCACTAGTCTAATGAAAGCAAACTTCGTTATTTTTATTATTATTTATTCATCGTTATTTATTTTAAAGCATTTCATGATCATAACAGCAAACAGCATACAGAATAAATAATAAGGACGCCTATGATAAACACATAAACACGCAAAAACAACTAACAAAATATACAGAAAATACTCGATAACCTACTGAATGCAAAGGTTTCAATCAAGAAAACAAAATTTTACACCTGCATACAAACACGCTTCACAGTGGTTAGAATAAGTATCTTAATTTTAGTACCTACCTTCCTTCCAACCTTATTATAGGCAGGTACATAATATCCTAATAAATTCCATGAATACCCCCAATATGAGTTTATTATATTAACCAAACATAAGCTACCTATTTTAATTAATTTTATTTCAAAAAGTAAATTATTGTTATTTGTACCTTATAGCTTACATAAAATGGCGTTTAAATTTGTCGCTGTACTCTGTTTTACGTACTTTTTTCAACCAATTAAAAGTCAGAAAAATAGAATAAAAACTTAGCTTAATATTTTTTGAAATGTTATTCGACGATATGACAGCACATATGAGTACGTACGACCCAGTCGTGCAATTTATTTTGAATGCGCGAGTTCTAGAAGTTCTAGAAAAAAAAGAAAGAAGTTGAAAATCTAAAATTGTGCGTGCATTTAGTTGTTTTTTTGTATTTATTTATTTTTGTTTTGATTTTGATTGGCATATAATGTTACTGACAACTGCCGTTCGTTTTAAAATTGGCGCTGCTAAATTCATTCAGTGCAAAATAGGTGTGTTAAAATTAAAAAAAAAAAACTTCTATAAAGTGAATGTATTTATTTTCAATACATTCTATTTTTCATTTTGTGATACATTTTGTATTCAGTTTTGGTCATTATGGCTCGCTGAAAGCACTGTATCGCTGTTATGAATGTCCAGAGAGATTTTGATCTTCTGTTAGCGATGCGTTCTTGTTGTGGGTTCCACGACATTGTTCTTCTTTCGAAAATGGGATTGAGTCACCATATAGAGAAGGGGGTGTTAGAAGATTTAGTTTTCGTCTTTTAGTAAAACAAACAATAACTGTCTTTTTGGTGTTAACGGAGAGACCTTCACAGGTACACCAGTCCTGTACAATGTCCAAGGCTGATTGATCTTTCTGAGGAACCCTGTAATACAATGGCTAGATCATCTGCGAAGTGCACTGCATAAATGTCATAAACGACATAAGGCGAAGTGGACGAAAGGATTTAAGACTTGGTTTCAGATCCCTTTCCGCCTTTGGTAGATAAATTATTATAACCGCGCTCATATAACAAAGCTGATTTCAGAAGAAAAAACAAACGCAAAAGAGCAGAATTTAATTGGTTGCTCTGCTATGATGATTTTAAATGCATTATACAAATTATTTAAAAAAAAAATAAATTGGATGGCCAGATATTTTGCAAAAAACCCATTTTTGATAGCGCAACGGTTGACCTTAAAGCGGAATTAGTATTTCAGAAGAGCATTAAAACGGTTCGTAGACGTTTGCGAGAAAAGTACCTGCAATCCAAGAAAAGAACCGTTTTTACCGAAAAAAAATTTACCAAAAGAATTGATTTTTCGAAAGAGCTATTGAACTGGCCTATTAAAAATTGGAGAAATATTTTACGGTCAGACTTCGTGGGACAACGTGTCTCACCGCCACCAAACTAATCTTTCGATTTTCGAACCACAATACATCAGAAAAACGCTTAAAACCTGAGGTTTCAGTACATATTATGATCTGATCTTGTTTTTCGTTTTACTGAGTACGGCCAATTTATCGCAAAAAAAAAATCATACACCTTTATGTGCAAATTATGCAGAAAATTGTTGCTTTTATACGCCAATGTTGTTTGATAACAACAGTGTTAATGTGTTAAAACTTAAAAACGAAAGTTTTTCTTGGATTCTGGTTATAGCGACTTAAACAATTCATTGCTTAACAAATGCCTGATCTTGTAACTTGAACAGTAATTAAAAGGCTGCTAATCAATTCCTTATTTCGAATTTTCCACAATTTCTTAACTAAGCATTGTCGTCCATCGGTGTTAGGTAGGTGATGCTACTTGTGAAGCCACATCTATATCAATCGGTTCAATTCTGTGTTTTGTTGATCTATCCAAGTTTTTTTGTCCCTCCAAACCAAAGTTCCGAACAAGAATTTGCTGCACCAATGTCTTTCATATGAAAGAGCTTTATCAATTTGCTTTTAACGGGTGACTAATTTGGGGATTATTGACCAGGATCTGATATATCATCTAACGGGTGATTTTTTTGAGGTTAGGATTTTCATGCATTAGTATTTGACAGATCACGCGGGATTTCAGACATGGTGTCAAAAAGAAAGATGCTCAGTATGCTTTGACATTTCATCATGAATAGACTTACTAACGAGCAACGCTTGCAAATCATTGAATTTTATTACCAAAATCAGTGTTCGGTTCATTCACCGTAACGTTGCGTCCAACAGCATCTTTGAAAAAATACGGTCCAATGATTCCACCAGCGTACAAACCACACCAAACAGTGCATTTTTCGGGATGCATGGGCAGTTCTTGAACGGCTTCTGGTTGCTCTTCACTCCAAATGCGGCAATTTTGCTTATTTACGTAGCCATTCAACCAGAAATGAGCCTCATCGCTGAACAAAATTTGTCGATAAAAAAGCGGATTTTCTGCCAACTTTTCTAGGGCCCATTCACTGAAAATTCGACGTTGTGGCAGATCGTTAAAAATCGTTAGTAAGTCTATTCATGATGAAATGTCAAAGCATACTGAGCATCTTTCTCTTTGACACCATGTCTGAAATCCCGCGTGATCTGTCAAATACTAATGCATGAAAATCCTAACCTCAAAAAAAATCACCCGTTACATTATGTTGCAACTATTACTTATTTTTTCATCAACACGTGCATGAATCAAGGTATAATAGCTGCATTCTTTTAAGACATGATCAAGTTTCCAGGTCCAGTTTTTTATTCCCAGCAGAATCAATATTAATGTCAACTTCGTTATTGCTTTCTTTTAATATTTCATTGCAAATATCTTCTTAAATACAAAATACTAGTTTTTATCATTAAATTAACTAACATCATGTATGTATAAAGATTTATTATGATTTTTTTTTATATAAACACAGAAATACAGTTTATTTTGATTGATTTTTTTATATTTTATTTTTGTTTGAGTAAAGATCGTTCTCGATTTACTATTTAAGAACGTAAAGTTTAAGTTTAAACCTAAGAACAAATATAAAAAACTAAAAACCAGCACTGCTTTGTATAATTTTTTACGCAACGTTTCCCCAAACCTTTTCTCATATAAAGCCAAACACTTCACTTGAACAGTCCTCTAAATGTAAACACTCGCTTTTTGTTTGTTTGCGCACAGCAATGGGCTCTTGAAAATCAAATTTATAAGAGACTTACCCGCTTTTGGACACTCTTCCTCTGGGAATACATGTTACTAACTACATACAGATAAATCAGTGCCACTAAATGGGAATCTGTATTGTTCCGTTTTTTTTGACATAACTCTCGAAGGTCCTTTTGTGAAAAAATAATTTCACACTTTATTGTCTATCTGACAGATGCCACTTGTTTCACATTATTATTTTATTTTGTTGTTAAAGTTAGGTGAAGTCTTTTTTTTGTCATATTCCAACCCTCTTCAGAATAAATCCAGGATGAGTGCGGGACACTACACCTCCAACAGAATTTTTCTCTCAAAATCCCAATTCGTTACATCAAGAAGAACTTTTTTTCACGCATATATTATGTAATGTTACCATTTCGATTTCATAATAAAAAACTCCTAGAAAGGCGACTGAAACAGCAAACTCAGCCGACGGCTGCTGAACAAACAAACATTTGTATTGTCACCCTGTGTAAACCGTGTGATGATAATTTTTTTTTTTAAATATAAATCTTTGAGTTCGTTACGTGCTTTCCCACCCCATTTCGAAGGACATAAAAAATTCTATGAAGTTCAAAATTGAGATAAAATTGCGCTATCGCGAGAATAGTCGTTTATTTCATTCCCCTGGTGATGGTGTCAACCTGTCCTTGAACAGGAATA
Organism: Platycheirus rosarum; assembly: GCA_963971375.1. Taxonomy (NCBI): domain Eukaryota; kingdom Metazoa; phylum Arthropoda; class Insecta; order Diptera; family Syrphidae; genus Platycheirus; species Platycheirus rosarum. The sequence continues at coordinate 67,749,211 of OZ020507.1, forward strand.
AAATAATGCTTTTCCATTCCCTGATTTGCCTTGCTTCAATGATCGGGAAGGGTGAGCTGCACTGCAAAGGCACACTAGTGGCAAAGTGTTTTAAACAAATTATGGTTTAAAATTTACACCGCTTTGGGGTTGCAAGCGCCCCGGGCGGTTGTTTATGTTTGTTTTTACCCTTCGCGTTATTTTTTCAATCATTCATTTCAACTGTTTTTATAACAAGAGGGATGTTTAGGTTAATGGTGAAAGATATTAGGCTGAATATAGTAATAAGTAATGATTTTTAACATCCGGTCGGGCCAATCTCTTTTTAAGTTACGTGTTTTGATTCTGTTTTATTAGATATCTGGTCACGTCTATAAATATTTTTATAAATAAAAATTATTTTTTGACGGTTTTGAATAGAAGATATAGGGAGAAGTGTAAGGATTGCACACACAAGCGCATTGTAAGTTCATTTACACACCTCTTAACTTAAAAAAGCTCCTTAAGAAGCTTCTTACCTCTATAGCTCAAAGGCTTCGGAGACTTTATGATTTAGATTAGGGATTTCGTCGGAAAATTTGCTTGCTTTTTTTTATAAAAATACATTCATGTCTTAAAGGAATTATTCGTATTGGATCGGATTTTTTCTCAGCACCCTATTTTACTATTTTATCAGTTAATTTGTGAAATCGCAACATCTTGATAAAAAAAATAGTGATAAGAGTATTTGTTACTACACAAGGCATTTGTGTATAGAAGTTTTAATCGATATTTAATAAATTATAATACTGATCCTTTGGATACATATAAATTGGCACAAGTCTGAATGCATGCATGTTCACAATACTTTTAAACTTTAAAATACGAAAAAATATGAAAAATTTCAAACATTTTACGGAACAAATTTAGCTGGAAAGTGAAACATACGTAAGGCTCCCATTGATTCAGAACTTTATAAGCTAACATAAGAAAAGCAATTTTTTTCTGGGCCTACTAAAGAAAGAATCTGTATTACACAGAAATGTAAGCGGATGTGCAATCCTAGAAGTGCCAACATTACTGTGGAATTTTTTAAGAGGAGGGATGAAAATGGCTACATAACTGGAGCATTCAAGAAACTCAAATACTTTTAAAAAGCACAAGATAAGAAAATTAAACTCAAATCTTGGCCGGATATACTAGCTAACTAGATTATAGCCTAATAAGACGGGGTACAAAATGTTTGGATTTTTAAAGGAAGCCTAAACATTTCGTAGATCTTTTGGTGATGTCGAAAATGTGGTTATTCCATAGAAAGTGGTCTGTGATGCACATTTATTTTTTCCGGCTTTACCTTGCCGTAACAGTTTCAAATTATGGGTATAAACTCAGTCATAGCCGCAACCTTTGTTAAAAGAATGCTGTTAAAGACATAATATAGGCTTTTAAAATGTATGAGAATATTGCCCTAATAGAGTAGGATGCTTTTCATCAAAGCCTATTTTTTTATAATTAACGCGCGCACAAGGGACTCTTTGTTTCCCTTTTAATGTAGAACACACTGCGCGGCATTAGGAATGTTTGCAGATCAAAATCGCAAGGGAAAATCCTGCCGGGTAAACTATTCCAAATTCGTGTTGTTCGGCTAAAAAAAGAATCCCTATATTTCACGGTACGTCCGAAATTGGGCTCAAGGTTTAACTGATGAGCATTCCTTGCGAGACGAGTATTACGGAAGAAACTTTTAAGGGGAGGAATGCAGCTGGCTACTTCGAGTGAAATTTTATTATAAAAGAAACGATAAAATAAGGAAAGACATGAAACATTGCGTCGTTGTTCGAAATGGGCAATTGTTTAAGCGAAAATATTATTTCCTATCAGTCTTAACGCTCTATTTTGTATTCTATCAAGCAGGTGAAGTGGTGTTTCTGAAGCACCTGGCCAGAGGTGGGAGCTATACTCGAGCATAGAGCGTATAAACGCTTTATTAATTGGAGCCAGATCAGATGGGGAAAAATACTTCTTACACCGATACAGAAAACCTAAGCACTTAGCAGCACTCTTAGCGATCTCAAATATATGGTCGTTCCAACGGTGGTCGTCCTTGACACACATACCGAGTACTGAGAGCTTTTCGGTTTCTTCGATTTACGTGCCATTCATGGACAATGGCATTGGGGGTATGTTAAGCTTTACCGACAGAAGACAGCATTGAGTTTTCGAAGCATTAAACTCCACACGATTCCTATTACCCCATTTGACAATGCTGTATAAATCAGAGTTTAATGAGCTTGACATACGGTACCGTTGCAATTGTAAGTCTGAAGGCGAAGGACTAGAATTATCGAACGAATATGAAAAACTGAGGGTAGAGTCGTCAGCAAAATAGTTAAGTTGATTAGAAGTAACAGACAGAAGATCATTTATAAAAATGAGGAAAAGAGTCTGAGACAGAACAGAGCCCTGGGGCACACCATCATTTATTTTGTAGGAATTAGACTTGAATCCGTCCAATACAACTTGTATTGAACGGTCCAAAAGATAGCTTCTAATCCAACGAACAAGAGTACCATCGATCCCAAAAGCACGCATTTTCGATAAGAGAGCTTCATGCCAAACTCTATCAAATGCCTTGGAGATATCAAGAGCAATAATCTTACTTTCACCGAAGCGATGTTAAGATTTGTTCCACTGTTCGGTGAGATATGCCATCAGATCACCAGTGGAACGGTTGCTGCGGAAGCCATACTGACGGTCATAGAGAAGCTTTCGATCTTCGATATATTCCTTAAGCTGACGGTTAATCAGCGTTTCCATGACCTTAGAAGGGATGTTAGTGCTATGGGTCGGTAGGAGGAGGTGGAGGATGGGTCACCTTTCTTAGGGACAGCCTGGACAAATGCTGTTTTCCATCTTCTAGGAAAGATTCCAGAAGAGTAGGAGCGATGGAAAAGCTTACGCCGTGTCCCATGGAAAAAATTACATTCTCAAGTACAGGAGGGGCAACGTTGCTGTTTTGCAGCGTGGATTTGGCAGCGAAATGGGCGGCGAGCAAGTTTGCCTTCTCTGAAGAGTAAACAATTGGTTTGTTACTGTCGATGAGCGTTGGAGCCGAAGATATTGAGGAGTTTTTAATATTTTTTACAAATTACCAAAATTTTTTACTGCCTTTGGGACTATGCAGAATTTTTTGCCGTAATTTTTGGTCTTGCAAAAATTTGGTTTTTCAATAACGGAGTTGCATGAGTTCCTTGCTTGTTTATGCTTGTTCCGATTTTCCTCTGTAGGGTTGGCGTTGTAGGATCGGAAACTTGCTTCTTTGAGCCTGAAAGCTTCTTTAATCTCAGAATTAAACCAGGACTTTTCTTAAGGCTTGATGCTTTTTAATCTGTTAGGAATAAAAGCACGCATCCCTAGAAGAATCACATTTGTGATCATTTCAGCACTGACATCAATGTCACTATCGAGGAAGCATAGTGATCAGTTAAAGTTTCGGAAAAAAATATTCAGGCCATCCCAGTTGGCTTTATCGTATTGCCAAACGGTTTTTTCTTTAACTGGATGTCTCCACCCATGAGAAATTAACTGAAATGACAGAATGGTCTGAAGTGCCAAATGGAGAAGTTACACTACTGGTATATTTATCAGGGTGAGAAGTAAGATACAAGCCCAGCAACATCCGGAACTCGTTACAAGTCGAATTACTGTCGAGATTTGGACTCCTACAAATAAAGCAATAATGAATGAGATGCTTGCGGACTGTGAATTTGAGCCGCAAGAAGTTAAAGTCCGTGTTGGAACATTGCCCATATTGGGGAAGGTTCTGGCAATCAACATCATTCCTAACATAGACCACGAGACCATGATAGGAAAAGAGTAATGGCACCAAGCTATACCCATGTAGAGCAAATTCAGATAAATCAGTCTTCAAATTCAAATTCAAATTTTTTATTTTTCAAAATTAAAAAGATACAAAATTTTGTTCTTTAAGAGTAACAAAGCAAGGCTTAGTAAGCCGTCTGCCGGATAAAAATCAAATAAAAATTACAATAAAGAGAGAGAAAAATAAGTTATATTATAATACATAAGAGAAAAAAAAATAACAAAGTAAAAAATGTAATGTATAATAATACATAATTAAAGTATGTTTTTAAAAAAAAAAAGGAAAGAATATTCAAATTTAATTTTTAAAATTGATTTTAGTTTAATCAAAACAAAAATAAATTAATGAGCTTTTAGTTTAGCGAAAACAAAAATTATTGAGCTTAATCTTTATAGATTGTTAAAGGAGATGGATATAATCTGTATTATTTTAGATTTGAACCATAATTTATGTTCCATTGGGTCTCAAAACATACTCAAATAATCATTTCGAAAATTGGGTGCATGTGAAACATAGCGTATAAGAGTCTTCCAACCACGACCTCCGTTTAGAATGCTGACACATTCCTCCAACGAAAGAAAACTAGAGCAAAAATAAAGTCTTCGGATTTCTTGTAAAATTGGACAAAGCGCTAAGAAATGGAAAACATCTTCGTTTTGATCAAGATTACAGAGTGAGCAAATTGAGCTAAGATCTGTTCTGTGTGGCTTATAGTTCAAGTCAAGCAATTCAGTTCTATCCTTGAAAATCGTACTCATTTCTGACATTGTAAACTCTTGCCTAAAATAGTTGTTTTCGCCTAGATTATGGTTAAGTTGCCTATATGTACTCCTGGAGGTTGATTCTCTTCCTCGTACAAGACACTTCTCATGTATTGTATCATCTATTTTAGATATGCACTCGTACAACGAATTTTGCAGTGCTTTTACATTGTCCCCTCTGAATGACATTGCAAATTGATGAGTTACAGCGAGATCATACCAGTTTTTAATAGGAGTATAGCCACATCTAAAACAGATCATAAGGATCCGCTTTTGTAGGTTTTTATTAGATCTCCTCATAACTCTTACAATGTAATTTGCATGAGCTTTTAAGTTTTTCAAAAATATTGGGGCTAAATCTGACTCAAGGTTAATGGCGTAATTGGGGATGTTAGAAGGTAGCTTGAAAACTCGTTTGAAGAAAAACCTTTGTATGTTTTCCATTTCTTCCAACTGCTCATATCCGTACACCTCGTTTCCATAGCAAAGACAGCTACTAACCGTCGCGTTGAAAACTTTGAATTTTGATACTGGGTCCACAAAACTGTTGGAAAAAAACTGTGACCACATAGTATTTATTGCAGCTTTCGCCGCAACTATCTTAGCTTTAATATGAGCGTGAATATTCATGTTGTATGTCATTAAATACCCAAGATATTTGAATTCCCTTACAACTTCAATGATTTCACCATCCAGACATCAATTACGCTCATAACCAATAGATCTGTTAGTTGGCCTAAACACCATATTTTAGACTTTGAAGTATTTATTTTAAGATCCCATAAATCACAGTATTGTTTAAGCTTATTGATCTGAAGTTGAAGTGTAAACGGATTATCACTTAAGATCACTAGATAATCTGCATAGAACACAATTTTAATAGTCACATCTCCAAAGAGAACACCACCAGGGATATGGTTTTCGACATCGTTAATAAGCAATGCAAAAATAAGCGGACTTAAAACGCATCCTTGAGGAACGCCTGTTGCGCATTTAAAACTCTTGATTTCTTTGTACCATTCTGGACAACTGCGGTCATATTTTCAAGGAGTTTTTCATAAATTGTTATAAATTTGGTTGATAACCAGTTTATAAATTTGGTTGATAACCAGTTTATAAAGCAAGGAATTTCTGTTAACTGTATCAAAAGCGTATAAACATTTCCTTTTGTCAATAAAGGGCAAGCAATAGTACTGAGTACGAAAATTTGATCAATTGTTGAAAGCTTTGCTCGGAAACCCGCTTGAAAACAGCTTATGAAATTGTTTTGTTCAACCCAGTTTATGAGTCTATTATAGAGTATTTGCGTAAAAACCTTCCTCAAAGAATTTAGCACTAAATAGTTTTCGGGTAGATTACAGTCACCTTTTTTAAAAAATAGCTGAAATTTTAAAATTTTCAGGGATGGTCTTCTCGCACAATATTCTATTTAGAAGTTCTAGGATATACTCCAAGAACTCAGGGGTACCATGTTTATAAAATTCTACAGGGATTTCATCAGAACCTGAAGCTTTGTTGTTTTTCATTTTATGCAGGGCTGATAAAAGTTCAACAATAATTAAAATGGAGTCCAAATCCGGAATAATGACGTTTGGGTTAGCAAAACTTATTGTGTTAAGGTTAGGGTCAGGTAGAAGAAGAGCTTCAAAATAGGTCGCGAGTAAGTTCTCATCGATTGCATAAGAAATTCTATAACTTTGACCATTTAAAAAACGCACCGTTTTCCAAGACGATTTTGAATCCCTACATTCCACAAGTTTAGAAGCAGACTTTTTAAAATTAAGTCACAGATTTTCTCAGCGCTGATAGAGCTGAGTTTCTTACGTTTTCGATACTACCGGACGTCAGATTTGGCATTGTAACTAGCTCTTGATTAAGTTTTGTCTTGTATCTGCTTGCATTCCTATCTTTCCATTTGAGAGTTATAACACTATCAATATCTTGAAGTCTATTAAAAAAGTTATCTGACTTGCAAGCAACTAATATGGGGAGATGGGGTGAAAACATAGCCGGATAAATGAAAAAATCTTCAATTAAACTAAGCAAAGAAATAAAGAAATTGTTATTTAAAATAAAAACGACTTATATACCTGTCCCCTATAACTGGTGACCCACATGATTGGATTTGCAATCAAAGTCAATCCTGTTATAAATTGGATATAAATTCTTCATTTTGTAACCCGCAAACAAACGGTATCGAGACACCGTAAGCCGAATGAAGCGATTACAACGGTCCAAATAACACGAGTTCTATATTTGATAGAAAATCTTAGATATTCTCAACATCGAGTGAGAAAATTTCGATTTTTTTTTTCTAATAAATCTTCGTCGATGGAAATTTCAACCATAGAATTTGTCTAACACGAGTCCCACCTAAGAGTAATTACAAAAGGCAGAAGACGACAAGAACAAAGCCGAGTATTGACCGCAACAGCTCAGAGCAATTCATTCAAAGAATAAATAAAACCAGAGGGCCGGCGATCTGACTAGGAGAGCTCTCCTCATCAAAATACATTCAAAGGAGAGAAATCATCATATCATTAAATTTGTGTAGTATAGTGTCGTTTAATTTATGTTATTTATGTTCAATTTTTATCAAAATTTCATAGAATGAATATATGTTTGTGTTTCTTTTTGTTTAATTCTTAATTTTAATCAATAAATAGACGTTTTTTGCACCTAAATTTAATAAAAAAATAAGCAATTCGCTCATAAATTTTTCATTTTTTTCTTTTACATAGACATGAAACGACAATGGCTAGCGAGGGTGAAAATGGCGACAGCGTGAAAAATGTTAGCGAAACATTGGGCAACGGAGAAGGTGGCAATGATTTGCAACCACCTATAGATTCAACAGCTAGCAATGATCACACCAACCAGATGAGCGCTATTTCATTGAAAAATCTGACTTTTTGGCCGGAAAATCCAGATGCTTGGTTTGTTCCGTTGGAAGGCCAGTTCGGTGTGTGGCAAATAAGGTCCGATAGTACTAAGTATTTTTCCGCGCTGGGTTTGTTAGATTCGCGGACAATAAACGTTTACAGAGACATCATTTTAAATCCTCCCCCGAACAATTTGTACGATAATTTGAAGAAAACTGTTTTAAGTCGTTTAATGGAGTCAGAAGTAACGTACTTACAAAAATAATAGATCGTTCGAAGATTTAGAACAAGAAATAGCAGAACTTCGCAGACAAAATAAGTTCAGATCAAGGTATCCGAACGAAGTAATTTCAGGTCTCACAGTCCGCAAAGACCTATTTTTTGTTGGTTTCACCGCCGGTTTGGTGCTACCACCAGAAATTATATCCGTCGCCTATAGCGTGAAAGAAATTCTTTCTTAAACCGCGAACATTAGAATACACGACACAAAAATCACTTACCATTTAAAAATACTTACATACTAAACATTCTGACTAAGTCGAACTGTGCAGGAAAATTGACTTTAAAGCCATAGAGCTATTCACGACGATCTATCACTCCGAAAGAAAAACCGATGGAAATATCATCCTTTACCTGAGTAAGATTAACAAACAAATTTCCTAGTTAGTAAGTTACTTAAGAACACTTTATTTAAATTCGTATAATTAAAAGTTATACAATTTTTGTTTTTTCAACTTAATGTTAATTTGGCGTATCTCAAGGCTGTGGTTAGTGGCCTATTCACATAGACCTGCTACTTAAGAAAACCCCACAAGAAAAAGTCTAATTGGGTCAAATCACATGATCTCGGTGGCCAGTTCACATCACCTCCACATGAGATGACCATACCCTCAAGTTGCTGGTGCAGAATGTCCAATATGGCGTGTGGCACGTGGCGCCGTCCTGTTGAAATCAGATGTCGTTCGTGTCCATATCATCCAATTCAGGCCAAAAGAAGTTGGTAATCATCGACCTATAGCGCGGTGTTGACGGTGATGACCTGGTCAACATATACTTCTCAATGAAATATGGACCGATGACGCCGCCAACCCAAAATACACACCAAACAGTGACTTTATCGGGATGCATTGGACGCTCTTGGATCTCATGTGGATTGGTATAGTCCCTAATTCGAAAATTTTGTTTGTTCACGTACCAGAAATAGGCGACTGTATGTACAATAGGTGAAACGCGCGGACCGTTGCCTGAACAGATCACCCGTGAATGAGTTGTCAAACAGCTCGAGGTTCGTTCGAAAATCGAAAATATTTTGAAAAAAAGTTAGCGTTACCGGCATCAGATTCTATCCCCATAGATAGTTCCATTTCAAAGTAGAATCGGAAATAACTTCCGAATAGAATGGAAAGTAGAATTGAATACCGTAGTAGGGCCCCTGGTACCTGAATTCCTCCAAACTGTATTCTTCCTACAGTTGCTTCCACGACATCGTTTTAAATAGAATGAAAAGTAGGGTACTCAAGACGCATCTCTGTTTGACACCTATTTGCGTTTCAAAGTCTTCCGAAAAGTGCTCATCATTCCACAAATATGACACGTTGTTTTTGTACATCACCTTTAATATACCTATTAATTAAATTACTTGATATTTTCATCTTATAATTGGAAATCTACAAAGAAAGTATAAAGCTTCTTCTGGCTTGTTTTGAAACTATAAGCAATGTTAAGCCAAAAACTTAATGCATCTTTGAAGATGATGACATACTGGAGCAGCTTTACCAAAAAACCGCAAACGTTCCCTTTTAAAGCCAACATTAAAATCGGAATCGCCTAAGAATTCGTCGTATGTCTAAAAGCTATGATGGTTTGTAAATCTTGAAAGCTAAACCTTTTTGTTAAAAAAATAACTGCTTCTACTTTTTGATAAAAAAGTTTGCTTCCAGCAAACCAAAAACCCTTATTTAAACCACGAAAACCTTACGAATAGACACGGTTTTGAGTGACGCCACATCACAAGACTATAAAAATATTCGCAGATTCTCTACTTCCAGGAAGATTATTTTTTAACTAGAACTTCTGGCATTTGTACCGCTAAATGTCAAAACAAAATCGCAAAGGTAAGCCTCACAACCCCTCAAAAAAGTTAATATTGTATATATCACCACGATTACGTATGCATTAGCTCCCCCACTTAGCGCACTACGCGCATTTTCTCTTACTCCTCTGCCAAATTCATTGGAATATTCTGTAAATCAATCCACGTTTCCGAGAAAAATATGTAAATACTTACATTGTTCCGTCTAAAATTAGGAAAATTACCTCAGAGGTTATATATCTGTCAGAACAATACAATGTCTGGCCCCCGCTAAAAATCACTAAGACATTCCACAGAAGGACATGCTTTTTGTTTATCCATCCCGCTTTTGAATGTCAATTCTTATTAAGGACTAAGCACAATTGATTGATTTATTTTGCAATTATAATCGTAGATTTAAAACCGCTTACTCCTCACTGTAGACGTTTTTCTTCCATACTGCGACAAAAAAAATTAAACCCACAAAACCCATGTTAAAAAAAACTTCACAAAAAGTCATTCCCCAAAAGTGAAAGATATTTCATGATCCCCGTGCGAGAGCGTGGGGCTTAATAAGGCGAATAATTTTCGACGTTGCTATCCAAAATTAGGGATGAAACACCACGAAACAGTCATGAAGCAATCCACCGGCACCGATAGACGCAAGTGTCCTTTTTGGCGGAGGTGGGGAGAAGGGCTTTTGGGAGTTAGAAATAAAAGGCACGACTGGGTCGCACGTACTTGCTCCCGTGTGCTAATCCTTTTTAGGTACAGGCGTCTTTTTGACAAAGATTTAATTTTAATGTTTTTTTGACGTGCAACTTCTTTAGAATCGTTGTGGTTTGAAGCTCGAACGAACATGCGTCACGATAAAGGGATAAGCACATAAATATATAGGATTGTTAGCTTTTGCAGTTTTTTAGTGTATTATCTTTCCACTTGTTGTTTACTGTTTATAATATAATTTGCTAATAGAAAGATATAAAGGACTTTTTTTAGTTTAATTTTCGTTTTGGTATGGAAAAAATTGAACAACTGGCATAAAGATTCGTTTGAATCAGCAGTAGGGCAATAATGCTAGGTGTAGGGAACCATATAGGTCCCAATAACAATAATTTACTTTTTGAAATCAAATTAATTAAAATAGCTGAATTATGTTTGATGGATCGATAAACGTATGATGTGGGTAGGTATTAATGGAATTTATTAAGGATATTATTTACCTATAATAAGGTTGGAAGGAAGGTAGGTACTAAATATAAGATAAACGTTCCAACTACTGTTAAGCGAATATGTAAAGCGACAATATTAAAAGTTAACACAGTGGTTTTGTTTATTTATAGGAAGGTGTAAACTTTTGTTTTCTCGATTGAAATTTTTGCATTCAGTAGTAATCGAATAATTCTTTTTATTTGTTAGTTGTTTTTGTGTGTTTATCATAGGCTCATTATTTATTCTGTGTGCTTTTATGATGATGAAATGCTTTAAAATACGTAGGTATGTATGTAGGTTGTCACCTTCTTTTATTTGACTAATCGCTAGGGCTTAGCCGAGCAATATGAAATAAAATTTGGGGGAAAATTTTTTATGAAATCAAAAAAAAACACTATTCATAACGTTTTTTGGAAAAAATATTGTAAGCCATCTTATGTCTTTTGCTGTTTTATATTTTATGAATTTTTCATTTCAAAATCCAAAAAAGGTTTTTTTTGAAAAACTTTTCGAAAACATATTTAAAATTTTTTTTGAGTATGTCAATTCAAAGAAATCTAAAGCTTATACTAGGAGAAAAATTAAAAAAAAAATCTATTAAACCGTTTCCAAAATATTAAAAAAACAAAATATTTTTTTAAAAAAATTATTAAAAATTAAAAAAAAATGTTTTTGAAAATTTTAAAAAGCAATATTATTTAAATCATAAAGCTCTACATATTTTGAAAATTTCCTCAAAATCCGTTAATTAATTAACGAGAAAGTCTGATTTTAAAAAACCGGTCATATGGGAGGTACCGTTATAAAACTTTTTCTGAAAAATTCATTAAAATTTAAAGATAGATTTTGCACAGAAAACATTATTCTGAAAGTTTTATCAAAATCGTAGGAGCCGTTTTCGAGAAAAATAAGTTTTTCATTAAAAGTTATATGGCAGGTACCGTTAGTTTTGGAGCTAGAATGCCAATTCCAAAAACTGTCGGGTAGAGCACTCTAAAAATACTATATACTAAGTTTGAATCAAATCGGCCCAACCGTTTGGGCTGTAGATATCGATACGGACAGACAGACAGACAGACAGACAGACAGACGGACGGAATTTCCGGACCCACTTTTTTTGACTTCTCTATCATCGTAATGGCATGTTTGATTGTTAGAATTTTTTTTTTTTTTTTACGAATGCATAACTTGCCTTATAGTCCCTATTAATCGCAAGTAAAAAAAGTATCTTAGAGATAATTTATGTCCATTTCACTATTGATTTAATGCGTTTACAAAATACTTAACTGTGTTCTGGCGTCTTATTACAATTTCTCTTTTTTTTAACTCAAGGGTCTGTTGTAAAGAAACACCTTCCAAACCTCCACACCCTCGTCTTTAGCTACTTCAGGTTAATTTGAGATTCTACTTTTGCTTTTCCAATTATTTTTACTTTTCTTTTTACATAAATATCGAAAATCGTCAAGTTGAGGGATTCCATGAGGACGTCCTGCAGAAATGGCCAGAACAAGGGCTATTTAAACCAAAGGTGACGGACGTCGGTGGTGCGAAGGATGTTTTTTCGAAGTGTAATTGTAATTTCATGGATTGAAAAGGTCGCAGATGTCGTTACTCGTTGATTTCCCCAGCAAATAATTGAACATCAAGTAATGTAATGGGTGATTGGTCAAGTGCGATGAACGAGGAGAAGTTAAATACTTGACTATCCGGATCCACCCCTGAATATTAGTGTATTTGGAAAATTTATATCTTTTCCGTGTTAGTGCAATTTTTTTGTTCGTCAGTTGTTTGAATTTTAGTTGATTAGATTCTTTGTCATATGAACAGAGTTAGGTATGGATACCATAAGTGGTTAGTTGCAGTGTTGGAAAAATAATTTCACACCCTAAGGAAAAGGATATCGCATTTAGAGTTAACAGAGCTACCTTCCATAAGGAAATGAATGGGTCAGATGGGAGTCATTAAATTTGTTCTGGAGAAATTTGCTTTTACACGGGTTTTCTTAGTTTACTTTATTTATTACTTTTTTCATTTACACTTTTTCATTAATCCTTTATGTAAAAATATGCGTATTTTCTGGACGAATGCATCAGAACTAAACATACAGATAAGACCAGAGGTAGCTTCTAATACATTAATGCCTTTTTCCACCTTAACGGATGTTGTATTGGCCTAAAATATATTTAATAAATTGCACGACTGGATCGCACGTACTTGCTCATACGTGCGGTCACATCGTTGAATAAAATTGATAAAAAATGCACGACTGGGTCGCACGAACTTGTTCTTATGCTGCATATGTATGTATATAAAGGGTGTTTTTTTAGACGTGTGGTTTTCAAGAAGAAATAAAACGCATATAGTTTAATGATACGGCCAAGAATTTAGCTTTATTATAAAGATAAGGGTTTGCCATTATGTTTTAAAAATGATTTCGGGCAAGAGGCTGCAGCGGCTGGCTCGAATAAAGGCCCAATTTTCCCAATTTTGTGAAAATCGGGATCGGTGGAAGTGGAAGATCCACTGGCGTATCCGCAATGGCGGATGGACTCATTCGGGTCTTCTTTGATACTCTGCTCCACCGAACTGAACCATTATTTTGGTAACAAATTTGCACAATTTGCAAACTTTGTTCAGGAGAAAGTCTATTCATTATAAAATGGCAAACCAAACTAAGCATAAATCAAGTAACACCTGTCAAAAAGGCCAAATACGAAAAAAAGAATTGCCAGATTGAAAATCACAAGTCTAAAAAAATTTGAAAATTCTTTAATTTTTTTAATTAGTAAGTATGCAATAAAACTTGAAAACTAAATGTCTATCGAGGAAAAAATATATTGAAAATCGTTCGACCAGTTTTTTTAAAAAGTCGTTTTGTTGAAAAACTTTTCGTAAAAATATTTTAGTTTTTTTTCATACGTTATTATAAGGAAATCTGTGGTTTTCATCTGGGAGAATTATTTAAAAAAAATTCAATCAACCCGTTTTCAAAATATTTCGAAAACTTTTTTTTTAGAAAATTTTAAAAAACCGAAAAATAAAAGTGTGTAAAATTTTATTGAAATGGGGATAATGGTTTACGATAAAACCGCATTTGAAAAAAAACAGTTCTATGAGAGGTACCGTTATAGAAAAAATTTCGAAAAAATCATTCTAACTGAAAGATGTATTGTTATTAAAAAATAGCACCCTGAAAGTTTTATCAAAATCGTTGGAGCCGTTTTCGAGAAAATCTAACTTTTTGTTTAAGGTTGTATGGCAGGTACCGTTATTTTTCGACCTAGAGCAAAAATGAAAAACACGCCCCGAGATACTACCTATATAATACTAAATACCAAGTTTGAAACAAATCGGCCTATCCGTTTAGGCTGTGTAGAGTCGCGAACAGACAGACAGACGGACAGAATTTCCGCACCCAATGTTTTCAACTTCTCTATTATCGTAATGTCATGTTTGATTGTTAGATTTTTTTTTTGCACGAATCTACAAACTTGCATTATAACGGGTGATTTTTTTGAGGTGGTGTCAAACAGAAAGATGCTCAGTATGCGTTGACATTTCATCATGAATAGACTTACTAACGAGCAATGCTTATTTACGTAGCCATTCAACCAGAAATGAGCCTCATCGCTGAACAAAATTTGTCGATAAAAAAGCGGATTTTCTGCCAACTTTTCTAGGGCACTGATTTTGGTAATAAAATTCAATGATTTGCAAGCGTTGCTCGTTAGTAGGTCTATTTTTGATGAAATGTCAAAGCATACTGAGCATCTTTCTGTTTGACACCATGTCTGAAATCCCACGTGATCTGTCAAATACTAATGCATGAAAATCCTAACCTCAAAAAAATCACCCGTTAATACCTATAATCGCAAATAAAAAAGAGTTGGTTGTCTGTAAGGTCGGTTTACGGGCGATAATTTTACGTGATAACGTCATAAAAAAACATTGATGGCAGCAACACAAACATTTAGCCCGTTTACTCACAGCCACAAACTCTCTCGTTAAATCCACACAAACACACACCAATATCTACATCTACTTTAACAAAACTCCGCCTATTTTTTTCTTTTTCATGTTCCCTGGTGCTTGTGATCGATTTTGGCTGAAAGAACCACAGTATCGCGGTAAGCATGAGGCCTGTCTCATGAGTCTTATCAGCATGAGTCTTATCAGAATGAGTCTTATCACCATGAGTCATGTGATTTCGTACGTGTAGTCTGTCATCAATTTATAAGACGTTATCACGTCAAAATCTAAATAGCATTTATATTGTTGGTCATTTGTGAAAAAACTTGCGAAACTCTTCGTCGTCGTCAGTTCCAACGGTTTCTCCTGCTGTAAGTTCCTAAAAAGCCGATTTGTGGCATATGTCAAAAGATAACCCCTCTTGTACACGAGACCGTATATTATTTTGTGTAACCAAAATTCTTTCGCAGTCGTTCAGTCGCAAGGGTATTGAAAGATCTTAATAGATACAAATGAATCCACTGGCCCTGATAGTATCCTCACTATTGTTCTTTATAGGTTTTATCACAACGGCAAAAAGACAGCGAAAGTTTTTTTATATGTCCTATTCCTTATAATGGGTTGGAAAATAGCATTTGTCCGAAACCTGTCATCTTATAACTATCGACCTGTTATCAACACCTTATTAGAATAAACCACAACTGAACTGAGAACTGGATAAGCTAACCAACAGACAGCTATCAAACACCAAAAAAAAAGCCAGAGACGGTGATAACTTAGCAGCCATGTCGAATGCTGTGATGGGCTAGCTAGCAAGGGGGTGGGTTCAGTGTTTTGAATTATTTTAAGTGCAATTAAAGTAATTCGAATAGATAATCTTACTCTGAACGGAATAAAGTTGGACGCCAGTATATTTGTTTGAAAATATACAAACCAATGAAAGAAGGTAAATATATATGCTTAGGAAAATAAAACACTAGTTTTAAAGGGAAATAAAAACGAAGAAGAATTTATTTAGTTCTAAGAAAAAGGAAGGATCTGGGAAAACCTTTTAAGGGATACCAACCCAGATGGCCGAAGGCGAAATATATATATTTTAATGTCCCTAAAGGGGAATTATATTTTTAAGATAAATTAAAGTAATTTCTTTTGAAAACGTTACAAAACTGTTAATAATAAAAATGCTCACACGCTATACAAAAGAATAAATATGGCGCATTAAACAAAGCGGTATAGGTACAATCCCGTATGAACGGTAATTGTTTTTTTCCAAATCGGAAATGCCACGCAATGAGATTTATAAAAAAAGGAAAATGATCCTCCTGCCTGCTTTAAGGCTCCACTCCGAGAAAATTTCAAACCAAAAAAATAAATTGTTTTGTCTATCAAATCAGAAGTTTTTCCTGCTTCTCTTTTTTTTATCTGCTGCTTTTTAAAGTTAGTCAAAGACTGCCTTTTGCCAAACTTTCATTTCGCCTGCATGACCCTCTCTTATACACGCACACACGCATACATACACACATTCGTTTCTACCATACTTAGCAGAGGAATTCAGTTTCAGTGTATTAGCAACACTATTACTACGTTTACATGGAGGATTAAATCCGAATTGAATCAGGATTTTGGTACTTGTGTACCTACATCGAAGCGAATTCGCATACTCGATCCGATCAAGCAAGGTGAGCTGGTAAGCAAATAACAAATGTTGGGCTTAGGGCCATCTTTGTTGGCACTGGACCACCTGTCGACAGTGCTTTTAGTAACTTGTTGCTTTTTACTTGCGATTATAGGAACTATAAGTTTAGGATTCGTGAATATAAAAAAATTTGAGATAACAATCATAACAATCATAAACATAACTTTACGATCATAGAGAAGCCTAAAAAAGTCATTGGCAAAAAATGTCCGTCTGTCTGTCTGTCTATCTGTCCGTCCGGGTGTATATCGAGCTGCAGCCTAAACGGGTTAACCGATTGCCTTCAAATTTCGTATGTGTGTATCTCGTGGCATTCCTCAGAGGGGAAATTGAAATTTTGTTTTTAGGGCTAAAAATAACGGTACTTGCCATACGACCTTTTTGATAAAATTTTTTGAGAGTTTTTTTGTTAGAATAAGTTTTTGATTTTGAATTTTTTTTTTTTTTAATTCTTGTTGTACAGTTGTTTCATTTAATTGTTTATATTTTCAAAAATATTAATTTTACAACTTAAATATGTTATTGTTGCATAATCCACGCATTTATCTCGTGTCTTACTAACATTTTTGCATTCGCCTATTATCTTACAAGGAATTATTTGATTTACATGTCTTTTCCAAATTTTGCCTTTAACAAGTACATTGTAACTTCTTTTTCCTAGTAATTTGATATTTTTACTTGCGATTATAGGTACTATAATACAAGTTATGCATTCGTGCAGATTAAAAAATTTTAGATAACAATCAAACATGACATTACAATGATAGAGAAACATATTTGAGTTACTGGCAAAATTCTGTCCGTCTGTCTGTCTGTCTGTCTGTACGGATGTATATTGGACTGCAGCCTAAACGGTTGGGCCAATTGTCTTCAAATTTTGAACACTAGGTTATTTTGACATTCTACTGAGGAGTTTTTTCAACTTTTTTTTTAGCTCAAGAATTAACGGTACCTGTCATATAACCGTAATGTAAAAGCTTATTTTTCTCGAAAACGGCTCCAAGAATTTTTATAAAAATAAATCAGTGTACTACTGAAGATATGCATTATATTCAAGTGAAAAAAATATTAATATGGTGGCCTAAAAACGGTACCTCCCATAGGACCGGTTTTTTTCTTCGACTTTTTTGAAAACTGGAGATCCGATTACAATCAAAATTGATATTCAAGAAGACGTAGGTAGCCTGAGTGCATTAATTTTTTTTCGAAAACTTTTTTTTTGTATTTTTAATAATTTTTTAAAATTTTTTTTTGAAAAATCAATATTTTGAAAACGGGTAAGTGATTTTTTTTTAATTTTTGTTTTTAAATGAACATTATTTTTGTGCTTAAGTTTGTATTCTTGAATTATTTTTTTTAATTTTTTAAAAAAAGTTGTTAAAAATAAACCTTTATTTAAAAACGGCTCCTACAATTTTGAAAAAAAAAATTCAAACTTTTACACACATTTTCTAAAGAAATAAAATGGCGTTTAAATTATTTCACCCAATACATTTTAACGTACTTTATTTGAACAATCAAAAGTCACAAAAATCGAATAAATGCTTTGATGTTCACTTTAATTTTTTTAATTTTATTCTACAATGTGACAGCACATATGAGCAAGTACGTGCGATCGAGTCGTGCAATTTATTTACTTTTGTCGAGAAGACCTTTCCAGGTCTGGAATAGTCTCTTACAAAAACGATTTCTCCTACCTTAAATAACTTTGTTTTGTTTTCCTTTATAATATTTATTTTGATTATGTTGCATGCAATCTACCTTTAGTTTAACATTGAAATTGCTTATTTTACTTTTAGAGAAAGTCAATTGGTTAATAATATCTAATCTAGTTTTTTATATTTCGATCGAACATTAAATGAGCTGGAGACTTACTTGTACTGTACGACAAGTACCTACCTGATTACCTGAGTACCTTATCAGCGTTGTTTGAAGAATACCAGACAAACAATACCGAACGATTTAGTTGTTCTTGTTATTTCTTTGTTATTTCATTCGCTGTCGCAAGCGCCATTACACGATGAATTTAGTTTCATGAAACGATTTTGACAGTTCTTTCATTTTCGTTTTCCATAATCATTTGCAATGAATCTGCTCTTTTAACCCTATCGATGTAATGAATGTGTTTAACCACATAAAGATTTTTGCTGGATTTATAAAGACAAGAACTCCAAATTAAGTCCACAAAAATTTACTTTCTCCACTTAATGTTCACTCATTTTTCTTGGTTTACTTTGAATCTTATTAGAAGTTTACTCTGAGCAAAACGAAACCAAGTGATAAAGAATTAAAAAAAAAGTGAACAAGAGAACAGAAAAATGTCAAACAGATTTTTCGAACATGCTACCCGTGCGAGACAGGACAGCTCTTTTCCTGCCTCATCTTTTCGAATTTTTTCTCTCTATTGCACTTACTATATTCGAAGAATTCGAACAAGGTGCATGCATCCATTTTCATCGTCTAAAAGTAGACTTAGAAAACGATATATATAAACGGCACAGGCGGAACGTGACAATGAGTCATGCTTTTTCGTGCGTATAGCCGGCTATCGTCGATTTATAAGACGTTATCACGTCCAAAATTCCCATATGAGTTTTGTGAAGCTCTTCTTACATTTGTTTTCGAAGTGTTGTTGGGACCAGTGTTGCCCCCCCTCCCCCCCAATTGATAGCGTAGTGTTTAGGAAAAAAAGTGTAGTAAAAATGTAGTAAAAAAACTAAATAATTTTACAATTTTTTTTAATCCTTTTATTTACTTTTTAATATATGCATAGATATATATACATAATAAACTATATGCATACAAATTTTACAAAAATATCTAATATAATAATAAATAAACTATATTTACATTTTAACAAAAAAATTCTTTTTTAATTAATTTTATAATGACTACTAGCATTGTGGTAGTTAAATTTGTGTGCAAAATATATTAATTTTGCGGGGGGCTCATAAATTCCCTCTATGTCCTTGAAGTGTTCTTTCGATTGCATAATTGCATTAACTGTTGAAATAATGAAATTATTTCTTAAATCATTCTTTATAATATTTAAATTTAAGAAAAACCTATCTGCAGTTGCACGCTATGGGGCAAGCTTCACAAAGTAAGCATGTCACTGCATACATTTTCAAAAGCTGACTTTCCAAGAAAATTTTTGGCACTCAATAAACTAACCAAAATTTAACAATGTCATCATTGAAATATTCTTTTAACGATTCTTGTAAACCTATTATTGAACGAAATTCGTCATTTAACATGGTTTCATTTTTTTTTACATGAAACGGGAATTTTTTTAAAAGGGGCATTCATCTGAATTTCTCCTTTTGAAATTTCTATGGGTCAGAAGAGTTAAAGGACTTGTTTTTTCATCGTCAATAAAATGAAATCTGAACACGATTTTGTGCAACTCCATCAAGAATTCGAAAATAATTTACAAAACTATTCACCTTCACATTTCAATTTCAAAACGGTACTTTGTGACTGAAGTAAAAATGAGAAGAATATAAGTACATACATTAATTTTAGAAAAAGAAAACCAAACTGATCTGTCACACTGTGGATTCCATTCTGGAAGTGATGTTTGGGAATGCGTACGTTCACGAACGTAACTTTTGGGTAGGTTACCTTGCTTGTGTTTGGGTTTTTTTTGTGAACGAACAAATCCAACCAGATTGGTTACCTCTCAAAATTCGAAGCAAAAGAGAAGACAGTCAGCTGTTCATCAGCTGTTCACGTGTTGAGAAAAGTATTGGTTAAGTTAATATGTAAAGCTACAAACACACTATTCATTTTTAAGAATAAAATAATTTTTGATGTCAAAAAAAGTGTAGTAATTGTAGGATCGTGCGTAGTGTGCTTTTAAAAAAAAAGTTTTGTAAAATCACTTCTATTATATAAGGGGGGCAACGGCAACTGTGTTGATCACAGTACACATATCTAAGGTAATATCTTTAAAGGTTTTATTTTTGCAATCTTCTACGCATCTGTCAAAATCAAAGTAAAATGGTTGCCGCCAGAGACCATTACCTTGTTTATTTATTCTGAAAAATAGATCTCGTGGCTATATATTAAAGTATTTGTGGTAATTAATTTATAAAAAAAAGTTTTTTAAAAACAAGAAAATAAGAAAAATATAAAACAAACGTGAGGTGTGTTGTTTTGTTTATACCATTTTTAATAAAAAGTGGCAGATCAGATTTTGACAATCTGCGCAATATATTACCTTAGTAATGTGGATGCTCCAATATGTTTATTATCTGCTTTGGTATGTACACAAGGTCTGTTATTCCTACTGTTACCTGACATGCTAACAACTTGACAACTTTAAATTTAATTTGTGAACGCACTCTTTCACTAATCATCGAACTGTCATTGTCAATTTATTCAGTAAACTCAACACTTTCATTATGATAAAGTACATGAGCGAGCAACGTCTGCAAATTATAAAAAAAATTCTACCGAAATTCGGAGTCGATGACCGCAACTTTAAGAGCGTTAACTCCAATTTTCGGTCGTAATTCTCGCTCTACTAGACAGGCAATAACAAGCTTAGTGCAAAAATGTGAGTCTACATATTCTTTGTGTGATGTTGCCGTGTCAGTCAGATAACGGGTTGGTCAAAGTGTCGAAAATATCACTGCGGTTCAGGCGTCCGTAAAAAACGATCCAAATTAGTCAATTGCACGGAGTTATCAAGAATTGGGCATCGCTCAGACCACATTATGGCGTATTTTGCGTAAGGATCTTGGTTTACACCCATATAAGATCAAGCTGACTCAAGAATTGAAGCCGATGGACCTTTTGAAGTGACGTACGTTCTCCGATTGGGCTCTAAGCAATATGCGCCAAGATTTTGAATTTCATCGCAAAATCATCTTCAGTGACGAGCTCATTTTTGGCTCAATGGGTGAATCCACAATGTGAAAATCCACCACTTCATTCTGGTTCAGTTTTGACAGTAACTGTGTTGTTGGATTGGTATTAGTTTCTTACACATTCAATGGATGGCTTTAGTTAATGTCATTAATGTCAATGTTTAAACACGTTCTAGAAATAGCTTGTCCTTCTCTGGGCCCAGAATTTATCACGTAAAACCATTTCAAGATGTTCCTCGAAATTACAATTTGTTGCCAATGATCTTACTCCTGCATCGCATTGTTGAAGAATCTCATCGGTGTTTTTTACATCTTCATAATATTTATATTTCATGGCAAAACCAGACGTCGATGTCTTGAAATGATTTTTGAAGACTAAAACTAAGTCATTGTACACTGTAGTTTCTGGGACACTTGGATGAGCTAAATATTTTAGCAAATTATACGTGTCTTCATGTAAGGAATTAATGAAAATTGTTCTCTTCTTTATAGCTTCTTCAATATCATTGGCGATAAAACAAAATGTTCCAGTCTTGCAATATATACTGCCCAATCATTGCACGTGTAATCAAATGTAGGCACCGTTCCTGTCATATTTTTTTGGGTAATGTAGGACTATATAGATTAGGTTTTAAATTGATTACTAAGTAGGTTCAAGAACACCTCGTCGGCACTGTGATATTTCGGATCAATTAAAATACACAAATTGATCTAATTTATTCAGTATTTAATATGTTTGACATAAAGCTAATTCTTATATAGCCAAGAAGGGGCAAACTGGAGCTATCCGTTTGAGTTACTTAAGATGACTGAGTTTCTGAGTTTTAGTCTTATTCGAGTAGAGTATATTTGTATGGATATAATTAGGATTTACACTATGAAATCCTACTTTATTACAATTTTAAAAAGACTTCTAAGAATTCAGAAATCAGTGTCCAAGAAGTGTACCTCAATTTCAAATGAAATAATTCATTACCCGATCAATTGTTTAAAAATTCGTCATTTGCCAAAAAAATCAACAAACAAAAGCAATTTCCCGGCTTTCAATTCAGAAATGCCTTCGTCATATTAATTATTTTCCATTTCATTTGAAACGACATAAAACAATAAACTGTTTCTGGGGCTAAAGTGCATTTCATTTGTCAACTTAACGAGCATATATGCATTTTTTTAAATTCATGAATCCAACTCGTAATACCATATCCTATAGATACATCCATACCTCTACCATATACTTGTGCATCCAAGTTGACGTAATTTTTGTCGAATTCGGGTTGCAAAAATAAGAATTGATTGCGGCAAAAGAAAGAAAACACACCAATAATGCAAATAATAAAAAAAAACAAAAATGAAACGAAAGATAAAATGCGACAGAAAAATTTATACAAAACATGAAACAACGAAACACAACTGTCATTCTCAAATTGACAGATGAAAATCAACTCCCCGAATGAACATATTCAATTTGATCCGAACGATGTTTGCAAATAAATTGCAAAATTCAAAATCCGCTCCGCATGTGATATGCAGTCATGCATCCAGCTAGTAGTTCCACAGCCACTCAGAAATCCCCATGAATGCATCTGCTAAAAATGTATCTATACAACATAAAAGATACAAAACTACCAAACTAAACTCACACTTGGTACCGGAACTAGAGCTACGGCCCGGCCCGTTAAGTTCCCGACTCAGCTCAGAGTATTGATATTTTTTAGATTTTCCTTTTTCAATTTTTGTATATTTCTGTAAGGATTTGCTTTTTTATTCAAATTTTTATTGCAATACAGGAAACTGCTTGCATTTGTTATTCTGCTTAGGCAGGAGTAGATGGATTGTTTGAGCTTTGAGTAGGGGGTTGAGGTGCTAGAAATGAATGAATCAGTTGAAATTTTTTTTTCAATATTGCTGGCATTTATTTTACTCGGATGAGTGGGAGTGGTGTATTTGTATACTTCGTATGCAATTTTTTGGCACAGATACACGAAGTTGTCAAATAGAATAGTTTTCATTCCCAAACTATGAATGTAAATGCTACCAATTGACAGCAAATTTGTTTAGTGTTTTTAATGGCAGAGGCACAAGAGAAGGTGGTGTTGGAAATGACTTAGAAAAAAGTTTGGACGTGATAAGGTTTGGAAGTTGGTGTGTATTTTTGTAATCACTTCGTTGTAAAATGCCGCACCGCCCCGTAAGCAATCAAACAACCGGATTTTCGGTTACCTGGATTTTCGTGTTTTTTTTTTTTTTGATCATTCATCATAAAAAAAATCAATATTTTTCACAATTTCTTGTGATATCAATTTACTATAGGGCGTTATTTGAAACTTAAAGTGTCTTATAAGAGGCTTATGAGGGGAGTAAGGCAGGTTTTAGTTTCAAAGATCTAAGACGCAGAGACGCCCTTAGTTGTTTGCTTAAGATTTTGATATCTACTGTTTATTTTATATATGTATTATTAATATTGCAGCAAGATTTTATGTTTAACTGAATTTTACTTTAAACAAATATTCTACCCAAAACGTAAGAGGGCTTCGCAGTAAAACCGCTGACATTTTTGCAAAATCTCAAGCATTTCCAATTGGTATATTTGTTTTGACAGAAATTTGGTTAAACACTAGTTTATTAGACACTGAACTTTTTAGTGCAAAGTTCCTAGTTTATAGAAAAGATCATCATATTTTTCCTATCGTCGAAGCTTCTTTATCTTCATTATTAATGGAACTTTCTTTTAATGAACTGCGCATTCTTCGGAATAAAAGAAATAAAGCATGGAAGGTTTACTTATAAACTCTTTCTCCAACGGACAACTCTTTTTACATGGAAACTTTTGACGAGTTCAATATTCGTTCAAATACTAGCTACATAAACGATATGGATAATTCCTTAATAGATGATCCTTCAAAGTTTTTAGAAGCTTGTTATTTTGAAGAATATACATACCTTTTCGCAAACTAGCTGTAATCATATTCTTGTACTGCGAAGTACGGTGCTTGATCATCTTTCTTCGTTAAGTGATGATTGTTCATCTGGACGCGTTGGCAATCCTCCAATCTCAAATAGTGTTAAAAAACTGTAGACATTGTTTACCCCATCCGTTAAGGTTCATGGTGTACCTCCATTAAGCCATTTTGGCCTTTTATTATTTATTTTGGTTATTAATGATGTTACGTTATGGGTTATGCATGTCAAGTGACATTCTCATTTACTCAAGGCATTAATTTTAAATTGAATGCTTCAATTCATAAAATCCTAGGGTAAGCAATAAGTATCCCCATCTCGAGCATACTTCAAAGGTATGAATTCTCTATTGAGAAATTCATAAGAATCGAATTGAAGCAATTCCAAACTAATACATTCGTTTTACCTTGAAATGATCATTTTAATCTGCCACCATATGAATAGCGAATTCAGCGTCTTCAGATGCAAACTCTTCACTGAAGGCATGTTATTAACGATAATGTCTTCATTAAATTGGAGCTCCTTATTTTTTTTCGTCTAACTGTCAAGCACAGATGTTCGGTCATGAATACGGAATCAGAATCTTAAACCAAAGACAGTTCTTTCTTATTGTGATATTCTAGATCAGTGTCTATCGACATCTCCTTTTATTTCCTCCTTGCTTGCACTTTAGTTAGACAACTTAGGAGTTGATCTCAACTTTATAGTTGATCGACTAGTTGAAAATTGTAATTGTTCACTATTTCAACTTTTATTGTAGATATTAAAATTCACAAGTTGGCCAACTTGCAGTTACGAAATAATATGTCAAACATAACTTTTGGATTTCTGTTTCTTAGACCTAAGACTAATTTAAAAAATTCTCTCCGAAGAAATTTTAGACATAGTGGAAGATGAGTTGACGCCAAGAAAAATACAAAACTGTGGGTAAGAAGCTGCATGGCACGCAAGGAACTTGGAACATCAGCAGTTTTACTGAAGGAACTACAAGCTGAAGGCCCGCAGGAATTCAAGCTGTGTATGAGGATGTCTAGAGACAAATTTAACTTCCTATTAGGAATAGTGAAACCAGTGATTCAACGAACCGACACAACTATGAGGGCTGCTATACCTGCTGAAATAAAACTGCATTTAACATTACCATTCCTAACAACAGGCGTCGGGTATAGGTGGCTACAAAACAAAACACTTGAGGTGTTTCAAGCTATCTACGAAGGATTGAGTGAATATATTAAGGTTTGTATTTACTTGTAATATATATGTATATGTAAGTTCCAACATTCGAAAATTCCTAAACAAAATAGCATTGAAGCTAGCCATACTTACATACATATATATTTCAATGTTACGAAAAAATCAGTTTTTTATAAACATAAACAAATATTTTATTTTAGTTTACCAATCATAGTAAAATAAATAGGTACATAGTTTTTATATTTTTAGTTTTTTTTTATAGTTTTATAATTTTTTTTTTCATTTTCTTCAGTTTGATTATGAGTGGTTTTTCGACTTCAATCGTATTTTCTTTTGGCTGCTATAAATTCGGGTGTTGATGTCAGTGTGCAAAGATTCTGTTTGAATGCTTGCTGCATCGTGATCAGCGTTGCCAACCTCTTTTGACGAAAAAGTGCCTAAATTGGAAAAAAGATACCTTTTCCAATAAAATAATGCCTAAACAAATTTTTGTAGGTAAAGTGAAATAGTACATCAAAAATTAAACAAAAATGTAAAAAAATAACATATGTATGTAAACAATTTTTATTTTCAAAAAAAAAAAACTTAAATTATCAAATCAAATTGGAAAAATTGGTTGCTATAGGAACAAAATTCATGACATTTTAGTTTTCACATAAAAGGTACAGTGGAAGCTGAAATTATTTTTAAAGAATGACAGAAGTTTAAATGTGGAAACACATTCTTTAAGCCCGAAGAATATTAAATACCGATTTTTTAGAATGTTTTAAAAAATAAAATGTCTGTATGTTGAATAAAAAAAAATATTTGAAATGAAAAAAAGATGCCTTTTTGGTAAAAAATAAGCCTTAAGGCCTTGGCTACTGAAATAATGCCTAAAAGGAACGAAAAAGCCTTAGTTGGCATCGCTGATCGTGATAGTTTTTGGAACTTGGATTTAGGGATGTTGTATTTATTTGTAGGATGCGTGGGCGCCTGGTTTTAATGCGTGGTAATATTTTTGTTGATGGAAAAGATCGAGCTTTTGAAATATTTGGTGTTATTTGAAGTACTTTATTTAGTTGTCTGGATTGGAAATTTGGAGTTGATGGGGGTGTTTTTGCTGAAGCAAAATCTGATTCGATGTACGGTGTATTATGATAGATAGTCTTACTTTGAAATAGTGGTGATGATGAAGTTTTCGGAGAATTAAGAACATTTCGATCGAGGTCTGCAAAATGCCAAGTGGGTGGTGTTTGAGGTATGTTCTTCGCTTGTTTATTTTGTAAATTCGGAATTGGCGTTGGGGTTTTTCACGAAGAAAGATCGGCTTCAAAAATATCTGTGTCGGTGTGCGGCGATGCTGATAAGACGGAAATATTTGAAGACATGACATTAGGCGTTTCGAAGTTTTCAATATCAGAATACGTTGAAAAATGTTCGTCTACATCGATAACGATTTGGCTTGGTGACGTTATTTGCGGATCATTTCTCTTTAGGTCTTGTAGCCGTCTTTGGGTCAAAAACAACTGTATCTTTTCACGAGCAATTAAGTCTTGCTCCAAATTTGTTGAATATCCTCGTTCACGGCTCTCAGTTCAGATAATATGTTTTTAACATCGCTAAGCCGATTTCGTTTTGATGGTGGTTGGTACCTTTTGGCTTCTTTTGCAGCGACAAATGAGATTTCGTTTGCTGCTGAGTCGTCGACAGTTGATTGTGTTTCATTCTGAAAATAAAGCATGAATTTTTCTTTAATTACAGGTGCCTTCGACAGATAATGAATGGAAAAAAATTGAAGAAGACTATTGCTTCTCTTACATTGATGTTGGAGCTCATGGATCTGCATCAGATTCAGGAGTTTTCAACAGCAGCCCTTTAGTCGCAAAGTTAAAAAATAACTGCTTACCAGGAGATGGATTTATAGTGGGAGATGATGCATTCCCATTGTAAACTTATTTTCTGAAGCCATATGTACGCACTAACTTGACGCATGGACAAAGTGTTCAATTACAGGCTTTCAAGAGCAAGACGCATTGTAGAAAATGCATTGGAGTCTTAGTAAGCAGGTTCAGAAATTTTCGAACACCTATTTCAATTAGTTTTGAGTCAACTGAACAAATTGTTCTTGCTGCATGTACTTTACATAATTGGTTGCGCCGAACGAGTCCAAATTGTTACACACCACCTAATTTCTTGGACAGAGAAGATGTTAACCACGGAGTTGTTATAAGAGGAGCGTGAAGAGAACAAAATATTAATATTGGTCCAATAAAAATCGGAATACATCGGTATTCGCAAAATGCAATCAATTTGCGCGACGAATATCAAGATTTTTTCTCAATGAAGGACAAGTGGCGTGGCAAGATAAAATGGTCGGCAACTGTTAACTAAACATAAATATCAATGGATAGCTAAATTTCTAATGTACGTAAACTATACTTATTGAATAATAAACATCACTTACCAAATTGTTATGTGTTGGTCGTTTGTTCTCCACGTACTTCATAAAAGCATCCATTTGCTTGAAACATGCTATTTTGGGCTTGTAGACACTATCTGAGCTCGGTCCAGATCTAAGAGAATCGCGTATTTTTTGTATTTCAATCAAATAAGTTGATCTCAAATTATTTTCTTTTTCACTTCACAAGGAGATAAATTTACCATATCCATACGTAGGACTATTTGGTATATTGCATTATTGCGACATTGCTTATCACGATATTTTTCGCAATTAATGCTCCAAAGACATTCATAATCACGATAAATATCGACAAAATGCGAATTTAAATCGGTCGAAAATTTCACAGCCATTATTGCTATTTCAAACCAGACAACACACAAATTTACAGTAATTTGTCTCGAGTTCGTTTGACAGCTAGATCCATTGTCTTGGATTCATTTGTTCACATGAAGACAAGACAATGCGAGTCAGTCGATATTGTCCTCAGAGATATCTCGGCAGGCTAGCTCATTGGACAATATAATGACAATTGTCTTGTCCTGGAAACAATTGTTCACATGGGACAATGATTGTCTTGTCTCATTGTCTTGGCCTCTGCATTGTCACATGTGAACCCCCCTTTATTCAGTCTGTTTTGCCAAATCACGATGGACGGATATAGCATTCAATAACATGTACTGCGCATATGATAAAATTGTTTTATCAAAATGTATGTTCTGTTCTGGAAACGTTCCGCGCGCTTCGCGAATTGTACGGTCTCCATAATAGTCCTACCGAGAGGACTATTCGCAGTGTGGTGGATAAATTTGTGTGATTGTGTGATTTAAAGCCATTAGACTTTTTCTTGTGGGGTTTTCCTAAGTCGCAGATCCATGCGAAAAGGCCACAAAGAGACAGACAATTTTAAGACTTTCCTACAGTGATGGAATCGACTTTTTTCGATTCCACTGAACGCTTAAATAAAATACTACTGAAAACGATCAAATTGTACTGGGCTCTTTTAATTGAATATGTAAGCAAACACAAATTAAAAAATAAAATTTATTTATAAACAAGAACAAAAAAAAACAATTCATCTACATACACAGCTGGTCAAAAAAATAGGTGTGACTATTTATTTTTGTATTAGTTATTTTTTTTTTTACATTTTTTCAGTTGCATTATAATTTTTTATGTTTTTAATAAAACTTCAATAACAAAGAAAATAAAAGACTTTAATAGGATCTTGAATTAATAGAACATTTTCGAAACTGTCGATTAGCGCATTTTAGCCTGGTCAATAAAATAGGCGCGTCTTCCTAAAGTATTAAAAATATTGATTTTATTAACATTTAATGCTAGTTACCTAAATTTTCGATTACCTAACTCTAATAACCAGAGTATCCTCCATTGTAAGCTTGAACTTTTTGGAGTCGGCGTGGCATTGATTCCACCAATGTTTGGCATGTCTGGTTGGGTATAGAATACCATTCTCTTTGAACGGCTTCCCACAATTGGTTTCCATTTGCGAAATATTGCCCGCCTAACTTTCGCTTGAGTGCATTCCACAAGTTCTCAATGGGATTGAGGTCAGGGGATTGACTTGGCCACGGGATAAGAGATACTTCCTTCTCTTGGAACCAATCTTTTACGAGACCCGCCGTGTGTTTTGGATCGTTATCCTGTTGAAAATGCCATCGGAGGGGCATGTTTTCTTCAGAAAATGGAAGCATGACATTTTCCAAGATATCCCTATACCCATATTTTGTTAATATGGTTTTAATGAGAAATATAGGACCGACACCGTACCAGGAAAAACATCCCCACACCATAATATTGCCACCTCCGTGTTTGATTGTTTTTTGTGTATAGCGGTTATGGTATTCTTTTCCTTTTGGGCGTCTTACATTACGCCCGGAGTACGAAGAAAATAAATTTATTTTAGTCTCGTCGCTCCACAGGATATTACGCCATTTTTTAAGTCCTTCAGGTCCATTCCAGTTCGCGTATCTAAGAGCAAATTCTTTCTACACACCTATTTTTTCGACCAGCTGTGTATATACATAAAAACAAATTGAATGTGTTTTTAATATCAAAATAACAGTTTCTTCCAAGATGTATATATGAAAGTATAGTTATACCGTACCTACTTAAAACAAAAACACAATTTTTAATTTTTTTGTTTGTCTGTCTTTCTGTCTGTTTGTTCGGACTACTTTTGGGAGTGGCTTTACCGATTTTGACAAAACTTTTGCTGGAAGGTAGCTGATGTTCCAGGAAGTAACTAAGGCTATTTGAATTATACCCACTAGGCGGCGCTGGGGTCGGTTTTTTTCGAAAATTCTTTTTCATGGAACAACTTTGATGGGGCTTTCACAGACATATACAAAGCTGATGTTTTAAGGAGTAACTAAAGCTATTTTATGTACATATTTCCATATAAACAATATTTAATTTTGTTTGTGTACTGACACGATTAATTTGATGGTGTTTAGTTACTGTTGGAACCGATTTGTGGGGCTGTTTTCGGGGATTCAAAAAATGTATGGTATGCCCCAGCAACGCCAGGTGTGTCAGTTAGTTTGTTACATAAAAACAAATACAAATATGCAAATAATGGAGTTCTATTATAAATAAATAAATAAAAGGCACGACTGGGTCGCGCGTACTTGCTCATATGTGCTAATCTTTTCTAAGTGCAGGCGTCTTTTTGACAAAGATTTAATTTTAATGTTTTTTTTGACGTGCAACTTCTTTAGAATCTTTGTGGTTTGAAGCTCGAACGAACATGCGTCACGACAAAGGGATAAACACATAAATATATAGGATTGTTAGCCTTTGAAGTTTTTCAGTGCATTATCTTTCCACTTGTTGTTTACGGTTTATAATATAATTTGCTAATAGAAAGATATAAAGGACTTTTTTCAGTTTAATTTTCATTTTGGTATGGAAAAAATTGAACAACTGGCATAAAGATTCGTTTGAATCAGCAGTAGGGCAATAATGCTAGGTATAATATAATATAATAACAAAAATTTACTTTTTTTTTAAATAAAATTAATTAAAATAGCTTCATTATGTTTGATAGATCGATAAATGTATGGTGTGGGTAGGTATTAATGGAATCTATTAAAGATATCAGGTACCTATAATAAGGTTGGAAAGAAGGTAGGTACTAAAATTAAGATACACATTCCAAATACTGTTAAGCGAGTGGGTATAGAGACAATATTAAAAGTTAACACAATGGTTTTGTTTATTTATAGGCAGGGGTAAACTTGTTTTCTCGACTGAAATTTTTGCATTCAGTAGTAATCGAATAGTTTTTTATTTGTTAGTTGTTTTTGTGTGTGTGCATTTATATCGATGAAATGCTTTAAAATACGTATGTATGTATGTAGGTTGTCACCTACTTTTATTTGACAAATAAAATTTGTATGAAATAAAAAAAAACATTATTCATAACGTTTTTTGGAAAAAATGTTGTAAGCCATCTTGCTGTTTTCTATTTTATGAATTCTTCATTTCAAAATCGTTCGACCAGTTTTTTTCAAAAAAAAGTTTTTTTTGAAAAACTTTTCGAAAACATATTTAAAATTTTTTTTGAGTATGTCAATTTAGAGAAGTCTATAGTTTATACTAGGAGAAAAATTAAAAAAAAATCTCTAAATTCGTTTTCAAAATATTCAAAAAACAAAATAAATATTTTAACAAATTATTAAAAATTAAAAAAAAATGTTTTTAAAAATTTTAATAAACAATATTATTTAAATCATAAAACACTACATATTCTAAAAATTTCATTAAAATCCGTCAACTAGTTAAAGAGAAAGTCTGATTTTAAAAAACCGGTCATATGGGAGGTACCGTTATAAATTTTTTTCTGAAAAATCCATTAAAATTTAAAGATAGCCTTTGCATAGAAAATACCACTCAGAAAGTTTTATCAAAATCGTAGTAGCCGTTTTCGAGAAAAATAAGTTTTTCATTAAAAGTTATATGGCAGGTACCGTTAGTTTTGGAAGAATGCCAATTCGAAAAACCGTCGGGAAGAGTACTCTAAAAATACTATATACCAAGTTTGAATCAAATCGGCCCAACCGTTTATGCTGTAGGAATCGATACGGACAGACAGACAGATAGACAGACAGACAGACTGACGGAATTTCCGCACCCACTTCTTTTGACTTCTCTATCATCGTAATGTCATGTTTGATTGTTAGATTTTTTTTTACGAATAACTTGCCTTATAGTCCCGCTTTATGTGGATTATGATCAAGTTAACTTCTGCTAATAAATAAATTCAAACTATCAGGTTTATTGTGTCATCAAAATAATCACTGGTTTTGCTTCTTCAACATTTCCAAATTAAAAATAGAGTCAGTTTCAATGATTATTATAACTGGTGCTTTAGATTACTAAATAATAGTAAGCATTAAATGAATTTTACTCTAAAAAGTTCTTCTTTTTGGAGAGGATTGCTTGTCACATTTGAATTCACAAAATCTTTATTAATTATAAAACTGTGACAACATTAATTTTTGATATTATTTTTTGTTTCTATCACCAGAACACGGTGGTAATTGTAGTCGATTTCTTAACTTAGTTCTTATTATATGTATTTTGATATGAAAAAGTCTTTCAACTTTTGCTAAAGAATGAGAATACAGAAAGCAAACTGAATAATTCGATAAATATTTTGAAACATAAACTCATTACATTCCTTCTTTTAAAACCCCAATTTTTGACCAAAATTCCGATACAGATACATTTCTTAGTTTCTTAATATATTCGCAATAAGCTAGAGCTTAATATTCTTTATTTATAGCTTCAATGTTTTTCTGTTCGTTAGGAAAAAAAAAACAAATTGAACGATAAAGTTAACTTGGGCATCCAAAACTGCACTTTCTGAGAAATTTTCAAGTGCGTTTAAGAAAACGTCATCGAAATCCCATTTTGCTCTAATGTCTATACAAGACATTTCAGCTTGATTTTCGAAGTTCTATATTAAGTATCTTTGGGCTTTGGGTATGTTCGCATTACAGATTTTTATTTCGGATTATATGGACTATAAGGCAAGTTATACACTCGTAAAAAAATTCAATCATACAATTAAACATACAATTAAACATTACATTACGATCATAGAGAAGCCTAAAAAAGTTAGTTACAAAAAATGATTTTAATGAATTTTTTTGAATTTCTTTGTTGTTACTAGCTATTATTTGATCAGAACAAAATTTAGGGAAAAACAAAACAAACAAACAAAATTAAAAAAACTAAAAATAAAAACAGGGTTATATCAAAAACCGTATTACAATTTTTGAAATACTTTTTTCATAAATTCGTTATTATACAAGACGTGTGATAGCGAACTCCAAAAAACGTTACGGTACCTGCCATGTAACGGTTAAGGAAAAGCTTATTTTTCTCGAAAACGGCTCCCACGATTTTAATTTTTTTTTTTAAGAGTTTATTTGTTGTTTTTAGCTATTATTTGATCAGAACCAAATTTAGGGAAAAACAAAACAAACAAACGAAATTCAAAAAACTAAAAATAAAAACAGGATTTTATCAAAATCCGTATTACAATTTTCGAAATACTTTTTTTTAATAAATTCGTTACTATACAAGACGTGTGATAGCGTACTCCATTTTTACTAGAAACCGTTAAGTGTTGTGGTTATGACACTTTTTTCTAAGTTAATGTTACTAATTTGTTAAATTTTATTCGACGATGTGACCGCACATATGAGCAAGTACGTGCCATCCAGTCGTGCAATTTATTTTAGTAACGATTTGAAGATAAAAGAAAATTTACTAAAGAAATAAATCAATTTTGTACAAAAAATCCAAAATTTTACTGTACCTAATTACGTACTGATAAAATCAAATTGTACTGAATTCAGTGTCATTCAGTGAAATTGAAAAGAAAGGCAGTCATTTCAATCAAGAAACAAAATATTTGAAGGTTACAAAAGAATTCTTGTCTGTATATCGCGAAACATGTGAAAATGATCCGATCATACCAGTCATTTGCACATTACCTGCTTTTTGCAGGACTCCAAACAGTGAATATCTCAATAGCATCAAATATTTAAAAAACAGGAAGATTTTACCTAGAATGTTAAATATGTAAGTGTTTAGCAATAATTTATTCGGAACAGTTTTCAATATTGAACAACAAACTTACAACTCAGTGAATTTATATTAACAAGCCTTTCCCAGAATTCTACTGCTCTTGTACCTAATCACTGAATTGAAAAAAAATATGCTTCACCAAATAACGATTTCTGAGATTAAAAACAAACAAACACGGAAACTTTGTTTTGATAGATTAATAGCTAGTATTCGCTGTTTTTGTTTTTGTAGTTGCGTTATAGAAGTTAAAAATTAAAATGACAAAACATCACTTTTCTCAAGCATATGCTTCTTCACAGATTAATAATCTCGCGGAATGGATGTTATATGTTATACACATGTTACCCACTGATGTGCGTGTCGGCTGCACATCATCCCCTCAACATAATAATATGATATATCATGTGGAAAATTGTCCACATGTCTCAAATGCGCACCCATTGTAAGGATATCATAATGAGGATCTTATGATGAGATATGACACTGGAACTATGAACTATGTTTTGACTGGTGCTAACATTAGATTGAAAAGATAACGCATGTGCTGTCATAGTGTGTGAGACTAATGCCTCTGTATTGGCATAGTAACAGTTTTTTTTCAATTTTAAATCTCTTCAGATATAAAATAACCTGGAAATTCACGAAATAAAAACAAACCTGTCCCGTTTACATCACTACATGCTGTATACACTTGGATGGAGGAGCAATATTATTTTACATTCTGATTCAATAAAAAAAATAAAAATTCAATTTTAATTAAATCCCTGTGTTTCAAAATAAAAATAAAAATAAAAGAATGAAAATTACATAAAAAAACAGACGATTCGCAATTTTATGTACAAATTTTATTTGAATTTTCCGTTAATTAAAAACCAATCAAATTTTAAGTCCATTTTTTTTCTGTATATTGTTCGTAGGTACATTCCATCTGCAACTGTTTCGCCGAATCCCTTTGAATGGAATAATAATAAAAATTTAATCAATCGTCAGATTGACGACATGTCGGTCAAATTGATTGTTTCGGATTAAAAAACAAAGAATAAAAATATGCAAAATGGCATCAAGCATGAAAGTAAAATACTTTTTTTGTATCAATAAGGATAATATAAATATGTATGCAGTGTATCCTTGAAGATTCGTATTAATGTTTATATGTGGTGGGAAATTTCGGGGATCAGAACCAAGTTAAATGAAAGAGGCTGTGGATGAAAAATGTCGGCCCTTTTATTTGATAATAATATGTTATAAGTAATTTGTTTTACAAAAGAATTTTTTTTATTAATGTTTAATAATAAATTAGTACTAAAGGAGATGGCCCATTTCAGTATGGAGCTTGGGCCCAGGGCGTACATATATGAGATGGGTATCATATGAAAGCTTATGTTGAGCTGAATATAACTGCTAAATATTTTCAAAATCGGTTTTGGAGATTTCGAGATATTTGAGCTTGAAATTGAGTGAAGAAAATCTTGAAATATCAGTTATTTTTTGCGAAAAACACTCATAACTTTCGATCTATAGCATATGGGAAAATTGTTTTGATACTAATTTAAAGACCAAAAATATCTTTTAGACAATACTAAAGTTAAGGGGTGTGGTTTTCAATCTGGCAATACTTTTTTCGGAATTGGTCGTTTTGACAGCTGCCACTTGATTTATGCTCAGCTTGGTTTGCCATTTTATAATTAATTGGCTTACTTCTAAACAACGTTTGCAAATTGTGAAAATTTATAACCAACCACCGTCAAAAGTTTTCCGATATAATTTTTTCTCGATATGATAGAGCTATCTTGCAGAACCCGAATAATTGTTTGACATTTAATTCGTTGAGTAGTTGTCGTACTTCCTCGTTAGATATAAAAATCTTCCCCAGTATATTTCTTCTCGTCTCTTGCAGTATAGGACACTTTCCAAGGAAGTGATACACACCTTCACGTTCTTCCAAATTACACATACTGCATAGGATGGGTAGGTCCTCACGATGAGGTATGTAATTTAGCCCTAATAATTCTCTTCTCAAACGGAACATCATAGAAATCTCTTCTACCTTATAACTGTCGTTGAAATAGTTACGATGATTTAAGTGACGGTTCAGTTGACTGTAGCAGGTTCTTTAAGTTGAGTCCTCCGCTTGATGTGCAAATCTCATTATTTTGCATTTATCCACACTTATGATGAGTTGATACAGTGTATTTTTCCAGATTTCTGTTGCTCTCACATCAAGATTTAACTCAAAATCTATTTGTTGCGCTAAGTCCATCCAATCCATAAACCAGGTACTTTTCTTTTGGATTGCTTGAAGCGCCACTATTTTAGGCAATCTATGGTTTGGCATGTTCATAACTTTTATCATGTAGTTCAATTAAAGCTTCAACGTTTTGATAAAAAGCGCTGATAGTCATGTTTCCAGCATAACCATGTTATTCGGCGAGTTTGATGGTAAGTGGAAAGTTCTTTTAATGTAGAATCTAAGAAGCTTTTCCACAGTCTCAATTTCCTTGCAATCCCAGACCTGTGCTCCGTTAAACAGTACTGATTCTGCAACCGCCTCAAAAACCCTGTACTTGCTGCTATGATTCACAAACTTGTTACTTAAAAAATTTTCCCATGCTACGTTGATGGCTGTTTTAGCTTGCGAGAGCTTTACTTGCAGATGTTTTTCCATATTTAGGTCTTGCGTAAATAAGATCCCAATTATTCTGTAACTACTTCAACTGTTTCTCCGTTAAAGTACCATTTTTCGTTAAATCCGGTTCTCCCTCCTTTTTTGAATATTAATACTTTTGATTAAGTAAGATTAACGGTCAATATCAACTTTTTACTATAATCAGAAAGCCTGTTAATCATTAGCTGTAATGATTCCGGGGTATACGCCAATATAACTATATCATCTGCAAAAAGTAAAGCTTTTATAAGGATCCCTGCATACTCTATACCGCAAGGTAGGCTATCAACTAGGTCTTCAATAAACAATGTAAACAAACTAGGGCTAAGTGCACATCCTTGTTTTACTCCTATCCGTGTATGAAACCATTCTAATGCTTCTTTAGCGTTCCACACTGCTGCTCTATTGTCGTCATACAGTCCTTGAATCAGTCTTTCAAATTTAACTGACATCCCCAGTCCATAAAGTTTGTACATAAGTGCCCCTCGGTCTACTTGGTCAAATGCTGCTTTCAGATCGATAAAAAAGGCTTAAAGTTTTTTGTTTTGAGAAAGAAAAGAATTCGCTATGCTTCTAAGAACGAAAATATGATCCGTTGTAGAATATCCTGTTCTGAATCCAGTTTGGTATTCCTTCAACAGATTGTTGTCTTTGATCCATTCTCTTAAACGCTTTGGATAATCGCTGTAAATATTTTGTACGAAGAGTTCAAAAAAGATATCCCTCTATAGTTTGCCGGGTCTTTTGTGCATCGTTTTTTGTAAATAGGAAATATGAGCGCATCATTAAACTGTTGAGGAATTGCTCCATACTCAAAAATGTCGTTAAATAATCTTGTCAAAGTTTTGCTCAACTTCATAGTTCCGTATTTAAAAAATTCTGTAGATACCCGATCTGAACCTGCTGCTTTTCCTTCTTCCAGGTTATTCATTGCCAAACTTGCTTCTGTCTCCGTAATTGGTGTGTCCAGGGTATCATTCCATATCCCGGGTGTACAATAGTTGAATGTTTCATCTTTTGATTTGCGATTTATGAAGGCTATTTTATTTTCGGTTCCCCTAACTTCGCCTACTCTTGCATTTAAGTCCTCAATTAGTAAAATGTTACTTAGATTCCCACAAAAAAGCGCTCCTTTTAGGTTATTAAAATCGTTATCCCAATGATTGCAATTGAGATATATTGGAAGGATATGAAGTTTTTTCTTATTAAAATCTATGGCACGAGTACGATAACTTGGCCGACAAGATTTGATAACGGGTTTTTTGTAGAGGGGTCAAAAATAAGCCCTTTTTACTATGGGAAGGGGGTCTATCTCCCCCCGTTTAGGAGGTAGGGGCACTTTTATAAAAAAAAAATTAAATTGAAAAAAAATATTAAAAAACAACGGCAACACTTACAATAAAGTGCTGTACTGCATTTGAAAGCCAAAAGTTTGTTCTATAATCCTGCATTTAAATAAAATTACTCATGTCAATTGTTTTTAAAAAATTCGCATTTAAAGTCCAAATTTTGATAAAAAACGTGAAAAAAAGTTTAGACCGATTGTTTTTAAAATTGTGAAATAAAATTGTAAATTAGCTTATATGTGTTCCATGTAACTATCAGTCCTTAATCGAACACAAAAAACCGCATGGTTCTATGTCTTCTATTCCCATAGTAAAAAACCCTAGACCTGCTATATTATATGATAAAATTTTTAGTTTCTTAGACTTAATATTGCTTTTTTTTGCATTACAATTAAAAATTACGATTTAACATCTCTTTACTTGTAGGTCTTTGGATGGAATCCTCAGTCAATATGGATACAGCCCCTGCAAGCTGTCAGTGATCATCTGGTTGAGTAATATCTTTCGACATGTGTTTACGTCGGCGCATATCAAATTATTATTTCAGTCGTAATAAAATGACTTTCCTTCCCCGATTAATGTTTGACCACGTATTTCCACTTTCAGCGATTTGTTTGTGACAAAAATTTCCTTTTTAAGTTCGAATAAAAGTTTTCGTCTGTTTCTCGAAGCCGCGGTGTAGTCCTTATGCATTGATACTCCTGTCTCGCGTATTTTACCTTTGCTTAATAGGACCCGTCAGACATCGTCTTTTTTTCGCATATTAACTAAAACATTTGATATGGCGGTGTTCCTGCTACGAATTATTTCATTTTCATTGGTATCCAACAATCCCATGCATATTTCTTTAGCTTTATCCGTTGGGTTGACGCCGACTTCGGGTAGTACATGCATGATAGTATTCATAACGTTCCAGCGCGATGTGTTGTTCTGTTGCAGAGTTTAATTGCCATTTGCCAAAAATCATTTTCAAAACATAATGAAAAACCCTTATCTTTATAATCGAGCAAAATGCTTGGCCATAACATTAAATTATATGCGTTATATGCGTGCCTAAAAAAAACACCTTTAATTATCTTTTTAATTGAAGCTAGTGAAGTAGTGCCCCGTGGCTTAGTGGTTAGTGTGTCGGACTGCTAAGCGAAAGAACTTCGGTTCAAATCCAGCTCATAGCCACCTTTTTTTCTGGGGTACTGCCTCTTGCGAGGAACTGACAAAACCTCCAAGAGTAAAATTTGTCTCGAAAAAGTGCATCTCATGTAGCCGTTCGGACTCGGCGGTAAATTGTAGGTCCCTTCCATTCTTGCAGATTAACAACACACACACAGGAATGGTTGAGAGTATAAGTCACTAGGTATTGGCTCCTTAAGGAGCTGTCGCGCCAATAAATTTATTTATTTCATATTTTCGGATATACGGGTTAAACTTCTGACAAAATGGTATTATTTATGATTATCTTTGATTGCTGATAACTTTACAAGATCAGAGATGACATATACTTTTTTTTGTTAAAATATAATCTTCAATACATAAGCTTTAATTTGATATAAATAAATGGATCATACATCAAAAACGTGCTTCATATTCAGCAAAACTCGTCAAAAAGAAAACATTTTTGCTTTAAAACAAATTAACCTTATTTCAACCTATGCTAGGCCGCATTTTTCTTGTGATATCTTTGATAACATTTAATTTTAGCTTTACTGAACAAAAACTAAAAGTTAGCACAACGAGCTAAGAAAATCTAAAAAAAAACTCCAATTAGTGTGATTTTGTTCAGCAAAGTTGTTTAATTTGAACCTTTAATAAGTCATAAATAAAAAATAATATATTAAGTAACAAACAAAACAATATTTTCAATTTAAGGTAAATTCTTTGAAATCTTATTTTTCATCTGTGTTATCTATAAGTATGGTTTCTAAGAACAAAGCTGGGGTAAAATTTATATTTTCTTGATGGAGATCAAAACCAATGCCACAAGATTATGTACTTATTACTTGTGCACAACAGTTCTCATGCCAGCCAAACAATTGCAAAAATATGCTTTTATTGCATTATTACTGTTAGGTGCATTTAAATTGTTGCTTACTTAAATATAGGTAAAATATATTTTTCCACCTATGTACATACATATGTGTCTTGATTAAATGTGTCCCCTCAACAAATAATTGTTGCCGAATTAACTTGGATGTCCAGAATGAATCCATGCATAATGTTAATGTGTGGAAACTTCTTTCGAATAGGTTCCGTTAACTTCATAATGTTTTCCCAATATGATTTGATCATGCTGATCGTGCTTGTTCATAAACCTGGTTTCTTGCAACTCATACCTATAAATGAACCACTGCATCTACACGTAAAACAAAGGTTGTGGAACTTGGTAGATCACAGTGTTTATTCACTTAAAAATAAACAATAGAGTTGAGCAAGTGAGTTCATTTGAGTGATCGATCGGTTCAGTTCATTGAAAATTCCAAGCAAATCAAGTCAATAGAACATTGTTCCATAAATATATGGCAAATTACATAAAATGTACAAAACCGCTGGTCGGACAGACTTTTTCTTGTCCCTTTGGCGGTAAAATGGCCACTTCCGGTTGCGTTTTTGGTGCTGGTTTACCTCATCGGGATCGAGTTAATGAACAAATCGGGTATCCAATAAAAGCTTAGACCATCTACATTCAGAAACTGCTGGTCGGACAAACTTAACAAATTTTCTTTAGTCATTATCAAAAAGTTGTTTTAGACAAATAAATATTGTAAAAAGCGGTCGGGCCCATGTTTGCCTCATGTTAAGTTTGTCAGACCAGCAGATTCTTAATGAAGATGGTCTAAGCTTTCATTTGATACCCCATTTGTTCGTTGCCCCAGTGAGGTACCACAACACCAAACCGGAAGTGGCCATTTTACCGTCAATCATGACAACGACAAGACAGAAGAGATTAGCTTATTCATTTCTCTCTTTTACTAAAAAATAGGAATTTAAAGGTATGTAGACAGCATCATTTTTTTTTCATACGAGGACAATAAAGTGAACTAGTGAACTATTGAACTAGAAACGTTGAACTCAGTTCACTAGTTCACTAAACGAAACGTTAATAAGACACAAATGAATTTTAATGAACATTTTATCAGACAGTGGTTCGACACAACCACCAAGTTTTCAAAAACTTTTGAAAACCGACCAACATGGTTGGTATGGGGTTTTTCTTGCGTCTACATGGTGAAACATCAACAACGTTGATAAGCAAGTTTATCCGTGTAAACTCCCCTAATGAAACACGTGGATTTGTTAGCTTTGACCTGTAGTTATTACTTGGTGAGTCAACGGCCCTGGCTCCAATAAACCATCGTTTCTCGTGAGATCCGTGAAATCAAGCATCATTGCGCGTGGTTACTAGACAAATGGAGGACCGTCCCAAAACCAACTGCGTGCTGTTGACATGTGTTATGTGTTTTCTCTTTTCTATTCTCTCTCTATCTTCTGTTCTGTCCTGTTCAATGTCGTCTTGTGTGTTATCTTGTAATTGCCTGAGCCGATGGCCTAAGTAGCCAGTGCTCGTAAGTGTGTCTACTTCGTAGATTTATCTACGGAGTGGATTGAAATGTCATGTAATGTATTATTTGATGATTCTAAGAGAGATTCGGGCTTATGTAGGATAGCAAACTAGTAATATGTAGCATCTCTTAAACCTCTGTCCAAAATGAAGACATCATATCATGTCTATAAAAAAAAACCGTCTGAGAGCACAAATTCGTCTCTAAAGACGTTTCATGAGCTGTCATACGAGTCTGTTGCTGCGCATGGTCCGTTTACGTCCAAAATATAGCCGTCACAACATGTTATTAAAAACGGATTAACTTTAGTAACGGATTCGTTAATATAAAAAAAATTGAGATAACAATCAAACATGACATTACAATCATAGAGAAGTCTAAAAAAGTCATAGACGAAAAATGTCTGTCTGTCTGTGTGTCTGTATGTATAACGAGTTGCAGCCTAAACGGCTTAAGCGATTATCTTCAAATTTGGTGTGTGATTCTTTTGGCATTTCCCAGAGGGTAAATTGAAATTTTATTCGTATGCTTAAAAATAACGGTACCCGCCATATGACCGTTTAGGAAAAGCTTATTTTTCTCGAAAACGGCTCCAACGATTTGATTAGAACTAAATTTAAGGGAAAAGTGTATTAACGGTTCCGGTTCCTTTATTAAACGTTAACATAAGAAACGACATTTCTATAAATCCTTTAAATAAAGAAATATAAGATTAAACATTTTATTATTTTTTTTTATTTTTTTATTATTAACATTTAATTATTTACATTCAATAAAAACAAAAAAAAAATAAAAACAAAAAAACTCAAGCCATGATTGTTAAAAAAATATTTTAAGGTGCAAAAAGCGAACAATAATTTTGGTAAAAAATATAATTGCGGGAACCTCAATTGTGCAAAGAAATTTTTTAGATCAACAAATTCTACAGTAGCCGTGGTAATTTAAATAATAATGTGAATTCTGGTACTCCGTTGAATACGTTTAATGAAAATTCGAGTGTAGTTATTCTTATTGAAATTACTAAATTATTTGATAATATTTTACTAAAATAGCTTTTGATACGCCCTCTGAGGGTGATATAAACAATAGTTGTCATTATGTTGTAGCAGGTTTTTCAAATAGTTTCTATTTTAAACCAATATTATCTCTTTAGGTGTACAAAACTATTGGATAACTCAAATATTCATTCACAAAAAAAAAAACAAAGTATTTCCATTTATTTTCTCAAAAAAGTTTGCATAAATTTAGTTGATGTTTTAACACATATGTATCCTACTTCCTACTTATGCTTTAAATGTGAATGCTTATGTTTGAATGTTTGTTCCCTCATCACGCCACAATTGCTTAGCGGATTTGGATGAAATTTGGTAGGTAGATGTATAATGTGCTGGATCGAAAAAAATGCACGTCCTGTGGGAGAGGCTTAAGTGTGAAATGCTGCATTGCTGGATGTTTGGTTCATATGCTTCCATGAATTAACGACTGCACGAATTTGTGAAGTTTGGAAGGCGGAAGAGTTACAGGATTTACTATACTATAAAGAGATATAGAGATAAAGTAACATAGATATATAGAGACAAATAGAGATAAAGAGATATACAGTTATAGAGATATAGAGCTTTGGAGATATAGACATAAAGAGATATGGAAATATAGAGATAAACAGATATAGAGATATAGTGAAAAAGAGATATACGAATATAGAGATATATAGAAAAATAGAGATATAGAGATATATAGATATAGAGATACAGAGCTTTGGATATATAGACATATAGAGATATGGAGATATAGAGATAAACAGATATAGGGATATAGTGATGTCGATTGAAAAGCTGTCGGAAAAAATGCCGACTTTCATTTAAAATACTGGAAAAAGAGGAATGCCTTTTTATAATGTGTAAACTCAATTTTAATATTAATTCAATGCTAAAAAAAAAAGATTTTTTTTCTAAGTTCTCTTTACAAAACTTAATATTTTCTATTCGTGAAATTTTTTCACAAATTGCAATAGAATTTGGTTTTATTTTCAAATCCCCATTGATATAAATATCTTTTTAATCTTTTATAAACGATAAACAAACCCGTCAATTATTACTTTTGGTTTATATCATTTATATCATAAATGACTATTATTTACAGAAGGTCGACATGATTAAAATAATACTGTTAGTATAAATAGATGATCACATCACATCATTCACTTTGCAACTGTGGATATGAAACTTAAGATGAAGCGCTATTGTGTTTTAGCCATAGCAATTCCGACTGAAAGAAGTGCTTCCATAACCTCCATGTGGCGACCACTGGTAACAGACTTTTATTATTCTTAATAAATGTTTATCTAATTATGGAGGGGCTAGTCCTTCAGGGTAGGATACATGCTGATAACCCCTCTCGTAAAAAAAACTCAGAATCCAACAACAAGCTTCGGAAATAACCAGATTACACGACGACGAAACAACCAACGACAACGGTTAGTGAGATCGCTCAACAGAGCTTGGGC
Source organism: Platycheirus rosarum (assembly GCA_963971375.1). NCBI lineage: Eukaryota > Metazoa > Arthropoda > Insecta > Diptera > Syrphidae > Platycheirus > Platycheirus rosarum. Next base: position 67,793,306 of record OZ020507.1, read on the forward strand.
TGCACATGAGCTATAACATCGCAGCAAGAAATAAATTGGTCAGGAAATGGTGTTTTGCAGAAAAAACAATATGACATACACAACACCCGTCACCCAAAACAATATGTTCTCGGGGATGACTTCCTAGTCTACTACTAAGACGAACAAGATTCCAACTAGAATTTGCAATGCCTACCTTAAACCATCTGGCAATTTAAATGCGTACAAGAACGTATAGCCCCTTACGCAAAAACCATAATCGGCAACTATCAAATAGTTTTCATACAAGGCAAATCAACAATTTATCAGACTCGAAGATCCTTATCTTTCGGAAGGTGGTGGAAAAAAGTCTAGAATTGAACATTCTAACATACCATAGCTTTAGGACCAAGCTTAAAATGTTCCAATGTTGAATCCGAGTTGCTATATGGATTTAGAAAACGAAACATTCATAGGATTTTCTGGCCCTATCGAATATCTAACGAAGATCTCTTTAGGAGAATGGGTCAGGAATCCATCGATTCCTTGTAGGGAGCTGAAACGAAATTCGCACACGATGGCGCATACGCGTAGTTGAAGCCCTGTGCCCCGAAAGGTATCCCCAATGGACTTTATAGGTATAGGTGAGTCAACAAACAAATTGACATTACTTCATAAGGTAAAAGTAGCCGGTTGTTTGAAATATTAATAGACATTCTCGGCTAAGGATATTGACTCGACTGCAGTGAAATTATATCTGCAATGGCACCAATTTGCACGCAACTCAAACCCTCAGCGTCACCACCGCCGATGCCAATTATGAAAGTTATAAAAATTAACAAAGTACACTTCATGCAAACTATACCTAAAAGTGATATCTCATAACCTACTTAAATTCCGAATTAAACGTAGAAAAGGGTTAGAATATTGCGCTGGTAACTTACAACTAGAGCTGGAACCCTTGTGGCCGGTTGTTTTGTGGTGATGGTGGCGGAACGCGTAGTGCCGATAATTACTGCGGTATCCAAGTCGGCGGCAATTTGTTACGCCTAAATGTCGGCACGCGTTGTCTAATCTTTGCCCTTAATTCGCCTTCTATTTCAAGTCCGTGTATAGATAAATGGGTTTTAAGGATATCACCCCCTCACTGTCAGTGCCTTGTTTAAGTATGCAAAACTGTATCGATGATTATGTCCTTTCGTGTTATGGGCATGGATGACTTTTGTTGCTTTTACCTGGAAAAGTCAATTGATTACATGAAGTTCTCCTCATAGAAAGTATGGGTAAATGTGGCTGGAGTTTGATTTTCTTGGCCGTAAATAATTAACTTTATGCTTATACAATGGGAGGAATGGAATATTCTTCGAGTATCAAAATTTTCATTATGAAAAGGGTTTACAAAACACTTTAAGAACACGTCCTATACTGCAATTATTTTCTTTTCGAAATGTGAAGCGCTTGAGGTTTAGGTTACACCACACTTTTTGATGGGGAAAGGGTATGTCTGTCTGTCCATACATATAGAATAAATAGGAACTCTGGTTTATACATGCCAGTCGATGAAAGTCATGTCTTGCGTGTATAATAAGTAATTTAAGATAGAAAATTTAATTGCCTGCTGGCTCCTGAATGTATATGTATATGTTAATTCAAGTGGAATTAATTGTTTCCGGTATTTAAGTTGGTTCAAGGACTTTTGCCCCACTGCGTCTTATCCTTATCCGACAATTATTGCTCGAGTAGTTCGGAGTTTTTATTGTTGTAGGTATTTGTGGTATCTGGTGTGTTCTGGTACTATTTTAGACGACTTGGTTTTTTGGACTTTCGGCTTGACTTGTGTTGGATTTTCAATATTTGAATAAAGCCTTCTTGCGGAAGACTTGTTATGAGTCTGGCATAGCAGCATGTTATTATCTTGATTTTTAACTTTCATTTTGGGTTGAATCGATAATTACTGTTGAATTGGGCTTAGGGTTTAGCCAGACGTTAAATTGATATGTATAGACATGAATGGGCTTAATGGTTGGATTTTAGCAGAGAAAGATAGTTAATTGCGGTTATGATTTATTTTAAAACTTTTTTTAAACTAAATGAATTATTAAATGTGTAGTTATCAATTCTTCTTTTAATAAAGCCTGATGAAAAAAGTTACAGTGGATTTTTGTAAAATAAGGAACCTTTTTTTCTTGGTCTTGAAAACAGTGCCATCGTCGGAATTAAAATTAAAACCAGAGGATTCCAAAAATGCAAAAAAAAATATAAATATCGGTCAAACCGTTTTACAAGGAGAATTTTAGCAATAATATATCCAATAAAATTGCAACGATTGAAAGAAATTTAAAAAAAATATTGCTTAGAAGGTGCAGGGACCTAACTTGACAGGAATTAACTTCACCATTAATGAGAAATAGTTTCCTTTTTTTGTGAAGTAAATTCCTACCAAGAGTGAGAAATAACTTAATCTAAAAATCGTGTGAAATAATTTCCCATCAATATGTAATAAGAAAATCTGATGAGATTAAATTTGTTCAATACAGAAGGAACAAATCCGTAGATTTTTTGCAATTTATTGTAAGCAATATTTTTCTATCAAAAAAGGTAACAAAAACAGAACAGATAACAAAAAAAGCATAGTTGCATAAAGTACAGTTTTTCTGCAAAATCTTACATACAGGTACATATATTCAACAGTGCATTAGCGACAACATCAGGCTTTCGTTCTTCTTCTTACCTTACCTATCTCACTGTTTGTGTACAGTAAACTTTAATGCATCATATGGCGTTAGTTCACATATAAGTATTTGTTGTATTTATATTGTACATGTATTTGTGAAGTTAATTCTCACAAAAAAGGGAAATTACTACCTACAAGTGGTGAAGTTAATTTCCCAAGAAAATCAATACGTTTGGTTCGTGTACAAGATAAAGGTAACGTGACTCAAACTATATATGGCTAAAACACAATCACGCTTCAGCTTTGGCTTCGTCACGTTACATTGCATACGGTTTGTGTTCGCTTTTTGTGACATTTTCAGAATTTCGGTTGTTGTTTTTGCTTTTTTCTGTCAAAGCGAACAAAAGTTCAAACAGTTTCTACTTCACCTTTGAGTTTGACTCACGTTACCTTATCTCGTACACGAACCAAACGTAACGTCAAAGCCAAAGGGACATTGTGATAAGATGTATTGATTTCCTGTGGTTGAACTTGTAAACGTCAGGCGAAACCGAAGCCAAAGCGTGATTGTGTTTTAGCCAATAAAAGCGGAAAGTAGAAATTGGTTTAAATTGTACTCCTTTAGAAAGAAAATAACTGTTCGAAAGCTCAGATTTCTCGGCTTATAAATGTGGACTGTATTTTTCTTACTTTTATTAAATACGTTATCAAATATCTTAATATCAAATGCTGAAAAGATCCTGATGAATTTGTATTATAATTTGAATTGAAATTAAATATTCCGTTGTTTCATTTCTTACAATCCAAACAATAATAATTTTTATTTTTCTGTTGTGCTCAATAAAGCATGTTTGCTACAAAACAAAATATCAAATTTCTTAAAAATATCATCTGAGTGTTTTATAAGCTTAGTTAGTGCATTATCTTTCCTGTAGGACTCGTTGGCTTTCATATTTGTGTCGGTTTCAACATACTGCGCCATTGAAGCCTCCGCTTCAATATCTACGGAAAGCCGACACAATTTTTGAACTGGGCGCTTTAGTGTCGCACGAACTGCACAATGTGGAGCTGAAGGAAACCCAAAAGTCTTTTTTGTTAGCCAATATTCTTGAATGTCACTATTATCCGTTGGTCACCAAAAAACCCTCTGTAAGTCCCACTGCTCTGGACTAATTCGCACTTGCAGGAACATTTTCTAATTGTCTGCGGTCACGGCGATTGGATGGCATCGAAAGCGCATTGTAAGTGATACCAAATCTTATTGCAACCACGATCAGTCCGACATGAAGCATCGTAGACTATCCGAAATTTTCTTAAGTACAGCATGATATGGAATGTGATAACACAGTGGCCCTGGCGGACGATCAGCTAAAAGCATATTATCTGCAATAAGTAACTCTTGGATTACATCAAAATAGTTTTGTTTATATTGCTCATTTTTTGAAATCTTCTAATTGACGGAAACAATGAAGTTCGATTGCTCATGATGAGCCAAGCTGCTGAATATCACTGCGCTATGGAATTTGGACTTGAAAGCGGCCATTCTGCAAGCGTTGATGCGTGCGCATACATATTTCCTCGTATTGTTCTTGTATCGTTGTGCGAGAAGTATATGCGAAGTATAACGACCGTTGCTAAAAGGGTTGTATCTTCGTTTTCGTCCGAGTTAGTTAAATTTGTCATGATTTGCGCATTAAGGTCACTGCGCCCAAGACGTGCTGCTGATTGTTACTTAGCAACTCGCTGTGTTGCTGTATTTTGTGCAATACAGCGTTCTTCTGCATTACGTTCTAAGCGTTGAAGTGTTTCCAATGGACCGGAAACTTTCAAATTTATTAGACATAAACAGCTATGTGGCGTACGATGGCGCGGTGTCTGAAACTGAAGGAATTGTGACACAATCTCTATTCATTGGTGTAATTCTGTCTTTCCATAATTGGCATCGTCTTGAATTTGAAGCATTTGAAGTGCCAATGACGGGCTCTTGGGCATAATCTACACATTGGACGTTGTTCGTCACTACGATCATTATTTACATATCGTTCAACCATTAAAAAACGCTGTTCAAGAAAGCTGACACGCGTCTCCAAAAAACCATACATTTGTTCCAAGGTAGGGAGTGTATCGGCTGAGCGTCGCAATAAACATTGTGCTTGGCTCTCCGCAACCAGAATGCTTTGAAGCTGATAAAAAAGCACATAGTCAGCAACCTTTTCTGGTTAAAGCAGCATTTGTAGCTGTCGAAAAGCACTTCGAGTAGTATCTAGAACCCTACGAATCCTTTCGCATGTAGGCAACTGCAACAGTCTTAAGCTGTATAGTGCTTGTAAATGCGCTCGAATCGTATTATATTTATTGCTATATTGACTACATAGTATTGGCCCACAGTTCAGGGTAGTTGCTTTCATTTGCAACCGGCCAGTTTTTATATATTTGTGCTGCTCGTCCTTGCAATGAATCCAACAAATATCGCATTTGTTGGCCATTCGATAAATTGAGCACTGTTGTGCACTTTTGCTTCAAACACAGCACGGAAATTGGTCCAATCAACATCAAGTCCAGAGAATCTTATGATTTTTTGTGGCTCTGACAGTTGAATCTGAATCAGTTGGCAATTATACGACGTGATCTTTTGGAGACTATTTTTTGGGTTAAATTGTAGATATGCTTTATTTCCTCGACTGTAATAGAACTCAATACATTCTATGGACAATGCGTTCAATATTGGACTAGCGCTTAGTTCCTGCCAAGTATTTTGGAATATGCTCCAACCACGTCCAGTTTATCGATTGACTAATTTGATAGCTGACAACCTTCCTCCACAGCCAGCATGAGAGCTCAGAGTTTCATATTTAATGGCCACGATATTGATTCTTTAACCGCATCTTGTTTTGTAGTGTTAACAATGGCTGGCTGGTGCAAAAATGATTCACATTGATGAAATCATCATTTGCATGCTCATTATGTTTTAAAAAATATTTCGGGGAAGTGGCCGCCGTGGCTGGCTCGAATAAATTCCAGCCGAGGCCTAATTTTCCCAATTTGGTGAAAATCGGGATCGATGGCCATTTTGTTTTGGGCCCTTTCACCGAACGTGTGACGCGCTTGATGGTCGTTCGGCTTCAGTTCTTGAACGAGTTGGATTTTGTAAGCCTGCAAACCAAGATCCTTTCGCGCACGATGGCGGATGGGCTCATTTGGGTCTTCTTCGATACTCTGCTCCACCGGACCGAACCATTATTTTGGTAATAAATTTGCACGATTTGCAAAATTTGCTCAGGAATAAGTCTATTCATTATGAAATCGCAAACCAAACTGAGCATAAATCAAGAGACAGCCGTCAAAAAGACCAACTCTGAAAAAAGTATTGCCAGATTGAAAATCACACGCCTATTAGTTAAAATAAAAAAAATTTTTTTAGAAAATTCCTTATTTTTTTTAATTAGTTTCAGAGTTTTCTTGGAAAAATTAAGTATGCAATAAAATTTGAAAAATAAATGTCTATCGAAGAAAAAAAAATTTTGAAAATCGTTCGACCAGTTTTATAACTCGTTTTTTTTTGAAAAACTTTTCGAAAAAGCATTTGAATTTTTTTTCTAGTATGTCATTATAAGGCAATCCCGGACCCACTTTTTTCAACTTCCCTATTATCGTATCATGTTTGATTGTTAGATTTTTTTTTGCACGAATCCATAACTTGCATTTTAGTACCTAAATTGCAAGTAAAAATGCCAATAGTAATTCATAACAGGCCGACTCCACACGATATCTGTATTGCTAACCAGATCTCTGACATAAATATCAGACCATTTTCTTTTTTCTTCGCTGGGCAGTTCATGTCTTGATATTTCATTAAAGCGAGAGAGGCTAATGTGTTTGTATCTCTGACAAAAGTCAATAGATAGAAATTCTTCTTCTTATATTTGTTAATTTTATCATTTTAAAACATTTATTTCATTAAAAAAATATAGACGTTGTCTCATTTACTCTTGTTAATACACATAAACTAATAAAAATATTGTATTCAGGCTTTTTCACTGCAAACTAAATTTGTAAAGCGCACAAAAAGAGCAACTACCCGCATGAGAGACAAAAAATAATGAGATGAACCCTAAAAAAAGAAAGAAAAAACACAAACGTCAAATTGTTATCAAGACATCGATGTCAAGATAGAACCGCGGAGAGAGATGTCTAACATCCCAACAGACTCCGAAACAACGCGACTCCATTGGATATTTCATCTCATGTTGAAGATTATGAGAGAAATTATATCGTGTGGAGTCGGCCTGTAAGGCGCATGCCCAAATGAAATTACTGTAAAAATGCGCTTTCCGTGCATTGCTCATATATCGCACGGAAATTAAAAAAATGCCAATTGCGTTCATATGCCAAACAGGCTTGTACGAAACAGAGTAAGACTTCCCGTTTCGGCAGTGCACTTATATCGCGCGGAACATAGGAAGACATCCATTGAATTTTGTAAAACAGAAGTGTTCGTTAGACTACAATAAAATTGCATGTTCCGTGCAGTGCGCTTATATCGCACGGAACTTCAAATTCCAACTGTAATCCAATACGACACACACATGTTAAAATTTGAATTGTGTTAATTTATTATTTGAATTCTGTTAATGCTCACATGCTTTTGCCTGATTCATTTGACCATACCTTTTTCATTGCTGCTTTCATCCGACAAATATTTGAATAATTTGAATTGAAATTAAATATTCCGTTGTTTCATTTCTTACAATCAAAACAATAATAATTTTTTATTTTTCTATTGTGCTCAATAAAGCATATTTGCTATAAAACAAAATATCAAATTTCTTAAAAATATCATCTGAGTGTTTTATAAGCACATGCCTATATCTTTCTTCTCTTAGAAGTTTGTGCATTATCTTTCCTGTAGGACTCGTTGGCTTTCATATTTGTGTCGGTTTCAACAATAACAAAAACATAAAAAACAATTTGGAAAATATTATTTAAAGCGAACACAAAAAGCATGTTAAAGGTAACGTGACCGAAGCCAAAGCTGAAGCGTGATTGTGTTTTAGCCATAATAGGTCAACCAAATCTCAACATTACGCCAGATCATGGAGAAAACTCAAAAAATTAACATCGATTTTAAGGTAGCCTATGATTGTGATAGTATATGCCCCGTGGCCTAGAGGTTATTGTGTCGGACTGCTAAGCGAAGGGTCGGCGGTCGGGGTTCGACTCTCCGTCAGAGTCACCTTTTATCCGGGGTACTAATTCTTGCAAAGAACTGACAAAATCTCCAAGAGTAAAATTTGTTTCGAAAAAGTGCACCTCATGTAGCCGTTTGGATTCTGCGATAAAGTGTATGTTCCTTCCATTCTTGCAGATTCAAAACCCACACACAGGAATGGTTGAGAGTATAAATCACTAGACCTTGAGCTGTCGCGCCAATAAAATTATTTAATTAATTTATTATTTTATTTTCTATGATAGTGCTGTTGGCAACGCCAAACGACATCGAGGTAGAAAAGGAAACTCACCTTAATTTCGAGAGTCGACTGTGACGCGTCCTTCTTAAATAAAACCAACGCCGCCAACTGTACAGTCTACAGTGAACATTTGAGCCAATACCAGCCGAATCGGAGTGTGAAATATTAAATAAATTTAAAATCATTTTTTTTGTCTATTAAAAGATCAGTTAGAAAAACTAAAAGTAAGAAACAAAAGCAACCTTAATGTTGAATTCCATTAACTTCTACATTTATGTATAATTCTAGGAAATTTATAATATCCCATAATAAAGAAAGTGATCGAGTCACTTCGGATATTGATAAATCTTTTATTTCTCGAAGATCAATGCTGTTGAAAACAACATTTTTATAAATTTCTTTTAAATTCAACATGTCGAATGAGGATACCCCAAGGCCCCTTAGAAGTCGCCGATTAGAACATCAGGATCGGATAATTAATGAAAAGAACATCAGTTGTTCAATATGTAAGAAACCAGATACTGATGTAATGGTGAAATGCGATGACGCTGTCTGCCATAAATGGTATCAGTTCGAATGCGCTAATGTTACGGCCGAAATCGAGTTTCTACAATGGAAGTGCAACGTTTGCGTCCGAAAGGATAATGGCAACAAACAATCATCCAAGGGCTCCACAAAAGAAAAGTCGACCGCACGTTCAAAGCGTGCCAAACTTCAGCTTCAGATGTTGGAGGAAGCAAGAGCGTTGCAGGCAAAAAGAGATGAAGAGAATCTAACCAAAAAATATAGCATTTTGGATGGGGAGAGCGAAGACGGTTCCGTTTCGAATTTCGAAGAATCATCGCAACGGGTAAGTGAGTGGTTACAAAAGGAACGAGCCCAACAATCAATAGGAACAACTGAGCAACAACATGTTTACGCCAATGCTAAGGTAGTAAGCACAGCTCAACAAAATTACAGTCTGGGAACCGTAGCTCATATCTCACGTACCTTCACCCAAGTAGAACAACCAGCAACATCAATGCAAAATCATTTAACTGTGGCAATGGGCGCTCACCAAGAATACGCCAATGCACAACAACCAACAACAATGCCGCAAGCAAGATTTGATGTAACGAGTGCACCTCAACGACAGCCAATCCGTATTTCGTCCCTTACGCCAACGGCATTCAACAAGGAGACAAAAAGTTTTATACCGGATTTCAAGAATACCCGGCGGAGCCCGAATTCAGAAGGTTAACAAGAAACCAGTTAGCCGCCCGGCAGTCACTAACATTACATTCGATGGCGATCCTGAAAAGTGGCCTCTATTCATAAGCAGCTTTGAAATCAGCACCAAGATGTTTGGCTTTTCGGATGAGGAAAACCTAGTGCGCCTTAAACACTGCCTTAAAGGCACAGCAGCAACGGTAGGCAAAGACAGATTGACGCTGCCCTCGAATGTTCCACAAATCATTTCGACATTATGCATGCTTTTCGGGCACTGATTATCCACACACTCATTCATTGTATATACATTGCCTAAAGTACTATCATAAAACGAGAAAAAATCTTTTTACCTAGAGCCGCTTGGAGTGCTAGTGTAGGGACATTTTATTTGAGTGAGAGAGAATTAAGAGCATGTTTTTAGTGTTATGCTTTGTGCTTCGATAATACTCTTGTTCGTTGTATTGGACGGATTCAAGTCTGATGATTCCCATAAAATAAATGCTGGTGTGCCCCAGGGCTCTGTTTTGTCTCCGACTCTTTTCCTCATTTTTATAAATGATCTTCTGTCTGTTACTTCTAATCCACTTAACTGTTTTGCTGACGACTCTACCCTCAGCTTTTCATATTCGTTGGATAATTCACGTCCTTCGCCTTCGGACGTACAATTGCAACGGTGCCGTATGTCAAGCTCATTAAACTCCGATTTATACAGTATTGTCAAATGGGGTAATAGGAATCGTGTGGAGTTTAATGCTTCGAAAATTCAATGCTGTCTTCTGTCGTTAAAGCTTAACATACCCCCAATGTCATTGTCCATGAATGGCACTTACATCGAAGAAACCGAAAAGCTCTCAGTACTCGGTATGTGTGTCAACGACGACCTCCGTTGGAACGACCATATATTTGAAATCGCTAAGAATGCTGCTAAGTGCTTAGGTTTTCTGTATCGGTGTAAGAAGTATTTTTCCCCATCTGATCTGGCTACAATTTATAAAGGGTTTATACGCCCTAAACTCGAGTATAACTCCCACCTCTGGGCAGGTGCTTCACAAACATCGCTTCACTTTCTTGATAGAATACAAAATAGAGCGTTAAGATTGGTAGGTAGGAAATAGAACTGCCGCTGAAACAATTGCCCCACTCGGTACACCGACGCAATGTTTCATGTCTTTCCTTATTTTATCGTTTCTTTTACAAAATATGTTCACTCGAAGTAGCCAGTTGCATTCCTCCCCTTAAAAGTTTCTCACGTACTACTCGTCTCGCAAGGAATGCTCATCAGTTCACCCTGGAGCCCAATTTCGGACATACCGTGAAATATAGGGATTCTTTTTTTAGCCGAACAACACGCGCAGTGTGTTACATTAAAAGGGAAACAAGTAGTCCCTTGTGCGCGCGTTAATTATAAAAAAAAAACACAAACTTACTTCTGCTGCATTTATAAAAAGATACAAACGTCCTTGCAGTGGATGGATTTTTGTTTTGAATTTTGCTTTCCATTCAGATAGGTAGTATTAAAATCTGAAATAAGAATTATATGATTATAATTTAAATAGTTTAATAAAAATATTGATTTGTGGTATCAATGATATGAATTTATTCATTTTAAATTTTGAAATATTTATCAATTCGCTTAATTAATTTTTTTTTTTTGTTATTTATAAGAATTATTTTATTAATTAGTTCATTATATTTTATTACCTGCATATACATATAGGTACATACATATGTATATGTAGGAATGAACTATGTGCAGAAATTCAATCAAAAATTGTTTGTAAATTGATTTATGTATATTACTATTGATTGAATATATTATTGATTTATAGTAACAAAGATCTTTTGTTAAGTTAACACAGTGGTTTTGTTTATTTAGGGGCAGGTGTAAGCTTTTGTTTTCACGATTAAAATTTTTGCATTCAGTAGTAATCGAATAGTTTTTTTATTTGTTAGATGTTTTTGTGTGTTTATCATAGGCTTCCTTATTTATTCTGTGTGCTTTTATGATGATGGAATGCTTTAAAATACGTAGGTATGTGTGTTAGTTTTCACCTTCTTTTATTTGACTAATGGCTGGGCTTAGCCGAACAATATGATATAAAATTTTAGGGAAAATATTAAACAAATAAAATTTTTATGAAATCAAAAAAACATAACAACATAACGTTTTTTTGGCAAAAATGTTGTAAGCCATTTTATTTCTTTTGCTGTTTTCTATTTTATGAATTTTTTTATTTCAAAATCGTTCGACCAGTATTTTAAGAGTACTCTAACCGACTATTTTTCAAAATATGTAGTGTTTTATGATTTAGGTAATATTGTTTATTAAAATCTCCAAAAACATTTTTTTTTTAATTTTTTTAATATTTTTTAAAAAACTTATTTTGTTTTTTGAATATTTTGAAAACGAATCTATAGATTTTTTTTAATTTTTGTCCTAGTATAAACTATAGATTTCTTTAAATTTAAAATATGTTTTCGAAAAGTTTTTCAAAAAACTGATCGAAAGATTTTAAAATGAAAAATTTATAAAATAGATAACAGCAAAATAAATAAGATGGCTTACAACATTTTTTTTCAAAAAACCTTATGAATAGTGTTTTTTTTTTTTTTGATTTTTATATTGCTCGGTTGAGCCATAGCCACTAGTCTAATGAAAGCAAACTTCGTTATTTTTATTATTATTTATTTATCGATATTTATTTTAAAGCATTTCATTATCGTTACAGCATACAGTAGTATACTGATTTTTTTCATAAAAATTCTTGGAGCCATTTTCGAGAAAAATAAGCTTTTACATCTACCGTTAATTTTTGAGTTAAAAAATTGAAAAAAAACCCTCTGTAGAATGTGAAAATAACCTTAAAATCCAAATATGAAGACGATTGGCCCAACCATTTAGGCTACAGTCCAAAATACACCCGTACAGACAGACTGACAAGCAGACAGACAGATAGACCTACAGGTAGACGGACAGAATTTTGCCAGTAACTCAACTATGTATCTCTATCATCGTAATGTAATGTTTGATTTTTATCACAATTTTTTATGTTCACGAATCACAAAGCTACTTGTGCATAAACTTCAACATCAACGATAACGAAGCCAATGAAATGAAAATTCAAAAAATAAAATCATTGTCGATCCTCTTCGTTGTTCACCGTACACCGAGAACAGGATATAAACAATACACATACACATGTGCTTATTAAGTTTTCCTCACCCTCGCTCAAACCATCTACAACACCGACGACCGACCGATCGACCTGAATTTAGCTGAACATTTTATCAAAGATAATATAACAAGTATACCTACGTAAATACATACATTATGTAGGTATGTATGTAGGTACATACCTAAATATCTACCTACCCTCGAAAGTTGTATATAAAAAAAAAATATAAAACTCAAAATAAACATATCAACCTGCTTAAACATATACCCACCCCGCAGACACCATTCATTTACAAGAGTACATCTCAGCGAAAACGCGAGTCGCACCTCTTAGCTTAGTATCAATTCCTCGTCTCGAGCCTTAGGCAGCTATACTTGGAGTGCGGCTGGCGAACAGCATCAAAGAATGGCATACCATCAAATTTGATAAAGAATTCTACTGGTCCGATTCAAAAACTGTCCTATCCTGGATTCAATCAGACAATCGAAATTATCGCCTTTTTGTCGCCTTTAGAGTGAGTGAAATCCTTGAGTCTACAAGTGAGAAGTACTGGAAAAACGGAATCCCGCAGATGAAGCCACTAAATGGAATAGGCTTCCCGAATTCAATTCATCGAGTCGCTGGTTTGTGGGCCCATCAAAGGATTGGCCGAAGCAGCTAAAAAACTTGGTTGCGACATCGGAGGAGATCAAACCATCAGTTCTTTTCCACCGAGAGGTATGGAACACAGCTTTTGTCGAACCCAAGAATTTTTCCAGCTGGAGGAAACTTGTTCGAACTCAAGTGTTTGCGTTTCGATTCATTTGGAACACTTCTGCTAAAATTAAATGCGTCACTAAACGAAACAGCAACCATATAACGAAGATTGAGTACATCGAGGCAAATAATAACCTATACCGACAGGCTCAGCGCGACATATATTGGAACGAAATATCTACGTTGGAATTTAATAATGAGCTACCTATTGACAAAAGAATGTATTCAACATTAAAAGGGAAACACAAATCCCTTTTGCGCGTACACTGTATAAAAAATAAATAAATTGCACGACTGGATCGCACGTACTTGCTCTTATGTGCGGTCCCAGCATCAAATAAAATTTGATAATTCTTAATTCTATAAGAAAAATTTCAAAGTTTCGATTTTTGTGACTTTTGATTGTTTTAGAAAATTACGTAAAAGAGTTTTCAGCGGAAAAATTTAAACGTCATTCTTATTCTATAAAAAATCTGAAACAGTGTGTTTTTTTTTCAAAATCGTAGGAACGGTTTTTAAATAAACCGGTTTTTATTTAACAACTCTTGTTAAAAATTAAAAAAATAATAATTCAAGAATATAAACTTTAGCACAAAAATAACCTTCATTTAAAATCAAAATGAAAATTTTTTTTTTTTAATTATTAAAAATACAAAAAAAGGTTTCGAAAATATTGTAAATTGATATTACTTGGGCTACTTATATCTTCCTGAATATCAATTTTGGTTGTAATCAGTTAACCAGTTCACGAGAAAGTCGAGTAAAAAAAACGGTCCTATGGGAGGTACCGTTCTTAGCCCACCATCTAATTTTTTTTTACCAAAACAATGTTTACCAACAATAACACACTGATTTTTTTCATAAAAATTTTTCAAGCCGTTTTCGAGAAAAATAAACTTTTACATAACCGTTATATGACAGGTACCGTTAATTTTGAGCTTAAAAAAAATTCTAAAAAAAACCCTGTAGGATGTCAAAATAACCTTAGTTTCCAAATTTGAAGGCGATTGGATTTATCGTTCAGGCTGTAGCCCAAAACACATACGTACAGACATACAGACAGACTTTTGTCAGTAACTCATATATAGTTCCTTATCATCGTAATGTCTGATTGTTTTCTCCAAATTTTTAATCTGCACGAATGCATAACTTGCAATATAGTACCTATAATCGGAAGTAAAAAGTAGAGGGAGACATCTGGAGATCGAGCCGGCTGAAGGAGCATATTACGCCAGGCCCAGGAGCACTGTTAAATTCTTCAAATCAGTGTTCGTTTCCAGTCTTTTTCGGGGTAATGCGATATCTATTTCCATCTAAAATATCTACCCATACATGAAGTGTTTGTTGCAAACATGAAGGATCTTCGCTTTTGCCTTAAAATCTAAGAAATCGGCTCTGTTTCCACTATTTAGCAATTTTGTTTCTTGGACGCACAAGTTCCCAACTTATCATCATTCTGATCGATACAGGATTAATACCATTTATCATGTATAGCAGTGGTACTACCTGACGGGGTTGTGCATTTTGTATTAGCAAGAACTACTGTATTCGCTGGTAGTAGTTAGTTAGGATAAATGTGATTTTACCCTTTTACCAAAAGCGGGGAGGCGCTTGAAGAGTTGGTTAGAATTTGTCATTAATTGTCTTATTCTACACTTGAATAATTGGTGTCGTTAAAAATTTCGAGGAAACAAAAATAAGTTTCTTGTGATCTTATCGATTTTGAAACAGTTTTTCCACCATCAAAAAATATTCATAAGAAGGCGTTGTAGTTATATCTAACATCACATGTCTCGTTCGTTCGGTTCGTGCTTTAATTTTTCTTTTCAAAGTAGTTTATTTTGTATTGTACATTTATTATGTGTAACATTGCAGCATTTTAAGCGTCTGATTCCATAAGCTACACATAATCAAAATATTCTAGTTTCATGTGTGGCTATCAAACAAATGTCACCTTATATTCAAATAGAGCATTTACACTCTTGAGACAGATTAAAAAAGACATTACACCAGCTTGAAGTACTATCACTTCGCATATCAGCGGTTGGGGCGCAATTAATTAAAATTCCAAATGCATAACGCCCAAATGATTAAATTCCATAAAAGTGGAAACTTCAAAGTAGATAACCACCACCATTGAGGTAGAAAACCCCATAATTTAGCAAAATTTCAATTCAACGACACAATTCGCACCACTTTGTTCCCACCATGATCTAATACAAAAATTATCTGCCTCAAATGAATATAATTTACCATACGTATGGTCAGAATTTTAAGTAACTCGTCTGTTACTTTCGGCTTAATAAAATCCACAAACCAAAAACTGTATAGATCTCATAAATAATTTTGCATCTGTAAACGTAGCCTTATGTATACAAAACAAAGTGAAAGGCATGCCGGAGCTGCCACACATCCTTTATGGTATAATCAGCATAAAAATTGAGGTGAAATTGGTCACTTGACATTTTAACCGAAGGTAAAGGTTTTCGTATAAAAAAAGATAAAACCCTGGACATAGGTGCAGATGGAGAGTATGTGAACCGGAGGGTTTGAGATTACATTCGCATCAATGCCATCTACAGGGACATATTCAAAATGGGATTTAATCAGAAAAATATACTCGTATCCTTTTGGCTGTCCTGTTGTATGGGACCTTTTGTGTGGAATATGGTTGGTTCACATGTGGAGTGGAGCGTTGGTAATCCGTTCCTTTTTTGAGCTGTGACAGTTTTTCATGTATAGCATTTTCTGTTGACGCTTTTGAAGTCATTTTAGCGTAAACTCCAACGCCGGATCCAATTATGTAACACTCCTCTGGTCATAAAAGAGGTCCTTTGGAAAAATTAATTGAAAAATTGCAGTGCCCCGGGACACTTTATAAAGCAAAATAATTGAGTTTCCTGATTTATTCGGTTGTTTAACTTGCCCAGCATTATTCAGATTGAATTACAAAAATATTAAATTTAGTGATATATATAAAATTCCAACAGGGGCTCGAGAGACGAAACATAGATATTATGGACAGCATCAGCATTCAAATCCTTACTTTTAAATCTAGAACGTTCAAGTTTAAGAATTTTTATTCAACGATCAATTAAGGTTATGCTTACTAATCAAAAAGTTGAATGTTTGTTTCATTTTATGTTTTTTTATGTTTTAACACCACCTTAAATATTAACCCGGTCACCACAAAATTTTATGCACACATTGCCAGGCTTTCCAGTGCAAGCAGCAGTGCTCCGTGACATAGATTTTAGCAGCCTAGTTGCGTATCCCATAGGCGCCCGCGGGAAATTTCAATAAGGGGGGGGGGGGGGGTGAATTTTGTGAGAGAGCAAAATATTTTCCCTAAATCACCAAAAAAATTCTTTGGGGAGAAATGTGAGTTCTGTCAAATTCAAAAGTATTTAAATTTGAATGTGAGTTCCATCAATACAACCTATAAATAGAATAGTACTATGCGAGATACTACTGAACATATGGAAACATTAAAACAATCAACTAAATCTAGGAATGCGCTTCGTGTCCTGCACACTTTCATCTTCATCATCATCATCCGAATCTTCAAAAAGTTGTTAAAAACTGTTATCTTTGTTAGTATACTTAAGTTAAGGTTTCCATCACAATTATTATTTCATCTGCACTTAATTGATCCATTTGGTTAAGTTAAATTTTTATTTTTTTGAATCACTTCTGAATTTCAATTTCAATGACGTGAATGTTTTTGACATTTAAAAAGTTTCCCCTTTTTATGCACAACGCGTTCTTTTACTTTTGAGCGAATTTATTATTTTCTGAGATTTTTCATCCCCACTCTTTAAAATTTTACAGCTTTCCTAAAATAACCCAAAAAGTAGACGAACAGACCTAATGTTTAAATTATTGTTTCTTTGGAAAATCAGGTCCATTCTCCTATTTTTTTATTGGCAAATTGTTCATCAATCCACTTCCTCAGGATCTATATTAATTTCTCGGTGAATATTCATGGATGCTAATCCATTTAGGGCGGTTTGTTCACTATTGTTCAACTCGCGGAAAAATCCCAAGTTAGCCAACTTAGGAGGTGATCTCAACTCGAGAGTTGAACGGCAAGGTGGAAATTGGTTTTGTTTTTCAACTCCTCATGTATAAGTTGAAATTCAGAAGTTGGAAAACTTGCAGTTTAGAAAAATTCTCTGGGAATTTTAAAAGTTCTTATTTTAGTCCGTGGAATAGCATTTTCTTTTTTAAACGAAAAACATCAAAACTCAACCCTAAAAATTTTTAAATTTTTCATTCCTTCATTCCTTACTTTATTCCTCTTACTTTTCTACACCCCTTACCTTTTTTGTCAAAAAAAGATTGAAAAACCAATTGAAAATAGGAATAATGTAAACAAGGTCTAAGAAAAAATTAAAACAAATCCAAAGTTTTATCCTTAACTTCTACTATTTCGTGAAGTTAAGAAATTCAAAAGTTTATCAAATTTCGAGTTGACAATCGAAAGTTGAAACTGTCAACTTTGAGTGAAAAAAACGAAATTCTCAAGTTAAAAATAAAAATCCTCAAGTTATGTTAAATTTTGACTGAACAAAACCACCCTTAGACGTGCTTCGGAAGTTGTTGCCATCAGCAGGTGCGAATGCAGATTGGGTTTTTGGGGGTTCAAACATGCTTGCATGTTCGATTATAGGAATATTGTAATTATAAAGGAGAAAATAAAAACTTATTTTTTTTTTTTTTTTTTTATAATTAACGCGCGCACAAGGGATTATATGTTTCCTTTTTAATGTAGAACACACTGCGCGGGCATTACGAAGATAGGGAGGGGAGCGATAGGAGGTGCCGATTAACATTGGTTTTGAATGTTAGCAGATCAAAATGACAAGGGAAAAATCTCGCCGGGTAAACCATTCCAAATTCGTGTTGTTCGGCTAAAAAAGAATCCCTATATTTCACGGTACGTCCGAAATTGGGCTCAAGGGTGAACTGATGAGCATTCTTTGCGAGACGAGTATTACGGGAGAAACTTTTAAGGGGAGGAATGCAACTGGCTACTTCGAGTGAACATTTTTTGTAAAAACTTTATACAAATTCACTATCTATAAATATTGATACTACGATTTTCTTTAATATTTTGCCTTATAGATAACTTTAATCTTTAAGTTAAGTACACGACATAAACATAGTTGGCCATATTGAATGTCTAATGTCACCATCACCGGTGATGTTTATCGAAAAAATCGTTCTCTTTCTGCCTTCATGAAAAGTAAGTCAAGGCCGTCTTTACCCTTTTGGGGCCCTGGGCACATTTCGAAAATGGGGCCCCTGTATGATTACATAAAAATGTTATGTTGTGCAATAAAGGTATACAGAAAGAATCACATAACTTTCAATTAATATTTATTCTTTTAATTTTTTATAAAAATAATATTTTTTTTAATTCATTAAAAAGATAAATAATTATTGCAGCATTAAAAACATAAACATAAACAATGTAAAAAATAAAAACACAAAAATAAATATTTCATATAAAAATTCAAAAATAAACAAAATTTAAATAACAGAATATTAAATAACTTATTCAGAATGCAATGTAAAGAACAATATATTGACATGCAAAAAGTGACAGAGACTATATTTTTCAGGTAAAAGAGAGGAATGTTTATTGAAGGATTCTTTTTCTTGGTTTGAGATTAGCAAAATCGATGCCTCTGAGGATGTCGCTTTCGATTGACATCAGCGACAAACTTGCCAATCTTTCTTGAATCATTGTAGTTCTGAGTTCGTTTTTTATTCTTTTTAACTTAGAGAAGGAACGTTCCCCGCTGCAATTGGTCACCTACATACCTAAGAAAATTCTTAGTGCAATATCAACATTTGGAAATTCATCTTCAATTTTATTTGTTTTTAAACAATTATAAAGTTCTAGAATATTGTCAGTTTTTTCATTTTCGTGTCGACTAATTTTCCAGTATTCTTTTAAATTCAGACATTCAGCATGTAGTTCATCGCCGTTCACATCTTCAGTGTAAAATTTAGCAAAAGACCATCTTGTTTGAGAAAGACACTTAAAACTTTTTTTGGACCTAAATGAGCAGTCAACACACTCCATCGATGAGAAGATACCGAAAAAAAGCTATACAATTTTTGAATAATGTCAAAGACTTTGGTTGCTTCTAAGACACACCCAGCGGCTTGCACTCCTACCAAGTTTAATGAGTGCCCTGCACACGGTACAAAAGTGTCAAATTTACATTTTTCTTTTATTCGTGCCTGCAGACCAGAAAACTTTCCTGACATATTTGCCGCGTTGTCGTAGCTTTGGCCTCTGCAATCTGTTATCGAAATGTCATGATTCGCCAAAAACTTCAGTATGGTTTCCGATAAATAATCAGATCTATGTTCGTTAATTGGAATAAAGTCCAAACACGTTTCAACAGGCTCGTGATCTTTAACGTAACGAATAATAAACGTTAGTTGATCAACATGAGACAGATCGGGTGTACTATCAACGCTAATTGAAAAATATTTTGCCATTGTGATTTCTTTTACAATAGTTTTCAAATATAGAAACACCATTATCTTTATTTTTCCATAAAGTGATATTCAAAATGTGTGTGTTTTTTTTTTATTTCTGTCAGAAAGCAAACTGCATTACCGCTTAGTTAGCTATTCACAGCGGAGCAATGTTTATAGGGGCTTCATATTTCTGTTTTAATTTAAATATAATTTCGCAGATAATTTGATTTAAAATGTTCACC
Source organism: Platycheirus rosarum (assembly GCA_963971375.1). NCBI lineage: Eukaryota > Metazoa > Arthropoda > Insecta > Diptera > Syrphidae > Platycheirus > Platycheirus rosarum. Next base: position 67,813,290 of record OZ020507.1, read on the forward strand.
AAAGGTTTTTGTTCAGCAAAGAAAGTACGAATTCTGATCATCCCTTATGCATCTAAAATTGTATCGAAATATTTTTTTCTTGAAAATAGACCAATAGAGGTTAAATGATGTTTCAGCAATTTGAGGGCCCCTGGTGATTGCGGGGCCCTGGGCCCAGTGGTAAAGAGGGGTCTGGGTAGAGTTTTCTTTTCAATTAATTAAATCTGTGTGATTTGTGTGCTATACCGGTAGTTTTATTATCATCCCGAATTCGAAGTTATTGTAAACAAATGCGAGTAAAATAAGTATTACAAATCTCAAGTTTTTAAGTACGCACAGTACTTCAGCTCCGAGCGAATAGGATTCGTACAAATCGTCTGTAGTCCACCCGCAAAAAAAACAAAAACCGGTTCAAGAAAATATTAATAATCGTAATGTAAGCATTGTATATAGAATCTATAGTACTATCAAGATGGGTGTTTCACCTAGCGCCATCTAGTTTCGCTATCTCGCTTTTTCTCAGTGTAGACTTTTAGTCGTGGAGATGAATTCAACACATATGAATTCAACGTTAGAAATTGACGGAACGGGAAAGATGTATATAAAGTGTTAGCAGTCAGAGGGAAGCAAATTATTAAGCCTTTTTCGTGTTATTTCTTTGTCAACTTCTGATAATGAGAGAATGGAAGATAGAAATTTAGACAGGGGTGTGAGAAGTTTTCATTTCTGTCTTGAAAATACATTGTTTTTGGGTGGATTTTTTATAGATACGTCAACATGATGAAATTTACCATTTTACCGATTTTTGCTGAAATTTGATTATTGGTTTGGTTTTTTTGAATAATTTGAATGGTTACCATGTTTGATTATTATATATTATTTTTTTTAGTCTGCAAAAATTTACCTAGTTACTTATTTTAGAAAAAAAACACATTGTTTGCAGATGTTTGTACCTATGTTATTGCTTTAGAGTATCATCACTTATCACGTCAAAAAATCTAGTACTAAATATACTACTAACTAATAAATATAGTACTAAATATACTACTAACTAATAAATATAGAACTATATATACTACTAACTACAAAAATATAGTACTTAATATACTACTTAGTATGAAATCTACTACTTAGTGCTAAATCTAGTACTAAATGTATTACTAAATACTAAATATAGTACTAAATATAATACCAAAACTACGATAGTACTAAATTCTAGTACTAAGTACTAAAAATCTAGTATCAAAAATACTATTGTACCAACAACATAGTACAAACTGGCACCAGTTTTATATTTAACTAACGTTCGAAATTGAACAATATACATTAAAACTTTAAATAGTCAAATCCATATATGGCAACATTGGTAATTGATTTCGGTATAATGCTTGTAATCATTCTAACTCATACGTTTCTGAAAATATAAAATACAACCTACTCTTTCATCACTCTATTTCTTTCTTCTCTCCAAAACCCATACAAATGCATATTAAGAACTACTGCAACGCTATTACGGTAGTATCTCGCTAAACTAGAAGCTGCCTCATGATAGTACTATAGTTTACATATACAATGATGTAAGTTCAATTTACTATTATTATTTTTTCCCATGTAACAGTTCTCTTTTGCTGTTTTATTGTTCTTGCGGTTATAGCTTATAAGGTACTCTTTATAAGGCAAATTTAGGATTCTGAATGTACCTATAAATAAAAATTAAATAACAATTAAAAATGACATTGCGATCATAGAAAATTTTAAATTTAAATTTTAAAAAAGCATAAAATGATTGTTTGTATCTCTGTCTGCCTGCCTTCTGTCTGTATGGGGTTGTAACGATCTGAAGTCTCAGTGATATTACCTTCAAATGTGGTATATTGTATGTTATTCTTTTGGCATTCCTCAGAGGGATTCTTGAAATTTTATTTCAATGGCTTAAAATAATGGTACTTGCCATATAACAGTTTGGGAAAAACTTATTTTTTCGAAAACGCCTCCAAAGATTTTGATGAAAATATTTGAGAGTAATTTGATATGTATTGACTCTCATATATGTATTATCAAAAAAAATGTACGGGAAAAGTCTATTTCATAATGTAATGGTTTTTTTTAATGGTAACGTCTAATTGGATTTTCATAAAATTTTATTCCAATTATGTATAATATGTTTTTGATGTTTTTTTAGAAAATTCAATATTTTTAAAATTAGTCAAACAATTTTTTTTAATTTTATATTATTAGCTGTATATTAATCTCTAAAATATTGCATACCAAAATCTCCAAACCAAATTTTACAAAAAAAAAAAAAAAAAAAAAAAAATATTTTATCAAAATCGGTTCTACAAATTTCATAATATGTACTTTTTTTTACTAAAAACCGTTAAGTGTTGTGGTGCTTCTACATTTTATAGGTTCAGACCGTGAGACGTGAGAAGTTACTGTTATAATTAAGTGTCGTTGACACTATTATTTATGAAAAATAAATGTTGTTTTTTTCAACAACAACAAAATTTATTTCTGCGTTAGCCCCTGGGCCTTAAGACAAGTCTTTAACCTTCTTCGAATAATTTATTTTGTTTTTGTTAAATATTTAAAATGCTTATGTTTTGGGTACTTTTTATCGTAGATATGTTATCAAATCAATCAAATCAATCACATCAAATCACGCATTGGATAAGTCTTGTGCTTATTTTTTAAGACACTTTATTAACAATAATTCTTATTTTTTGTGGTTTGACTCAAAAATTGGTCGATTAATAAAAAATGTTACCCCAACCCTCAACGTCAGCTATATGGTCTAAAACAAACTAACAAAAAAAGTCTTTTCGGAGCTGGGGGTGGAGGCTTGCAATACACCACTGGCTTTGCCCAATGGTCTCAATCTAAGCTCGATGCCCGCCGTTGTCACCTGTTTTATGCCTATTGTGAGACATAGACAGTTTTCCATAAGTACCTAGAACTTTCTCGTTAAAAAATCTATCTCATGGTAAGTGAGTCGTTTGAGTTAGTAATAAAGTAGAAAAAAAAATAGTAGGTATGTCCACTACATTCCCGTAGTATGAATCTACACAAGAATGGTTCAGGGATAAGTCAGTATAGGACTAAAACCTTTTCATGAAAACAACTAGAAAACTTTACTATAAACTTCTATATTATCCTAATTCAACATAGCTGGTGATATCGTTTTAATAATCTTTTGTACTAAAAATAGGACAACAAATATCTAAAACTCGCTAATTGTTATGTACATATATAATTATATTAACATCATTACAGTTTTTAGTCCCTTTAGCTATATAGAAACATTTTTGAGTATAATTCGTGTTTAACTTCTATGTAATTTGTTCTGGGACTTTGGGAATACGCAAACAAAAAGGAAAAAAAATTCAAAGTCCTTAATTACTAACCCAGCTTTTGACTTCAGAAATTACAACCGCTGACCCTCTCAAACTTAGACATTTATTTATTTTCCAAACAATACACTTTAAAAGAAGGAAACTCATCATCTACCTACCAAGTATAACCGAACAAGCGTTGTAATAGTATATTATATCTTATTTGGGCTCAATTTGGTGGGTGGAAGTGGAAGTGGAATATCTTAGTGGTGTAGGTATATCAAAAAGCAAAGAACAAAAAAGCATATCCTTTGCAACAAACTTGATGAAAATACTACATAAAGGAAAAAGGGACAAAAGAAAAATATAATAATTAAAAATTCACCCCTTGATACACAAACCATCAGGACATCAGTTGAGTTATAAATAAAATGTCGCATTTTTCCCCCAAATTAATGGCTGGATGGAGGGTATACATACTCATTTTGTTCCACTGACAGTGGTTTTTGTCGGTTTGCCCTTTGCCACCCTTAACAGTGGCAAAAAGCGGGCAAAGGGATGTGGGTATTGTGGGTGGACGTGAAGGTGGCCGCAGTTATGTGCATTGGATATTGTGCGTCTAGTTTCTTAATTAGCCAGACATTTATCTATTGAAATGACAGTACTTTATTGTTTCACTTATGAGAGACGCCGCACAACTGCAACGCTCCGGGTGGAAAATTTATTGCTGCTGCCAGACCGATATAAATAAATATAATTTCTTTTGTTTTATATAGAAACGACAAGAAAATGGAAGATTTTTCAAAAAAAAAGTAAGAAAATTCAAATTAGTTTTAGGTGATTAAGATCAGGAATTCGAATTATGTATATACATTTTTCATACAAAACATTCTTTATCCAATGATAAGTTCAGGAACACCTACAATAAAAACCGTAGTGGAAAAGAACTCATTTGAAACCTGAAATTGTGGAATAAACACTCAAAGCTAGTTTCTTACTTAGTAAACTCAACTCAACCTCTTAATCCATGTGACAGGCCAATAATCTCATGAAAGAAAATGAGTTAAACTACGAAAACATGGTAGACGGCCAACAGAGACCCAATTGTGGAGGAAAATACACACGAACTCTTGTTCATGGTTGAAAGAACGAAGGGGAATTTTTCGCCAAGTTGGGTGAATTAAGCCACACCTCTTCTCTTGCTAAATATCGCATGCGATTTATGAGTGAGAGTTAATTTTTAAATAGTAGGTACCTTAGGCTTTATTAACATATAGATACGTATCCTACAAATGGGTTATAGATACATCGTATATTACATAGTCCATAGTTCATATATATTATATTTTCTTTATGATACAACAATAATAACCGAATAGGTGTTTTGATTGCGATATTTTGTTTAAAATTTAGGTTAAGTTAAACAATTTCTTTTGGTGGTTTTGGGTGATAATTTAAAAAATAAGTGAATAGGTAGGAAGAATGATGAGGTAGGTACATTTAAGTCCTTAAGTTGGACGGTCAGTGTTTAATGAGATTAAAGGCATATTTTTTGTAAATGTATCAGAAGGCAAAACACCGGATAGGTACGAACATTAGGGCAAAATTGTTAAAAAAATGTTTAACAATTAAAAGAGAAAAAAAATTGAGTAGGTAAGGGAGGTTTTGTTAAAGCAATATATTTTGATAAGACTTTGACGCAGTCTGAATCATAGACGGTTGGATCTCTATCTATTGCCTTCAAACTAAGGATAAAGCAATTTTGTCCAATATTAGTCTGGTTTAAGCCATCTTTATCTTTTTAAATATGAATATAATGGAAATCAAATTAACCGCTGTGAGTTTCAAAAATACCTTTGAAATGTAGGTACTTCTAATTAGTAAGTTTGTTATTAACACAACCCAACTTTAAGGCATTTAGACACCTGGTTCGTATAATATATGAAAAATATTCAAATTTAAGATTGAAAACTGTTCTAGAACTTATTTTGACGCTAGTCTCTACTGTCTGGTTTCTAGTATTTGCTCAAAAGCAATTATAGTGTAACTCGGCAGATTCACTGTGAAATACTATAAGCACTAAGAAATAGAATTTAATTTTTTCAATTTTTGGACGTTCGGTTAAAAAAGGTACAACCAATAGGAGAATAGGACTTTTTCTTGGACTTTCTCGAGAGTTTGTTAACTGATTACATCCAAAAGATGTGTCAACGTAGTCCGTTTAGTTTTTGTTTTTCAAAAATATTTGTAAAACCTTTTTTTTTAACAATTAGGTTAATGTTCTTAATTTTAAAACGGTTCAGGGTTTTTTTTTTAATTTGTTAAAATATAGGCTGTATATAATAGTTTTAGTGTGTAATTATCTATTTTTGAGTTTTCATTTTTGTACTTATAAAAAAAAAATTATTTAAAAAAACACAATTTTAAACAACCGATATAAGAACAAGTCGTGCAATTTACTTCTTTTCTTCAAAATCAACCATCTGAGTCTGCGTCCAATGTGATCGCGATGACAACTATTTTGTTGCCTATTTTTAGGAGCCTTTTAATTTTAATTAAAAACAGGTGATGGCAATATGATGTTGATGACGGATGAGTTAAGAAAAGAAATGAAAATCCAAACATCGTCGACCAGGGGCCTATTTCATAAAACTACAAGACTAAAAACTATTTGTGAATTCACTTGTAACTTGTAAATTTGCAAATTTTCGTTTAATAAAGACTATCATTTGGCTTATAACTACAAGTATGCTTGACTTGTAACTAAACTACATGTGAATTTAAAACTGCGGCGAACTTATCTGTTTCATAAAAGTTTTTGCGCAATAAGTTATTAGTGTCGGACTTGTAACTACAAGTCAAATTATTACAAGACTAAATAGACTAATAAAATCAAGTACTGACAAAATGTGGCTTATTCGCGGTTATAATTAGTACTTTGATAACATGTGATTAATAAGGTTAAAATAAAATGATCTCGAGCAATAATGATAGTGACTACGAAGACAATTTTAAATCAAAAATTTTAGAATTAACTTTTCGAAGAAAAACGAGACATACTAAGATCGCTTATAGCTTACAGCTTATAGCTGCATTTTTTGTTGGTGTGCCGCGGAAAATTGTTTATGATCACAATATTACAACTCCATACTTTATTTGTGCTTGTAGTTACAAGCTTACAAGTACAACACTAATAAAATAAATAAATTTACTGGCGCCACAGCTCTCTAAGAAGCCAAGGTCTAATAACTTATACTCTCAACCATTCCTGTGTGTGTGTTGTTAATCTGCAAGAATGGAAGGGATTAGATAATAGGTAAAATGGCTTTAGAAAATAGGGTATGATCGGTCAATACTAACCGCATTTGGCTTTTAGTCACAAAAACTTTGAATTCAGTCGTACTACTATCTACATACTACATACTACAAGACATCTTTAGGTGTGTCCACAACAAAGAAACATTTTGAAAATGTTTCCCATTTGTTTAAAAAACATTTTAGAAACATATAGAAATATGTATTTCTGAAATGTTTTTTTTTTTGGTGTGGACGCTTTCCGAAACATTTCTGAAATGTTTATTTGTATCCAGATGTCCAGTTTTGTACTTCATAATGGATTCAAAAGGCCCCAAATTGTTTTTAAAAACATAAATGAAATTGAACCACACAATTATTATTGGGTTATTATTTCATTGAGGCTTTGTTTCATTATGAAATAAAACCCCAATTAAAATATTAAAAAGACTCCAAAATTGAAATAACATTACAATTTCTTTGTTGCAACAAAAAATAAATTGCACGACTGAATCGCACGTACTTGCTCTTATGTGCGGTCACAACTTGGAATTAAATTTGAAAAATATTAAGGGAACTTCAAAGATTATATTCGATTTTTCTGACTTTAGATTGTTTGAAAAAAGTACGTAAAATAGTTTTCAGCGAAAAAATTAAAACGCCATTTTATTTCTTTAAAAAATGTGAAAAAGTTTGAATTTTTTTTTTGACAACTTTTTTTAAAAAATTAAAAAAAATAGTTCAAGAATACAAACTTAAGCACAAAAATAACGTACATTTAAAAACAAAATTAAAAAAAAATCACTTACCCGTTTTCAAAATATTGATTTTTCAATAAATTTTTTTTTAATATTATCAAAAATATATACAAAAAAAAAGTTTTCGAAAAAAAATGTATGCAAAATTAAAATTATAATTATAGTTACTATAGGGCAAGTTATGCATTCGTAAAAAAATCTAACAATCAAACATAATATTACGACGATAGGAAAGTCGAAAAATGTAGGTTAGACAACTTTGTCTGTCCGTCTGTCTATCTGTCTGTATTGGCAGCTAGAGCCTAAGCCGCTGGACCGATTTGCTTCAAACTTGGTACACGTACGTATTATAATGACGTCCTACATAAGGGTTTTTAAAATTAGCATTCTACCTCTCAAACTAACTGTACCTGCCATACGATTAGGTTTTTCTAAACTTTTTTATTAAACTTTGAATGGTATTTGTTATGCCAATTTTATCTTTCCGTTCCAATTTTTTTCTCTAAATAGTCAGCCTTATAACGGTACCTCTTATATGACCGGTTTTTAAGTCAGATTGTCTCGTCTAAAGGGGGCAGTGTCTCCCCCTGGCTCACGGCCGGGTCATGTAAAACCAATGGGTGCATTCACATTGTTATCGGATTTGCAATCCCGTATACTCAAAATCCGTCTGTTTTGTGAACGAACATACCCAACTGGATAGAATACTTTTCAAAATCCAAAATGAAAAGAGTCAAATATAGATGGAGTACATACTAGACATACGTAACTAAAAAAAAGAAGAATGAGAAGGGGTGGATAGTGTTGCTTACGTCGTACTTTCAACTTGAAATATAGGTTTTTTAAGACAAGTTTAGGATTCGTGAATATACAAAAAATTGAGATAACATCAAACCTGGACATTACGATCATAGAGAAACATAAAAAAGTTACAAAAAATGTCTGTGCCTCTTAATGTGATTACTTTTGAATTCGGTTTGTGTGGTGAGAAATGCTACTACTAGGTTTTTTTTTTAATTTAATTGTTAGGGCTAATTATAACGGTACCTACCGCTGCCATATAACATTCTGGTAGGTAATGGATATAATTTTATTAAAAACAATTTAAGAAGAAAAGTCTATTAACCAGTGACGTGGCGTGGTGCTTCTAGTTGGGTGTTCGCCAAGTTTTTCTTCAAAAACATTATCTATTTTTATGAGGTGATAGACTGAACGATCCCAATTCTTATTTTTTTTGGTTTTTTTATTTATGTATTAATGTTTTTTTTTCAAATAAAAAATTTTTTTTAATATTTTTTTTTAAAAAATCAATATTTTAAAAACGGGTAGAAGAGTTTTTTTTTTAAATTTTGGTTTAAAATGTAAGTAATTTTTTGTGTTTAAGTTTGCATTCTTGAATAATTTTTTTTTAATTTTTAAAAAAATTGTTAAATAAAAACCATTCCATTCGATTAAAGACAAAAAACAAGACTAAGCATTCAGATATTATTATATATTCGCGCCTATTCTCAATTCTATCTTATGGGAAAAGTTAAATAAAAACAGTAAATCTGCCCCCTACGAAATTTCCTGAGGGCGCCTATGTATGTCCCTACTGCGAATAACTTTAGCTTTTTCCTTTTGCCCAAAAATTACTTGCAGGTTCGATGTTGTTTCCAAAAAAAAAAACATTTTTTCCGTTTTCCTATTTTCTACCACACAAAACGTCGGATTGTAAAAAAAAATTCTAATGGAAATGAAAACCAAAAATTAAATAAAGTAGGTACATTAATAAGTACAAACATCTACAATAAATTGCCCATGAATAAAAAAAATAACCATTTCAAAACATTGGAATGAAGACCACCAGTTCATAAAACTGACAAAAATATATTCCATTAATGTCTGCACCTATTCAGGAATATATTTACATACATCAATGCTTAAAGATAGACGAGAATTCACAAAAAATACAGTAAACAACCTACCTCAACACATCTTTTAGTCCCTGGATAACTCTCTTAAATAGAATTTTTCCCACTCGAAACACTCTTTCATAAGTTACTAGCAGACCCAACCGGCGTTGCTCGTGTTTACCAAAGATTTTCTGAATACCGATCAAAGCGTCACATTTTGGGCACCGTGCCGCTTACACACATATGATCGGCAATGCTGTAGTTGTGGGCATACACGCGCCAACAAAGAGAAACCAAAATGAAGTGTGTGTATACAAAACACATTATTTATACTACTATAGCATTGACTACCAGGTGGGTTTCATTGTCATAACTCCGGTTCTAGACATTGGACAGCAAACAGATTTCTTATATGCACTCTTCAAACATGTCCTAAGATCTCCTAAAAATTTCATTCAAATCGATCCAGCAGAAAAAAGTAGTTCGCGGCCAAACATAATTTGAATTGTTCTGTATATACTTATATAGATTTTGATGCTCGCGAAAAAGAATTCATATCAGTAAGTTGTTTTATTTGCTTTATTGCTCATAGGTTTTATAAATGCAAGAAATCGCTATCCAGAATTGTGATATGATTATGTATATGTAGAATATAGATAAATATACTCTAAATAAAAAAGTTATCATGTTGTCCTTTTACACAGCCTCTCTTAAAATAATATCTCACACCACATCCACACCATTGACTTTTCTCACAACTACGTTCTTAATTTGAGTCAAAACTATAAGAGGAATCAAGAAACATAAGAATCCACCCCCCTCCCCCCTTCATAACAAAATCAGAAAAATTAATTCTAATGATTTTCATCTTTCATGCAAAGGATTTTGAAACAGTAGTTGCTTTCAGTTTTGTATGTTTTTAAGTTGAGTTAACGCAATTTAAATAAATATACTGCATTTGTTGTGAATTATGAATTATGAGAATAATATTCTGTCAAAATATACAAAATACTCAGTTCTGTGCGGGCAAACGCCGTGTATACACTTACTGCTTATAGAATTTAGCTAAGTCAACTTGTGTTAGCTGAAAGACTCTCTCTTGTTTGACTTCTTTACTTACCTTCGGGGTAAGTGAAACAATAAATATATAAATAAAAAAAAAAATACAACTTCAACTGGTGAAAGTGAAAATGTTCGTCCCCTCTTTTCCTATAACCCCATCCAAATCAATCGTGGTCTTGAATTCATTTCCAAAGATATATTGGAGGTTAAAGCCATGAGATCAGGAGATCTTCTTCTCAAAGTGCTTAACGTTGAGACAGCTAACAAATTCCTGAAAGCTAAGCTCGTGGATTCTATTCCCGTCAAAGTCTCTAGCCACATGAGTCTTAACTCCATCCAAGGAAGAATTTTTTCAAAGCACATAATCGAAATCAGTGAAGAGCTTTTGTCAGAATTAAAAAAATTCAAAGTAATTGAGGTTAAGAAAATGATGAGAAAGGAAGATGATTCACTGGTGGCAACTGGTGCAGCTATTTTGACTTTCGACTTAATTCGGCGACCAAACGAAGTGAAAGTTGGGTGGGTTAATTGTAAGGTAGATGAATATATACCGAACCCCATGAGATGCATATCTTGCCAAAAACTTGGACACACCGAAAATCGTTGTACCGGCGCTCCACTGTGCAAAAACTGCTGTCTTCCCCCTCCACATGATGAATGCACACGCGTTTTATGTTTAAATTGCAACACAGAAGGCCATACTCAAAACGACCCCGCCTGCCCTGCCTTCATCCGATATAAATCCGTCAACAAGATCAAAATAGATCGTCGGTGTACTGTACGGGATGCTTGGTAGATTTTCAACGACAATCCTTTACTCCATAAGCTCGCTGCTCCCAAGAAACGGAAAGTCGGTAGTCCCACAATGGCAGAGATAATAAAAACACGCATAGAAAAATCAAAACAACATGCACTCAACAACGAATTAAAAAAATATCTCTGCCTCCCTTCCCACCACTGAACCATCAAGTTAACAACAAACACCTGCAACTATTGCAAAACAACAAGGAAAACATAAACATTACAGAAAAAACTATTAAAAATAACAAAGATTTTACAACACAAAATCAAAATATAAAACTATTAGCAAAAGATAATTTAACACAAAACCAAGAAACTGCAGCATCTTCTACTTCAACCTCATTGAGCAATGACAACAAAACGTCAAACGAAAATCTAGATCTGTCACTGTCACCAATTTCGAACTCAGATGACGTTGACATGAAAGCTGATGGCTCTGAGATCATCAATAACCTTACAACAAAACAAACTCTCTTAAATAAATCCTATGACACAACTCTCTTAAATCAGAAAAACAAAAACACTCCAAATACATTGATTACACCCACAAACCATAAACCATCACAATAACCAGACTAACTATGAACCTACTCATTCTCCAATGGAACTTACAAGGCTATTGCAACAACAAACACACTCTTGAGCGACTTATCACTAAGTATAAGCCAGACATCATAACACTGCAAGAAACTCACATCATTTCAAAAAATTTACATTTATTTAATATGAAAAATTACAAATCATATCATTTTAATAAAAATTCTCGTTTCTCGTTAGAGATAATATTCCAGTAACATCGCACATTACATCTTCTTCCAACTTGCTTCATCACACCATCGAAATCGCTGATAGAATACCCATACAAATTACGAACATTTATAGAGAACATGATGTCCAAGTAAACTCGAATATTTTTAGATGGAATTCCTGGAACTAATGATGGATGTCATCATTTTATACTGGGAGATTTTAATGCTCACAACTCTTTATGGGGCTCAGAGGTCACAAGCAGTGCGGGTACATTGTTTTTAAAACTTTGCCAACGACCACAACCTCGTAATTATGAATGATGGTTCTCCCACTTTCTTCAATACAAGAAATACTTTTTCCGCAATTGAAGTTACATTGGCAACTCAGGATTTGGCACCCCACTTTCGTTTGGAGGTTCTACCTTAAGGGGAGAGTAGGGACCATATTCCTATTGTAATTCGTTATCATGAACGAAGACTAACTACCAAATTCACAGCCCGTTTCAAAGAAGAACTTGCTAACTGGAACCTATTTGAAGAGACCACCAAAGCATTATCGATGACAAATCCGGCAACCCAAAATACAAACCAAGAGGCATCAAAAATTAAAAAAAATAATTAGAACTGCTGCAGCTAAATCAATTCCACAAACAAAGAAACAATCCACGAAAAACAATCCAGTATGGTTTACACCAACTATTGCTAAGTTGGTTAAAGATAAAAATAATGCCTGGAAAATAGTTCGAAGGTTTCCAACAACAGAAAATTGTATTGCATACAGAAGAAGTTGCGCAAAATTAAAACGAGAATCGATTAATTCAAAACGATCTTCTTGGGAAAACTTTGTCAACACAATGAACCCATCATTAGACATGCGAACATTGTGGACAGGATAAGGTCTCTTCACTGCTCTAGATCAAACCAAGAATTTCCGTGCATGATCTTAGATAGTAGAATGCAAAATGATCCTAAGGTAATAGCTAATACTTTTGCGAACTTCAAACAAACGAAAATCAATGCCAACTTCTAAATGAACAAATTTCACGTGTGGAATTTGATATGACTCTAAAAATAAGAAGATAAGATAACTTATAGGATGGTTCAGCAATGCTCGGATAATCTGAAAGACAGACTCTGTTCCTTATATAACAACATATTAATGACTGGTTTTTTTTCCACAGGACTGGAAAAGGGCTCAGCTCAAACCGATTCCCAAAAGCTCTCAAAATCGTCACAGTTTTGATGAGTATCGGCCGATTTCTCTGCTCCTTATTCTCTCCAAAATTTTTGAGAAAATTATCGCGAGACGAATAAGTTGGTTTGCAGAAAAAAAGGCAAATTCGAGACAACACGCTTTTAGACAGAACAGAGGAGAGTACATACACTTGTGCACTTGCTAGAGCACATGCTTTCAGAAAATCTTTCAAAAACCATACACAGCGTAGTTATGTCATCCGATCTACAAAAAGCTTTTGATCGCGTCACCACGATTCCCGTCCTTAAACAGATGTCACAGTGGGGAATCCCTTTTCAGATAATTAAACTTATTGCGTCCTTTATGACTTCACGAACATTCCGAGTAAATATTGATGGCCATTGCACACACTTCAAACTGGAAAATGGAACTCCACAGGGATCTCCTCTCTCGGTTGTTATTTACAATACCTATGTTGATTCACTTATAGTCAAACTCTCACAGCCTGAACTTCAACTTGACTTTGTTGGGGTAGACATAATATATAATATTTATATAGTAGCATCTGGAGCCCCGATGGAGCTGAAATCCATTTTAGAAATAGCAGATAGGGCAATTCATACATGGTCCCAAGGAACAGGTGCAATAGTTCCACCGTCAAAAGTAGATTTACTTCACCTATGCAGAAAAAGAAACTGTAACCCACTTCCATTGAATATTAGAGGTACTGCAATCTTGGCTTCGAAAGAACTAAAAATTTTGGGTATTACTTTCAGTTCGAATTTGAAATGGAATATTCATGTCAAAAACTTGCTTGAGCAGTTGAAAAAGCGAAATAACCTCCTAAAAATAATATGCTCCAAGAAAAAAGGACTCCATCTGGAAACAGCCTTGAGAATAGCAAAAACACTCGTCAACGGTACCCTACAACATGGGCTTACTACTTACATGTGGACACCAATCAAAAACTGCAATGACATCGACACTGGAATCAATAATTGCTTTCGTACAGCTTCAGGAGCACTGAAATCAACAAAAATAGAGGCTCTTAGACTTGAAACTGGGTATCACTCTTTTCAAAACTTCGGCAAAAGAAGAGCTATTAACTTAGCAAGCAAGATTCTTACCGATCCAACTCATCCCCTCTATAGCAACGCCAATTAAATTTTCGGCTCACAAACAAAGAAACGCAAAAACTCTATATCTGCGCTTGTTAAAATATTTAGCCTGATAACTATTCAACCAAATTTCTTGTCTCAACCAGTTACAATAACAGATAGTTCAAAAGCCTGGAAAAGAAATTTGCTTCAAATTAATATGAACCTAGCCGAATTTAAAAAGGAAAATACCCCAGAAGAAGTGTTCCAAAGGCTTCACCAAGAGATGATCGAACACGTCAGCCCTGACCATATCTTTTATACAGATGGATCACATAAAGATGACAACTCGTCTTATGCAGTAGTCAAATGGGAACAACATTCACAAACTTCTACGGTGTGGCAAGGACTGCTACCTAAAGAAGCAGGGAGTTACATTGCAAAACTAGCAGCAATTAATAAAGCTATATCCATTGCGAAATCTTACCTTGGACGAAGTGTTATACTGACAGATAACCTGGGGATCCTAAAAGGGCCTTAAAAACGAGACCAAGCGATGCTCAATACTGGAACAACTAAGATGCACACTGACAGAAAAGATCATATTGCCATGGGTACCAGGGCATATTGGAATAAAAGGCAATGAAATGGCGGATGGTGCAGCTAAAGATGCAATTAAGTACCCACCAAACCTTTATCAATTGACTCGCCAAACATTTATCCAGCAGCTAAAAATGGAGCTTGAAAGTAGCTGGAACAGCTGTCATACATTCCTTCGCACTCATAATCCTCACCACCTTCGTATTCCATACAATAAACAGTTAACAAGGGAAGATTGTATAAAGGTACTCCGAATCAGAGTTGGAAAAACAATTTTTACCACCAGACATCTATATAATAATGAACTTCCAGAAGTATGTGAACACTGTCAAGAAATCCTTTCAATTCATCACATATTTGTAGAATGTCATTTATCACGCCAGATCGACCCCTCACTTGAAACCACACGCATATCCAAAGAATTATCTACCATCCTTAGCCGATTATAAGACAATTCAAAGAATAAAAATGGCTTTAGATGCTCACAATAAATTTGATGAAATATAATTCTTCTTTTTTCTCTTCACTTAAATGTATCAAATTTCCATTTTTTCAAACTTAAATATTAATTAATTTTTATTATTTTCAACACCCATTGTATTAAATGTTTTCTTATATAAATATTATATATTTTTAAAAGACGGCATCGCATGGTTTCGTTGCCCTGATGCTTTATCAAAATAATTTGTAAATTTACTTGTAAATTATTTGAATAAATAAATAAATAACTATACAAAATACAATTTTATGTTCACATCTACCATTGGTGGAGGTTGAACTTTAACCGAGTGCATTGTGCTAGAACAATCTCTTTTTTACTTGTTAGCTTAAAAATACCGATCTTAATTTGTATTTTATTTTTATTTACATATTTGATTTTAATTAAGTGTTTGGTCATAATAATAGCTATACCTACAAATACTTTTTTGAATATGATATATTTATTTTATAAGGATTGAAGGGATACTGAGGATAACTCGTTAAAAAACCCCGTTGAAGTCTACCTCATGGGTCCCGTGGAAAAGACTTACCAAGTTTATAGGTATAGTAGATATCTTTGTAAGAACCATTAAAAATTAAGTCACTTTTCGAAAAAGAATCTTGCACTTAAATGCACATAGGAGCAATTCCGTGGGTTATGGGAACACCTTCCTAAAAAATGGGTAAGACTTGCTCTTATGTGCCTAATTACATTGGAAAGCAAAATCTTTGAGAGAAGAAGAGAAACATATACGTTGAAAATAACACGGTTTGAATTTATAAAAATTATCAAAACCACAATACTTAACCATAGCCAGATCAGCTGGGTGAAATTTTTTTGAATCTTTGAAGAAAACCATTAGGAAGCTTTCTATTTTCTAGATATTTCTCAAGTTGAAAATTAATCCACATTTCCATGACCTTGGAAATTGCAATTAGTCGATAGTTTGAGGGTGCAGAAGAATGGACTTGAAAATCATTTATGCTCAGTGGTAACACCTGCCAGCAGCATCAAGTTTGTGACACTTTAGGGTGCAAAAAGATCCATGTTTGTCGCATTTCATATTCATTTCAAAATTTGGTTCGCTAATATTGATATATATTATTCAATATTCGCGCATGCTGAGACTTTTTTCGATTTTCCTGGATGGAGTTGGCTTTTTAACAACAGAAACTTTCAATGTTTCTGGCTGTAAATTTTTTTTAAAAGCTAAACTTATGTTTTTCGAGACATTCCAATCACATGTTTGCTACTTGTGCTGTATAACATTATTGGATAATGGAAACCCTAAAATTATATTTTTTTTTATTTTTATTATTTTTTTTAACTGGCAAATGTTGTTATGTTCACGACTGCGATCGCAACTCCCTAATTTCTCTACTCTTAGGCTCTAAATGTGTAGTTCAACGGGCTTATCCCAAAAAACTTCGGCAGGCCCCCCGGTTCTCGAGTATCCCATGTCTGGGCCAAGTGAATGCATTTGTTCTTGCATTTGTTTGATCCATTTCGACAAGCAGGGAGGCACTCCCCGTCAATGCACAGGGTCTAAAAAAAAAGATAGAATTGGTTGGAATTTTAAGAAGTAGACATAGGCATATAATGACTTTTTTCCGTTTTAGAGGTCAAATGCTTCTTACTGCGTCGATTTTTGGAAAATACTTACATAACTAAAAATCTAAATGCATTTATAACCCGTCACTTTCTTCAAATCCACCCTTATATATATAAAATTCTCAATTGTGCCGTACTTCTGTCACTTACAGTCGCTATGAATTCAATTAGAAAACTCCACTCGATTTAACGCTGCTACCACATTCAAACCATATGCTTACGGTCCAACCAAATTTATTCTTAAACCAGATCCAAAAACTTGTTGCTGCTTGACTTAGCACCAAAAGCGTGTTTTAGGTAATGGAAAATATCCACATGAAAAGCAGAAAATACTGCCTTAGGGCAGCTCACAAGTCCTCGCCACAGCACCGTAAAAATTAGAATTTTATTTATTTTTTTAACCGACTAAAAAATACCACCACCACCTCGCACTACCTTTAACCGTTTTACACAGATATAGAGTTAGTCTATCATCATCCCCTTCAAAATAAATTTTTAATTTCTTTTTCCAATTTGCTATTCGTGGGGTGAATAAACAGACACGACCAAGAGACACCCTCCAAAACTCATCCACTTCCACTTACAGACGGTCGCGTCTCTTTGGTGTGGTAGTGTCGCCTGCGGGTGCTCAGGTGTTATTGTAAAACCAAATTATAATTTCAAATAAATTTATCGTTTGTTTGTCGATTAAATGCGGGGGCGTTAACTTTGCCTTTATGTTTTGTATGCATTTGACAGTTGTACACTCAGTTGTACACTTCGAGGTAGCCGTCAGTGTCACATACACTTTATGTTATTAAATTTTATTATTACTTATCAAGTTCATACGCAAGTTGAAGGCTGCCTGCATTATCAATCTATGAAACAATTCCGAACATTTTTGCCATCACCTTTGGACGAATTCGGAATATAAAAACTTATTTTAGAAAAGCTTCGACGGATGCGAGAAATATTCCTCAAAATATGCCTTTTTGGAATTCCTGTATCACCTTTGGAGCTTCCCGGCACATCCTGCGTGTATCCGCAGCTTCACTCAATCGCGAACGCGCATAAATAATGTCGGCTGGGCGAAAATATCATTGCGATCATAAATATTATTCTGCGTTATTCGGCTTATCGCACCTTTTGGTGGCATTTGGTGGAAGATCTTCGTCAGCGGCACCATAAGTATAACAAAAAAAGCGCACCTTCTTGCGAAACAAACAATGACACAGAACCAATAATATAACAGCAACAACAACAGGAGTCAAGGTGTCTACAAGTCAGACGCTTTGTCTGCGGATGCTGAACTTTTTTGTGCTTGCTCCCTCGGGGCAAGTATTGGAATCGTTGAAAGATTTAGAAATGAAAATATATAGCCTTATATGAAAATGGTGCGGTAGAACAGGTGTTTGCTTGCTAACCTAGATGTCGTAAGTTTGATACTCAGGTTGGGAAGCAATTCTTCTTAATCGTAGTGCAAAACATCCGTGGGTTTTATATAAAGTGACAAAATAGTCATCTAATTTTCGATCTACTGCACCGAACAAATTCTTTCCTCTAATATTAATTCTTTCAACTAATGTCATGTATCATCCAGTGAAGCATCCCTATCATGGCGGTTGCTTTCCAATTTTATTCAATTTTACAAAAAGACATAATTCAATGGTGATTAGGATTACCATTGAAAATTCAAATAATAATCAATTTTTAAGGCCATGGATTAATTATATAATATTGTCAAAAAATCAATATCGGTCATTTACTTACTTCTACTAGCGCTACATGACTCGGTGCATTTATTTCTAACTTAATATGCCCTTCCAGCCGGCTTGATCTCTGGCATGCCGTCTCCAATTTGGCTATCCAACCATTCGAACGTCTGCCTATGGGGCTAATTAAAGTTATAATTGAAAGTCATCATTAAACATTTAAATTTTTGATTTTGGGGAGTCTAAAAACTCGTGTTATAATCCCTTATTTGAGTTTTTGAACGCCTCAAAATCAAAATTAAAATTCAATGGATTCAAAAGTAAAGCTTATGACTTAAATTATTATTTAAGCCAACAAAAATATTCGTTCCAGTCTATGACTTGTAATATTTCAATGATAAGGTAGTTCGCCAAATGTTAATTAAATGATCTTTGAAATATTAAAAATCATTGTATGTATCCCATTGAGCTGGAACGAATATATATATATATATATTCTTTGGTTCAAATAATAATAAAAAAATAAAAAAATAATCCTAAGCTTTACTTTTGCATTAACATAATCACTGATTTGAGTTTTTGAACGCTTCAGAATAAAGATAAGAATTTTCAATGATAACTATAACTGGCGACCTAATGGTCGCTATAATTTTTTTTAGGATGAGTTCAACATTGGCTTATGGCTACTTCTGCTACGGCATCGAAAATTTTGCGCTGAAGGGTCGATGTTAAACCGCTCTACATAGACAGTGCGTCAACTTATCATAACCCGATGGTACGATGTAGAATCAGTACTAATTTTGACGGAACACTGAGCATTCTCCAGCGTCATCCTAATAAGACGACACAGTTCATCCTTGTTTAAACTGTCGTAGGCTGATTTAAAATCGATTAACTCGATCTTAAATTCTTGGATTTTCTCCAGGATCTGGCGTAGTGTGAAGATTTGGAAGTTTTTAATGACCGGAAATATATTTATCGAACATGCAAACAATTGTTCACCCCTATCTAGCTGCAGTCTATAAAGAGTATTAAGCAGGTGCTCCCATAACCTACTTGAGTTTCTTGGACAGAGTTCTGTTCTTTTTCATTTATATATAAATCGATATCCAACTCTGATAATAAATTCTTCTGTTTAAATGTATGAAGATGATGTTGCTTTAAAAAATCATGAATCCTACAAAGTTAGTCAAAACCCTACAAAAAAGAAAACAAATCTATCCGACCCCTTCTTGGGTACAGGGTTCTTCTCTGCGGGCCAGCACAACATCTGAATCACTCTGATTCTGCTTGTAATAAAAGGCAACAAATCGAAGATTCTTTAGCGAACGTGGATGTGTGCCCTTCAAAAATTTATGAAATCCGGCAGCATTCTGGTAGCTGATGCTGCCCATAACGGAAAGATGATGATGGTCATCATCAACGCATCCAAAAATGGCCAAAACGCTCAGGAGTTAGTAAAAATTCCTATGCAAAGCGCGCGAACCAAAGGATAATACCTCTGTCCTGCACCACAAGGACAAAAAAGCAGAGCCAGAAGAAAAAAGATGAAAAATATTGAATAAATGAATAAATTGCGGCGACAGTTTTTGCTGGATGTGCTTTTGCTTTGATGATGTTAACCAAGGTGTAGAAATATGATTGTTGATAGTTTGTTGCAGCGGGCGGCGGATGCATTTGCCACAAGTAGTAGCATCGTGTCGAACATGAGATAGTGTAACAAACCACAATGATAGATCCTATCGTGCGCGCAATTTTGTATTCATTTATTCTTGTGATTGTTCTCGTTTTGCGTTTTGTAAGAGTGTGTTTATCTGGATGTGACTCCTTGGAGGTGACAGATTTTGAACTTGTGTTTTATGTATCTTGGGGTTTCACAAGGCCATATATTCTAAAAGTCATATCGTTTGGCACATTCAATTGTCATGCCAGCGATGATGTGTATGCTGTATGACTTCCTAGAGATCTGGCATCTGGAGTGGAGTCATGTTGTCTTACAAAATGTACTGTGTTGAGGATGAAAATGGAATTTCTGGTACCTTCTTGCCTATCGTATTATCAAGGTGATAAATGATTTAAGGCAAACTGCTAGAGTATGGAATTTAAATCAATGATCTGCATTTATCTCTACGCAATATGAGCTACGAAATTAAGAATGAAGAAGATGAATTCATACAAATTAAATCAGATTGTCACCTATGCTTTCTAAATATGAAAATTCTGCTTTAAGAAGAACTTCCTCTCACTGCAAAATTCCATAATTAATTAACTTTTAATTCATTCGAAAAACAACCATAACAGAACCGGAGTTCCGGACATGGAAATGCGGTGATGAAGACGACGATCCTACATCCTCTTAACAAGTACTCGATTCGACACACGCGTTAATTTCTGAAAAATGGTATTAACCATTTGTTTTCCACAAATTATGGGACAGGCAGAAGTATAAAGATCAAT
Source organism: Platycheirus rosarum (assembly GCA_963971375.1). NCBI lineage: Eukaryota > Metazoa > Arthropoda > Insecta > Diptera > Syrphidae > Platycheirus > Platycheirus rosarum. Next base: position 67,834,292 of record OZ020507.1, read on the forward strand.
TTGTGATCCCCAAAAGCCCTACTGCGGATATTTATTTAATTTAAACGGAACAATTATCAATATATCTATGATCAATACCAAAGTATATTTTGATGACGATATCAGGACTCGCTTAAATGTAGGATGCATGACAAAGTGGGAAAACTCTACCAAATCGAGATGTCAGCGGACGTTTTCTATGGTTAAGCCAGAAATCTCAACAGTTGGTGTCTTAAATGTAGTTCAAGTCGAGATCACAATAAAAGAAGAATAAAAACGTACTATTTTTTCTGACCTCAAAAACCAAACCATTTACTCAAATCGTTTTTAGTTTTGAAACTAAACAAAATAAGATTTCAAATGAAGTCTGCTAGAAGCTTGATGTTCAAATTCAGCACTCTCCTTTTGAATTTCAGCTATCTGGATGAACAGAACATAGCAATTCTGTGCATCAGGAGAACCTTGATTCCAGCTTTTAACTTTCATTTAAACATCAATACAATGTTTGATCTCCCCTAGGCTCAGATTAGTAATATTGTTCGAGCAACATGATGTTATGTTAATAACTTGATGAATAAAGCTTTATTTTTGGGCTATAATTTAGTAAAAAAAATCACTAAACATAACACGTTGTTATATAAATAAAATATTAAGGTAGGTAACTGAAAACCAACACCCAGAAATTAAATGTTTAGTTAGTTTATATGCTAAGGTTATATTTAAAATTGATACCAAAAGCTAGAAACATACCTATGACATGGCAATCTTATTTGTTTTCTAAACAAATGCAACTACTTATTAAAACAGCACAACCTTCAATATTTCATCCACACAATCCCCTGGGATGTATACGTGTAGTGTGTAATTCCTAATAAATTTCTTAAATCCTTATGCCTTAGCTCATATGGGTATATGGCCGCAAGCTATTCTGGAAATTAATTATTGTCCAATTGTTGATTCATAAGATCACACACCAACGGAGCCATTAAGCCACACGTTAATATCTCGTCCACTCCATCGTCGTCTGTCTTTCCACAAGGTAGACGGACGTCGTCTTCGTCTTCGTCGTCCATTCGCATCAGATTTGGAGCAATACAAAAATATTTTCCGTGTCTATTTGACCACAACTTACTGCCGCCGCCATCGACGTTGATTCTGCTGCTGCTTGTGCTTTAGTTGCTTCCTTCCTTGTTTCGGTTTTCCTTTGGTCTGGTGATGAAGAAATTGTTCAACACTACCACCGCCGCCACCACCACGAAGCAATGGACCTAGAAAAGTTACCTGCCATTAATTAGTCACTTGATTTATGAATTCTGCGATAACACCAACAAATGTGGTACGTGGCCTTATAAGCCTTGGCGGCCGAAGAGTCATCGATCTATAGGCAGCCGCTGCGCGCCGCCGTTACCATTCTGCCGCACAGCTGTAGCCGCTTAAATCTAATGTAATGTACGAATATATATATGGGAGCACAGAAGGACCGGCGCACACACTCTTGAGATAGAACAGCGCCATCCTTTGGCATGTAAATATGATCTAGGCCGTTCATCCAAGTGGGAGTTGAGGTAGTGCGGCGAAGAGATGCTGCTGCCACACAGCCTCCTTCAAGGAAAACGAGATGAATCTGTTGCTTTAATTCCGCGGGCGAGCATAATTCTTCATCACAGTGTTAATTGGAGTGTTATCCTAGCTGGTTTGCTCTTTGCGTCGACCGCCCCCTATTCTTTTTTGATATGAGCAAGCTGTGAGAACTTATTCGGCGGCATCGATGTCGTTCTCAAAGCGCAGTGGAATCTTACATTTTTAGTGAATATATTTATTTTTAATAAATTACGTATGGGTTGTAAATCTGTAGGAACTAGAATAACTAAAGTTCGGATGGGAAAAGGGTAGGCTGTACGAAAATTTTGCAAACAGCACGGATTAGGGGAAGGCTGGTGGGAGCTTTTCGAGTATCTGTACAAGTCTTCCAAATTTTCAAAATATATAGAAACATTATATGGGTTAACTAAATGGAGGAACGCTCTGCTTTCGGCATAGTGATCCATTCGATTTTATGGGGCTGTTTCATTGGTTATTTATTTATCGTCTGAAAGTTAAAGGTAATAAGTCGATTTGCACTGACTATAATATAATAATAATATAATAAACAGTAACTTGTATTTTAAGCTCAAACAATAACTTGTAGGACAGTGACTTGTAAAGAAGTAATAGTAATTTATATAATTGTATGATAAGAGATTAGGGCTTAATGATCTTTTGTAATTGAAGAATTAATTAAAAACAACTAATTCACATCTTTTATCCCAACGTTTCTCCGTTTTTCCGGCTCCTTTAGGGTATTTCAGATAAATAAAATAATAATTCATTTCATTCAAATAAACTGACGGATAAAATGTAAATTGTATTTTTGGAAGAGAGTCTATTCTTCTTTATCGTAGTACAAGACAAGGTCTTCTTGTTAACTCTTCAATTGCTTATTAAGCCCATAAAAACAACGATTCAAGAATTATTTGAAGCTTGATTTCAGCGCAGATGTAATTTGCAAAGTTCAACGCAGCACAGAAGTTAGACGAAGTTGACTGACCACCTTAAAGTTATATCTATCAATAGTCACGTTCTGACCAGCACATCACTTTCCTTGTCTTCTCGTAACTGCTCGTCCGCACCAACAAGATATACGTTAGAATGGATTTTTGAAAGACAAAGTCAGATGTCTTATCCTGATCTCTTGTCCAATGCTATCCTGTTAAGCTTTATAAAAACTCTACATGTCGTTTATTACGATCGGGTTTTATTTCATGGCCGGGCCAATGGGGTAGTTTTTAAAGCGACATTTCTTCTGTAACTCCTACTTCATAAAAGGGAAGCTTAAGGTGTTAGATGTCACAGAACTGGATCTAACGCTCGTCCCTAGTTCATCTTTCGCCTATCAAGTGGGCACCAATAAGTGACAAAACGGTATAGCGCCAGGTTGCGGAAGATATTAAGTCTTTCATTATTTTTACTATTTACACTTTGTTTCGACGTGCACATATATTTTATTTATTTAACAATCAACAAAATTTAATTTATTTCATTAGCTCTGGAAAGTAATCTTCATTTGTATTAGTTTAAACCACCTTATTGGTGAACCATGTGAATCAAAAATCCTCAAAATCGTTCAAGTCATTCAAATTTAAACAAATTCATGATATGATAATTACATATACCTAGATAAGATTACATTTTTGCCAATATTTAATACTCAGCACCATCTATCGGATATTAATCTTACACAATCACCTGCTAGTCTTGTGAGGTAATTTTTTTCACAGTATTAAGTGATACGGTTAAAATTAAAAAAAAAAAACAAAAAAAAAACACACGGAAGATGACGAGATGTGATTTCTTAACCACTCTAGGTTTAGTTGATTTTGCCAGATTGATGTTAGAATCAATTGTTGTTAGAAGAGCGTTTTAGCTTTAACGTTTGCTTGCTAACCAAGGCACTGTGGGTCAGACAGGGCCGCCGAGAGAATAAACGGGCCCGATATAATAATCATGTACGCCCGTCCTTTCTGATCGTAAATAAGACTCCATCTTATAATTAATAAAAAACTTTGTTAAATCATTCAAATCTGTAAACACAAATTCCTGTGTTTTCTGTGTTTATTTCTGTGTACGTGCAATATAAGCTTTTTTGGCTTTGGCCAGCCAATTCCGATTCTAGGCAAAGTATTGCTAAACCTGACTCTCTTTTTGGGCCGGATAGGAACGATGATAATTTTTTATCCTTACGAGTACGCTAACAGATCGCTCACCATCACTGGATACTGAGATTGGTAATGTACCGAATATGCGAAATGCTATTAAAAAGTTTGGAAAAAGTGTGCTCAATTTCTTCGAAGTAATGTCAATGAACAATTCAAAAGGAGGATGACAGGGCATGAGATTTTCTCCATAAATGTTTTCTTATGCCAAGAATTCCAGGGCTATTATGATAATAAAATCTTAAAAAATTAAATAGACATGGAAACCCAAACCGACTGTGCTGCACCGAACTTAGATTTTAACACGGTGGCACTTTTCTGCAAGAGAATGCTGGAAGGAAAAGCGTCTAGGTATTTTAGGAATAGAGACATTGTGTAGAGAGGGTCGCATGTACTTGCTCTTATGTGCTAATCCTTTTTAAGTGCAGGCCTCGTTTTGAAAAAGATGTTTTTTTTGACGTGCAAAATCTTAAGAATCGTTGTTTGAAGTTAGATGAAACGAAAATGCGTCACGACAAAGAGACAAACATATAAATATATAGGATTGTTATAGCTTTTTCAGTTTCTTAGCATATTATCTTTACACTTGTTGTTTACAGTTTATATTATATTTGTCAATAGAAAGATATGAAAGGACTTTTTTCAGTTTGGTTTTCATTTTGGTAGGGAAAAAATTGAACAACTGGCATAAGGATTCGTAGGAATCAGCAGTAAGGAAACGAGGCTAGGTACATATACAATAATTTACTTTTTGCTATCAAAAGAATTAAAATAACTTAATTATGTTTGATGGATCGATAAACGTGTGTATAGTGTGGGTATTCATGGAATTTACTTAGGATATAATGTAGTTATAATAGTTTGCTTTTATTTAACTGGTGGCTAGCTCAACCGAGCAATATAAAACAAAATTTGGGGGAAAACATTAAACAAAGAAATTTATATGAAATCAAAAAACCACTATTCACAACGTTTTTTGAAAAAAAAAAAATTTAAACCATCTGATTTCTTTTGTTTTTTTCTATTTTATGATTTTTTCATTTCAAAATCGTTTGACCCTTTTTTTCAAAAGTCCCTTTAATTGCAAGTAAAAATGAAGTGTCGTCCGTGTTTTTAATATAAAAATACAAGCTTTTTACAAGAAACAGTACTTATAATAAATTTAAATTTTTTTTCTGTCTGTCTATCTGTCTGTCTCTCTGTCTTTCTGTCTGTTTGTTCCGTGTAATATCATCAGGAACGGCTGCACCGATTTTGACGAGACTTTCACTAGCAGATTGATGATATTCTGGGAGTAACTTAGGCTATTTAAATTACCCATTAGGTGGCGTTAAAGTGTTTTCTTTTTTGAAAAATTCGTATTTATTAAGTAAGACAATTTTTATTGGGTTGGGTTCGATGTCCCGCTTCTTATAATCCCGTTTCTTAAAATCCCGCTTTTATAATCCCGCTTTTTTTTAAAATCCCGCTTTTTTTAAATCCCGTATCTTATAATCCCATTTTTTATAATCCCGTTTCTTATTATCTCGCTTTTGCAATCAAAACTAGTTCAATTTAAGAAAATCGCGCGATTTTAAAAAAACAACAACTAGTTTTGATTGCAAAAGCGGGATTATAAGACAATTTAAATAAATTAAGCAATGAGTGATTTTTTAACTGCATTTTATTATAACATCTATATGATAAGTGTCAAAATAAGTAATAAACAATATCAAAATAAAGTTAAGTTATAAATATAACAAGATTCAACATTTTCCAAAAAAAGTGTAAAGTAAATACGACGGGATGACATAAGGTCCATGATAATGTCCATGCCTTTTTAAAAGTGGACATAATGTCTGAATTGAAATTTTGGACCTCAAGCCTAATTTTATTTATGGACATTATGTCCATATTGAGCTTAGCTGACAAATCAAAAGAAATCATAGTGTGTATGTTGGATTGGTAATAATGTGGATCAGAATTTCGGTGTTATTACCGAATCAGTAAGAAATTTCTTGAGATTTTATCTCCCAATCAGTATGACGTAGGTATAGGTTTGCCCCCCTGCTTGTGCTCGCTATAGGATTTGGAGTCAGTGCAAGATTGGGTTTATGCAAAAGTTCCTTGCACCTTTTCCAAATCCTATAGCGAACCCAAGCAGTGGGGTTGCAGGGGGCAGCATGCCCCCCATACTTTCTTCATACTAACATTAACAAGGTGGGATATAAGTCCCAAATCGTAAGACTGGGACTTATATCCCGGGGACTTATGAACCTGCGCCCATTGTGGTTCTATATCAACAACATATAACAGTTACGTTCCAAAAGATTAATTCGTCTTTTTTATGAATTTGTGCTTTTTTATTTTTTTATTTGAAAAAAATATAGAATTAAAATTAACAATTTGATAACCTTAAGTTTAAGTTTTTAAGATTGACAATATGGTTAAGCTAAAAAATATTGTTACTATACTTGCTTAGTTTAAAAGTCTCCTTCGAGGATGCGTTGTCTATAACCGAGTGCGGTAACTTCCCAGCCTATTTCTCTATTGAGGACATCTAACGTGTCGCTTATTTCCATCGAGGCTACTCCAAAGTACCTCCCCTTTTAAAATGGGACATCTGGCGATGAAATGGTATACATCTTCCCTCTCCTTGAGGTTACAAAGGTCGCATAGAATTGGCAGATCAGGAGTATGTGGAATATAATTTAAATTTATTAATTTGCCTCTAACTTTAAATATTACATTTATCATATGTATGTGGTATCGGTTGAGTAAATACGTACTTTCCCGAAGATCTGTATTGAGTTGGCTGTTAATCAATATATTTCCTATTTCTCTATTCAGGACATCCAACGTGTCGCTTATTTCCATCGAGGCTACTCCAAAGTGCCTCCCCTTTTAAAATGGGACATCTGGCGATGAAATGGTATACATCTTCCCTCTCCTTGAGGTTACGAAGGTCGCATAGAATTGGCAGATCAGGAGTATGTGGAATATAGTTTAAATTTATTAATTTGCCTCTAACTTTAAATATTACATTTATCATATGTATGTGGTATCGGTTGAGTAAATACGTACTTTCCCGAAGATCTGTATTGAGTTGGCTGTTAATCAATCTATTTCCTATTTCTCTATTCAGGACATCCAACGTGTCGCTTATTTCCATTCGAGGTATACGAAGGTCGCATAGAATTGGCAGATCAGGAGTATGTGGAATATAATTTAAATTTATTAATTTGCCTCTAACTTTAAATATTACATTTATCATATGTATGTGGTATCGGTTGAGTAAATACGTACTTTCCCGAAGATCTGTATTGAGTTGGCTGTTAATCAATCTATATTGTGAAGACTGTGCTTCTTGTTGAAAATTTGTGTACGTGAAGTGGCTTACTTTCTCTAATATTGTGCCAAACTTTTGTCTTAAGTCCAAAATGTTCGTGTCGGGTAAAAAGTGGAAGAGCCAGGTTCTCCCTTTTCTACGAGATAACCCCGGGGAGAAAACATCTTCTTAAGGACCTGTTTAGGTAGCCTTCTTTCATCCATCTACATCACCTTCAAAACATAATTAAAATGCAGCTTTAGGTTCCTTAGGAACAAAGGCGGTTCTATTGTCTCCAAATGCAGCATATAATTTGGTGTGTTTATTGGTAACCGAAAGATGCGCTTTAAAAAGTATCTGAGGAACCTTCCCACTTCTTCGAATTGGGAGTATCCCCAAACTTGGGCACCATAAAGCAATACAGAAGCTGAGGTTGCATGAAAAGTATGTTCGATACTTTTATTTTCGATACAACGAGTCCACACTGAAGAAACAGCTCTTTTTGCTTCCGCTAGTTTTAACTCAAAATGTTTCCTCATGCTAAGTTTTGAAGTGACGAGTACACCTAAATATTTATATTCTCGGACTATTTCCATATGTTCACCTTTATATATCCATTTTTCGCTGTTTGCATATCTGCCGCCACCCTCCCTAAATATCATAATTTTAGATTTTTGCAAATTAACGGATAAACTTCAATTTTCACAGTATTTCTCCAGCCGGTTAATCATACCTTGTATACCATCCACCAATTCGGAAAAGAATACGATATCATCCGCAAAAATAAGACATGGTATCCGCGCATTCCCAAACAAGATTCCTCCACCAATCTCCTCCACAATATCGTCGATAAATAGAATGAATAGTAATGTACTCAATACGCAACCTTGCTTAACTCCCATTTCTGTTGAAAACTCTTCGGAAACAAACCCGCCATCCCATACGTAAGCCACGTTATTTTCATACATCGCTCTGATTAAGGCAATAATTTTACCGGATATTCCTAACTTATATAACTTATAATAAAGAGCTTCCCGTGCAATTGAATCGAACGCAGCAGGAAAATCGACGAAAAATGCGTAGAGTTTCTTTTTCCTTCTTTTGAATGTCTCCGCAATATTTAACAAGCTGAATACTTGGTCTTAAGTCGAATAGTTTCTTCTTAATCCTGCTTGGTATTCATTCAAAATTTTGTTCTCTTCGATCCACTGAGTAAACCTATTGAAGATGAGAGTACTAAAAAGCTTGGCAGATTTATTTTCTGGTGAATCAAATGATCTTACTTTGTGTAAGGGGTAAATTATTGCTCTCTTGAAACTTTCGGGAACGTCTGCGCTTACAAATATTCTACTATACTCCTCCGTCATAACACTCAAAAATTCTGTTGTACAGTTTTTATAAAACTCTACTGGAACTCGATCTTCCCCGGAGCTTTTCCAATTTTGGATTCGGAGATTACATTTTCTAGTTCGAAAATCGTAAATGGTGCATCAACTACCTCATCGTCGAAATATGGAAGCGGTGAAAATTGAGGTGCGTTGTGCAATTCATGAATAAATTGTCTTTTTTCGGCTTCTTTTAGCGCTCGCTGGAGCAGCTTCAATAATTATTTCAGTAAGACTCTTCCTTTGCAATATATTGAGGGGCCTTCGCAAAGCAAGTTCGCGGTTTAAGTTGTTTTGATAACTTGAGAGGAAACTATCACTCCACTTTAGCCTAGGGAGTAAGCCAAGTTGTTTTGCGCTATTTTCCTCGGACCCCGAGATTGTGCACGATACTTCCAAAGGCATGTGGTCGGAATAAATCTGTGCTCCTATCCTGAAATCACTCAGGATCGAATTCCACTTTCCATATACAAAACAATAATCAATGACTGAGCAAGATGTTCCACGAATAAACATGAATTCGCCATCCGGATCACCTTCACAGCTCCCGTTTAGCATCCTTGCATCCAAAGTATCTGCAATTTCTAGTATTTTTTTTGCTCCCTTAACGTCACATATTTAATCTTTTGATTTTCGAGTAGCATTGATGATTGTTGTTGCAGTTCCACTAACGAAGTTATTTTGCGACAGTCCAACCCTAGCATTGAAATCCCCAATGAGAAGTACATCCATTGAGTTTATATTCTGCAGTGTTTCGCAGAGCCGGTTATAATCTCTCATCCAGTGAGAACAATTCAAATAAATAGGTACGATTTGAAAAAGTTGAACCGCTTATTATTAACTCCAAGATCTCCATTTCTTCAACCCTTTTAAAATTCATAGTAGCTGCTTCAAGATTCTTGCGATAGCCCCATACTTCGCCACCACTTCTTCTTCCAAATGTGCTTGTCTTCACTGCTGGTATCCATTTTATTTCATAATTTATAAATAATTCCTCTTCCTAAAATACTTAAGTTTATATTATCAATTTTTTCTGGTAGACGAGTACTCCTCATTTCATCCCATCGTGTGAACGACGACTTGCTTGCTACCTGACTCTCGTACTTGTGCTTGCATGTCGCTGGCCTGACATCATTGTATATAGAATCTATAGTACTATCAAGATGTGTGTTTCACCTAGCGCCATCTCGTTTTTTATTATTGTAGACTTTTAGTTGGGGAGATGAATTCAACACATATGCAATGTTAGAAATTGACAGAACGGGAAAGATGTATAATAAAGTGTTAGCAGTCAGAGGGAAGCAAATTATCAAGTCTTTTTGTGTTATTTTTTGTTATTTTCTGATAATGAGAGAATGGAAGATAGAAATTTAGACAGGTATGTGAGGAATTTTCATTTCTGCCTTGAAAATACACTGTTTTTGGGTTTTTTTTTTTTTATAAATACGGCAACAGGATGAAATTTACCTTTTTAACGATTTTTGTTGAAATTTTATATTTCGTTTGGTTTTTTTGTGTACAATTTTGAATGGTTACCATGTTTGATTATTGTATCAATTTTTTTAAGTCTGCAAAAAATTTAATTAGTTGAAGTACCTACCTAATTACTTATTTTACAAATAAAACATATTGTTTGCAGATATTTGTATCTATGTTAGAGTATCTTCACTTATCACGTCAAATATCTAGTACTAAATCTAATGCTAACTACTAAATATAGTACTTAATATACTACTAAGTACTAAATCTAGTACTAAATATATTACTAAGTACTAAATATAGTACTAAATATAGTACCAAAACTACGATAGTACTAAATTCTAGTACAAAGGACTAAAAATCTAGTACCAAAATACTATTGTTCCAACAACATAGTACCAACTGGCACCAGTTTTATATTTAACTAACGTTCGAGATTGAACAATATTTATATTAAAACTTTAAGCAGTCGAATCCAAATATGGCAACATTGGTAGTTGGTTTTGGTATATGAAATACAGAAAATACAGAAATAACACAATTTCTTGAAAAATGTAAAATCCAAAAAATAATTGAAGTTGCACAATCTTGGTTTGTTTACGAACAATCAAAGGGAAATCCATTAATTTGTGTTTCCCTTACTCTGCCATACCATATGGTCTAGTGTCCCTTTTTGAACCTTTAAGTCGTACTTATTATTCAGTATTCCTGCAAATGCTTGTAATCATTCTAACTCATACGTTTCTGAAAATATAACATACAACCTACTCTTTCATCACTATATTTCATTCTACTCTCCAAAACCCACACAAATATATATCAAAAACTACTGCAGCGCTATAACGGCAGTATAGATGCTGCCTGATGGTAGTTCTATAGTGTTTATATACAATGCTGACATTGAAGTGATGAAATGCGACTAACTTCAGACGAATGGTTTGAGTTTGACGTTTTGCAACTGCCATCTTTAATATTTACGTTTTTGTTAGCACGTTCTACTTCATTCATAAAATTTGAAGATCGCTAAATAAATTGAGCTCCCCGCCAAAAGTGTTCCTTAGCACCTCCAGGGTATCTTTCGCGCCACAGATTACTCCACGCGTGAAATCCCAAGTAAATTGATTGCTGAGAATAAAAAGCTTATCGTCCTTCTGCTGGATTTTTACATCAGGGAATCTGTTACGCAGGAACTTTTCAATTGAGAGCAATGTTTTTTTTGCAGCGCGTGTTGTACGGAAGGTCCTTGTGCTTGTGGACGTGGATTTGCGCGCTTTTTAGGGCTTTTTTTTTGCGGAGTATTGACCAAGCAGCACTGCGTGAACTAAGCTTGACAACGATTATTGCCGTACGACTGTTAGGAGCAGATACTGACTGGGCATGCTCAATTTTAAAACTTGAATTCTCAGTTCCTAACAAATCCGCACAAATAGACTTGGCTCTTTCGTTCATGTCAGTGTCAGCTTCCATGGGCATGTGTACCACGACATTTGACTCCAAGCTCTTTTGCAGTAGGTTATCAATTCGTTCTTCCCACTCATTGTTTCGTTGTTCCAAACATGCAATCTTGGTAGAAATTCTTCGTACTTAGTTTTCAGACTAGAGAATTTTGCGTGCAATACTTGGAAATCGACTTTTGAAGGCAGTTCGCTTAATAGCTTTTGGTTGCTTTCATCAAGTAATTGCTTCAAAATGTCGACCGTCACTACTGCTGATGAACCCATTTTCGACAGAAAGATCTGGTGATGGTAAAATTATTGTCGGCGAAAAGATTCTACGTTTTTCTTCTCTCAAATTGTCGGGTGAGGTCACATTCAAACTCCTCATTATGTCTATGTATTTCAAAATTTACTAATTAGACATAATGTCAAAATTTTTGATTTCGCTATAAGGTCCATGGACATTATGTCTATTTCGTTCATGTACCTTATGACTATTTCCAATTGGTCATAATGTCCATGGGCATTGTGCCTATTGTCCTTATGTCATCCCGAGAGTGAATACAATACTGTAGGTTATGTTAGCAAAAACAAATGTGTGCGCACAGTAAAGATTAAAAGCATTCCGACGAATTTTCTTTTTAGTGGAGTATTTTTAACATTTTTAAATTTATAAAAAAGTAAAAAACGCATATAACCTACATCTATTGTTATTTAGTTTAATAAGAATGTTTTGTAAAAAAGCGGGATTGTCGGGATTTTAAAAAGCGAGATTATAATAGATCGGGATTTGGAACAAGCGGGATTTTAGAAGGCGGGATTTTAAAAAAACAGTATTTTAGCAGACGGGATTTTAAAACTTTTTTTTTCAGTATTTTTGAAAAGCGGGATTTTAAAAAGTGGGATTCCGATACGCTCCCATTTTTATTACCTCTAGGCAGAGCTGGGGGAGTTTTTTTCAAATTCTTATTTATGTCCCGATTTTGACGGGACTTTCACAGGCAGATAGCCGATGTTGTCAGATGCAACTAAGGCTATTTTAATCACCCGTTGGTACCGTTGGGTTCGTTTCACAAGCAGATAGCTTATTATTTAAGAAGTAACTAAGGCTGTTTTGATTACTAGGTTGTGCCATGCCGGTTTGGTTTTTTTTTTTGAAAATGTATGGTATACCCGAGCAACGCCGGGTGGGTAAGCTAGTAATTTATAAAACCTTAAAACTTTTTGATTAAATTGATCAAATTAATTCGAGGTGCCGCAATTTTTTTTTTTAATATATTTTCTTTTTCTCTTTACATAGCCTTTTAAACTGTGCGTTAGCTTTGATAAACATATATATATGTAGCTTTATTAAGCTCGTAAGATCCTGAAAGGCATGTTTGGAATATTCTTCAGCTTTCTTGCATTCACTTATGGTACCTATGGTTCCAAGAAAAAAACTATTTGTTTGTGTTCAAGCCAACTTAAACCTTTGTCATCATTGCCACCCGGAAATACATCGAACAGTTAAGGTTTGTAACAATACTAAATTCACAAACCTACAAATCCGAGAAATAACTAATTTATTTTGCCCAAAAGTGTAGTCGGTATAAGAACAAATAATAAAAAAAAAAAAATTTTTAACATTTTTTTAATTACTGGAAAAATTAAGTCAACCTTAGCTTTCATTTTCATACGTACTAAGGATTTAGCAAAATTGCATTGCGTACTGAATAAGCAATTAATGTATTTAAATAAAACACTTTGTACATCATACATTTATTTAAAAAATTAAGTAGCACATTAAAAATATTTGTTAAAAAACTGAATGTGCCTCAAAGCAACGGTGCGAACATATGAAGCACCTATGCGAAAATCATACCACTGATAGTCACCAAGGTGGCATGCAATATTCACATCTCACGACACTAATGAGTCCTTCTGGTTCGTGGTCGTCGCCTCGTCGACCAACCTCAACATATTTATGCCGTAGGCCCAGCGGAAGAGGATCCTATTAGTTACCCCTCGCAATCGCCATTTTCATATATACTTATCATGGAATTCATTTGCTGAAGTTCGGCGATAACATTCTTCACCGCAAGCAGTTGCGTTGCACTTTGCTGCCCTCAGCTCCTGCTGCTGCTGCCATGCTGTTGCTTTTGGACATTGCAGTCAGCCAATGGCGTAAGATAGCTTCTTTGCATGGCTGGTTTCGACTCGTTTTTCATGGTTTCCATGGTCTTTATTTTGAAAAATGTTGGTTTTTAGTTATTAAAATGAAGAAAATGATCTTATCTTCTCGGCTGTGCTGTTATTTATTGCCACCGTCCAGTTGCCGCCGTCAGTGTTGTTGCATACTACGGCAAGTTGCCCCATTACCGCAGGCATTCACCGCACTCATTTAAATAGAACAAACAAATAATGGAGCAAAGGATTTTTTGAAAAATTGCTCCTCAAAGCAAAACTGATTTACATGTTGTCGACTTAATGATAATTGTTGACACGGGCTTTACAGATTCTGACATCTTTTAATGTCAGACCGCACATTTGTTGTTGAATATATTTTCAGAACATTTACATATCTTTTTTTCAAGAAGTAATAGTACTCCAGGTAAAATACTAAAACGTCATTTTTACTCGCCGTCTTTGTACCTTAGTGACAAGTTACAGATCCTTGATAACGTCAAACATGAAATTATGATAATAAGGAGTTTTTATTTTTAAGCTCTGAGCAGAGCACGGAGTAGAGCCTGAGCAAATCGATTACGCTCTGAGCAGAGTATGATCAGAGCTCTCCGATTTAAAAAAGAAACACACTTGAGCACTGAATTGTCATATTTTGTTGAATGTCAAATGAAATTAATTTGCTTATGCGTGAAACAGATTGAACCAGCAACAGCACCAGCAACAGCGGCCGCCATTAATTTAGAACCAATGTATTTCAATGGCTCAAATTACATTAGACCAGCACCAGCAACGTCACCAGCGTCGTTAGACCAAAGTCCTAAATTTGCTGTTGCTGTTCCATTGTCACCAACTTTAAGCAAGTGAAATTCAGGGGCAAAATAAAACTTCGTATACTTTTTTATGACACAAAGTGTCAAACAGAAGTAAGAAGACGATGCTGGTGCTGGTAGCAATGTGTTTCAATTTATTTATATTTATTCGCGCTTTACTTGTTGTTGAAGTTTTAAGTCTTTTAAGAAAAGAAATTGAAAAAAATGGATAAAGCAATTATTCTACGAGAAGCTTACAATTTATTTGTTGTATCCGATGAGGAAGATGATGATTTTCAAGTAAATCATTCAAGACGTATCACAAAAAATGACGCCATTTTAATGTTTGTTGTTTTTTCTTTCTTTCCAACAAAACAAGTCTTGTCAAAGCACAAAAAAGGACTGAAGTTGGCCGCGCTCAGCCTTTTACTCCATGTGCTCGGTCATTTTATTCTGAGCTCATAGAGCGCGCTCCGATCGATCTCTGATTGAAAAAATAAACACAAGATGAGCGCTCAGAATGTTCCGAGTTAAAAAACAAACACAGATCTTTTTTTGACAGTTCAGTGCCCTGCTCTGAGCTTAAAAATAAAAACCCCTATAGAGAAGTCCAAAAAAGTGAAAGAAATAATTCGAATGATGCAAGTGCAAGGCTTGTTTGTTTTAAAATTTAGGATTGTATACCTATAAGAGGCAGCACCCTCACTTGTCGGTGCGTTATCGTATCTCTCGGTTTCCTCGTTACACATTCGGTACCGATATTTCACTGAATACATACATTTCAATGAAAAACTACTGATTTGTATGTGCGGAATCGGTACGCTAAGACTGTTTGACAGTTTTGACTGTTTTTAAACCTTGGGACTAGAGCACTGCGACTTTCGTTGGTTCTCTTTTGTTGCCTGTCCTTGTCGCAAAGATACTTTGACTGTTTTTAAACCTTGCGACTCGTTACTTTGCTTCAGCTTTTAGGAGAGAAATGTATGTGCCTGTCCATACGGTGATTGTTGAGTGCACTCACGGCACAACAGCTGTGTCCATATTGTGTTGTGATAACCCATGTACTATTGCTTAAGTGTGACAAGGAAAAATAATAATAAAATATTCTTGGTTCTTTCACACCTACAAACTTAATAATAGAAAAACGGAACAGTATAGAAATGGAACTGTACTATCCGCAAAAAATTCAGTTCGGTTCATGAGTATCTGCACCCTTTGCCATTTCACCCTTCCTGTCTACAAACTCACCCGTGAGTGCACTGAACAATCACCGTATGGACAGGCACTATGTGGTGGCCGGGGTAGACAGAATCGCACGAGTAGCTCGAGTCGCGCGACTATCGTTCTTTCTTCTTTGTGCTTATTCGGGAAATCATTCATTTTTGTCAATCCTTTTCATTGCTTGTTCCCCATGAACGAGTAATGTGATGTGTTTTGTAGCAGGTAGCACGCAGGAACAGTACAGCAGCTGAAAATGTTCACTCTGGAAACTTGAAATGAAAAGGAATTCAAGAAATGACAAAGTGAAGAGTTGCAAACACAATAGCTACATTTAAAAGTATCTCTGCGACAAGGACAGGCAACACAAGAGAATCAAGAAAGTCGCAGTGATCTAGTCGCAAGGTTTAAAAACAGTCAAAGGTTTAAAAACAGTCTAAGTGCCTGGCCACATTGACGGAAGCGCGCAATTGCATCACTGCTCGGGTCTGCACACTAATAGCGAGTTTCATTCAAATTTTAAAGATTTGATCTCGAAATTCAGATTTACTCTTTTCAATGAAACTTGTTTTGAGATTTAATCGTAGTATTGGTGATTATCTGACGAGCACACACAGTATTTTGACGACACACAAAAATATCTATGCACAGTTGTTGATTCACTCAAAATGCCATTTTGGTATTTTCTGACTTCAAAAACATCTTTTATTACTATTTTGTTTCTTTTATTGCTATTTGTTGATTTTGTTGCTTAACACAGGCTGGCACAAGTTAACAACGAACAACAAATTACAAAACATTTTCCATTTGACGTCTGACCGAAAAGACTATTTACATGAATGTGTGCATTCAGATCAAATCTGCCACCCCATCAGAGATCAAATCTTTTGTGTTGAGATTTGATCTAGATTTGCTCTTTTTCTTGCAATGAAACTCTCAAAACTGAAAAAGATCAAATCTTCTGACAGAAAGAGCAAATCTTTTCTTCAATGAAACTCGCTAT
Organism: Platycheirus rosarum; assembly: GCA_963971375.1. Classification (NCBI taxonomy): domain Eukaryota; kingdom Metazoa; phylum Arthropoda; class Insecta; order Diptera; family Syrphidae; genus Platycheirus; species Platycheirus rosarum. Next base: position 67,850,826 of record OZ020507.1, read on the forward strand.
AAGATCATTGACACGAGAGGAACGTCTGAAAGTAAAACACAGCTTTTCTCTAAAAAGAAAGGTTGTGCCAGTGCTAAGAATCTATTCGCAAAAGTGTTTTATATGTGTTTTGTTTGATAAGCTTATATTTCCAAATATTTTTTTAAGGTCTATCTATACGCATATATTTTGTTTAATGAGTAAAAGCCCTAAAATCAATACAATTCAAGTGAATCGTATGAACCTTCCATCACGGTGATAAAATGCAAATGAATGTATCTGTCAAAAATGAAACGAAATGAGAAGGAAACTTGAGTCACTGCACACTGCACAGAGTTTTAAAATAAATTATGAGATTCCTGCAGATTTTGGATTCTTTAGCCCATCTCTTTCCTTCTTATTAATAATCATTCCTTCTCTTTTACATTTTGATTAAAGTTGCATGTGCACTTCCGTCAATGTGGCCAGGCAGTAAGAAAGCGGTGAACCGAGTGTCGGTATAGACATAGTGCCTGTCCATACGGTGATTGTTGAGTGCACTCACGGGTGAGTTTGTGGACAGGAAGGGTGAAGGGTGCAGATACTCATGAACCGAACTGAATTTTCTGCGGATAGTACAGTTCCATTGCTATACTGTTCTGTTTTTCTATTATTGAGTTTGTAGGTGTGAAAGAGCCAAGAATATTTTATTATTATTTTTGCTTGTCACACTTAAGCAATAGTACACGAGTTATCACAACACAATTTGAACACAGCTGTTGTGCCGTGAGTGCACTCAACAATCACCGTATGGACAGGCACATAGAGTATCAGTATTGCTTCTATATTTACCGCAGGGAGTTGTGTTTTGACGTCTGCCGTCTAGCAAGAGTTTGTTTTGTATAAACAAAAATATAAGAAAATATTTGCTGATACAAAATAATAATTTTTGAAAGAAAATGAACCCAGACTGCTTCGAATTTAAAGTTTAGAATAATTCTGTGCCGAAAGCTTACGGACAAGTCAGGAGATGAACATGAGATCGGTATACATTCGGTAAAGCGGTAAATACCGATTACGGATACCGTACCGACTAATGAGGGAGCGGCCTTAATTGTAAAGTTTGAAATAATCGTACTTCGTACACTGCACCAAATTTGGTAGTGATATTGATAAAAATGTAGGTTGAATTGAAGAAAGGGTGATCAATAAAGGATCAACTAAAACTAAATTTTTAGTTAAGTTGTTGAATCCACATAATTTTTTTTAAAATTAAATGAGATTCAATCTTAAAATCTTTTTGAAAAAAAAATATTTTCATTTTGAAAACAATATTCTTCAATATGGCGATTTGGTTTTGAAATTAATACATTTTCTCCATATTCACATCAATGTTTCTTCCAATTGCATAAAATTTCTTCATAATTTTATAAGGGTATTGAATTGATATGTTCCATTATTTAACCGAAAAATAATATTACATTTCATATATTACACCAAAGGTTCAATAAATGAATTTAGTTCTTTTTGTGTTGCTATACATTCAAAAAATTGTTCTTCATCGATTTCCGCAAGATCTCAATATGTTCAAGACCCTCATCAATATCTACACGAGTCACCGTTTCTTTTATAGGGCTAACTCTACATCACTTCTCATAACACCTAAGATTATTAGAACTTCTGCCAAAAAGATTCGAAAACATGCTAAACATTTTTTTACCTTAAACCTAACGTTTATCACCATGTTGACCGGATTTGCAACTAAGTTGTCACTTTGAGGTTGAGAATGGTTTGTTAATTCACTCTAGTTGAAATTAATGAATTTTGTATGTAAAATCCATCCTCTATTTCACCCCTTGTATCAACGTGAAATAAGACAATGTACACCACTTCTTTCAAAGCCGTGCCATCGTCCCAAAAACCAGAGATACTTCTTCGCTTCCGCATTCGGAATAACTACAGCCACTACGATACTCCCTCTGGGGGCCCTACCGCAATTTTAATAAGCAGCTGCTACCAAGCTAGGCTCATGTAATCAGCTGGGGCTCTTGATAAACCGTGGTATCTATATAAAGCCTAGGTCCGGCCCTACCCGTTTCCAAATGGCTAGAAACAAACTTGTGGATCGACCCCATAAGGTTTGCTGGCCCACCAACCAGTTGAAAGAACAGCAGTTCAGGAATGCCGACGGAGAGGAGTTGTTGAATGACCACGGTGATATTCAATGGACATGTGAAAACTTCAAACTCCGAAATGTTACATTTTCAGAACTTTCCCACGCAATAAGAAAGAAAAAAATGAAAAAGCTTCCTGTTACAATTTGAAAAAATTCCGGATTCTTATAGAGTTACCGAGAAAAGCAATTGTTTAAATTTCAACACCTGATTAATATCCGCATCAATGGAAAGTAGACGAAGTAATTATAAAATCTCTTCCAATAGGGACTTCCCTAATTTGACAGTTTAAAGCGGCAGTATTGTTACTACTACTACTTCTGTGAAATTGGTTGTTGTTAATTCTGCTCTGCTATCATTTCAAAAAAAAAAATTTAAATAGAAGAATCAGATAAACTGATTTTTGAGTTCGAGACAGTTTGACCTAGCGTACCTAGTCAGTTTGACTATCCTTAATCATTATACATACATAGGTATACAGTAAACATATTGAAACATCATTATTAATGAAGACTGGTGTACATACTTCCTGTACTCCTTTACTTTGAATGCCTTTAATGATTACCCATGTTAACGAAAGAGTCACCATCAAGACACATCCTCAAAAAACCAACCGTCCGTCGATGACAAAAAAATTTTCTACATGTTATGTTCTTCTCCTTCATGGTGATCCTCGTTCCACCTTCATCCAATTTAAATAAAATTCAACAAAACTAAATCACCAAAAAACCTAAATAATATATTGACAGATCTGAATGTCCCCAGCTTTACGATATGGTTCGAAAGATAAATCCAACGATTGATCTGCATGCAACATGCGACGACAACGGCAGAAGGTCGCCCAGAGAAGACGCTTTTGTCCTGTTCCTGAATATTATATATCCTTAACCCTTTAGATATTCTTCCTCGTATGGTGTAGGTTGTAATGTACATAAGTATACAGCACGGATATATTGATGATTGCACATGCAGATTTTTGAATTTCCAGAAAATTATTATTGAAGATGCGAGACTTTTAAAACGGAAAAGGATATACGAACTAAGGAGCGGGAGGAGGTTTGGAAAAAAAACTATTTCATTGAATGAGAATGGCACTCATTAGGGAGTTCCTTGTTGGATTTTGAGTGTATGTTTATTTCCTTTTTTAAAAAAACAAAATTTGAATACTACTGCTTGTTTATGGCTGCGTTAAGTGTTATATGCGAATGTGTGTGCCTGGCGTTTTTGTTGCCGGTTCCTGTTCCTGTCGCTGTCAATTTGCATTGTATATTTATTAAGGGCAATTTAAGTGGATGTTTATACCTACAGAGAGTTCTAAGGTAGTCATTATTTTATAGAAATTTATTGGGCAAAGCTGAATCTGAATATTGATTTGATCGGATTGATAAGATGGCTGGATGAATTTTGTTAATTTGACCTTCGCGAGTCAAAGATTAATGAATGGGACTTCTGTGTGTGCGTTCATAAATTTGCATTGAAGAAGTTCATTAAAACTGATAGTCTTTTTTTAAATAAATTTTTTTCTTTCGATGTTTTTAGTGTATAGGTACACCTTTTACTTGTATTTTCGACGGTTTTTTGATTTGAGTTCTGTGTGGTATGGAAGGGTTGATGAAGGAAAACATCGACAAATTCTTCTAACATGGCATTGATTCATAGGTCAGGCCTGGTTAAATTCCATGTCATTGAATTTGAAAATTCTTTTCATCATGAAATTCTGAGAACCTTTCTTATTTGAACTGTTTGCACTCCTTGTGAGAATGTATGTTACTCAATTTCGTGTGAATAAAATCAACAGAATAAACTTTTGAAGAAAATCAATCGATCATGAGAATCCGGGACAATTTTATGATGCTTTTCGTTATTGAGAAGATCTTTCTATCGCTTAGGCCCAATGCACTCGGAGCAACTAGATAAAAACTAAACCGGTTGGCAACCCGGGTTACAGGCAGTAACGGACTCAGCAGTGACTTGACTCCACACACGAGGAAACTCATCAGTCATCACCAATCAAAATCTCTAGTTCGTTCCGTGTCGTCATAGATACCGAGCGTGAAATGTCTTCGGAAGACTCGAGCGATTATAAAACCATATTGTTGTACTATCTCAGGGAGAAGCTATTAAGCAAACTATTTTATAACCCCCCACAGACATCTCTGCATTAGCAGTGGAAATATATGACACAGTAGATTGGAACTATTAATATCCACATTGAAGTGAAAATAAAAAAAAAAATCATCATTCATTTCCTTTTGTAGGAAACTTTGGCAAGGAGTGTATTGATCTGAAAAGTTTTTCGCATAAAATTAGGCTTACCAGGAAATCACTTCTTTGAACATCTGCCAAGGGACATCGTCTTTATGACTTAGTGGATATTTGTTCTAGAATAATTGCATCACGAATGAAACAATGCTGTCACGCCTTTCAATTAACTTTGTTTCAAAAAGGGCTTAATTTGTTTTTTCTGTTCTCTGCTGCGTTTTTTTTGGATGCGGTCTAGAATGTTTTGTTTCCCTTTGAATTGCTTAGCTATTTCACTTCCTTCAGGAAAAAAATTGCTAATCAAAATTGTTGATGTAGTACAGCTTTTAATGCTGCTTTTTAGAAGCAACGTTAAGTAATTAGGTAGCCACAAAAACCCCTGTTTAATAAAGTATTGGTGCTAAACATCTTTACTAAAAAACTCCTTAGCTTTTCTATATTTAGGAAATCCACATGACCAAATTTTAACTGGAAGTTGATGTTCCCACTTTCTCTCATCTCCGCAAAAACAATTCTTGGTTTTAAAAAAAAACTGCATCATTAAAATAAGTTAAGGCAGAGAAAATCTTCTAAAACCCACATGTATTGAATGATTCTTTTTCAAAATCTATCAACATGGAGAACTCATAATCATTTCGGGAAGCAAGATAGAAGTAAGAATTTTTTGTTTAATGTTCTCTTCTGGTTTGTTTTTATTTGTATGTGTTACCGGCAAAACTAGTTTTGCCTAAGTGCATTAAATTGAATTATACTAAGTACTAATCTAAGCCTAAGCCACAAATCATATAGTGAGCTCAAGCAGGGGGGTTGCAGGGCGCAGCAGCCTCCCAAACCTACTTCATACTGATTGGGAGATAAAATCTCAAGCAATTTCTTTGCACGCTGATTCGGTAATAACACCAAAATTCTGATCGATATTATTACCATATTTGTCGGAAATAGGGTCGACTTGAAATAAAACCCTGTTTTTAGGGAAATAAGATCGAATCAACCTTATAACCATTTACCTTACTACACGATTATATTGATCCTAGTTTTGCCTAGGCAAAACTAGTTTAGCCTAAGTGTATTAGGTTGAACTAGTTTAACCGAACTCCCATGGGCAGAACTAGAACAGTTTCGCCGGTAACATATGCATTTGTACCTTGTTAAAAGTTTGCGGCTGCCAAGTAGACCAGTGCTGATATTTTAAAGGTGTAGTATGTTCTGAAACTGATTCACTTTCAAATAATGGATATGGTACGAATTGAGTTGTCATGTCAGCACGTCTGTCTGTAGCAAAAGGAAATTGGGAGTGAGTGCAAAATTGTCATCTCACTCCTCATTTGTCAGTGTTACACTCTTTGCCGCGACTCGAACACGATGCAATTTAACGCGTACCGATTCCAACGACGACGACGACGACGATGACGCACGCAATTATATTATTAATTTACTATGATCTTTCGACCGCCAACGAAGAACACGAAGAGAATGCAAAAAAGTGCAACAACAGCTTGTTAAAAATAGCTGTGATCACGGCTGCTCAGCTGGGATGGGTTCAGTGGTTCAGTTCTGATAAACTAAAGGGTTCGCCATCTAACGTTTTTTTTTCAACTAGCGCTTATTTCGTGAATGGTAACACTTAGCTCATGTCTGATTTGACAGGTTATTATTTTATTCTTCCGCTGAACGAATATGGTTGTGCATACGCTTGAACAACGCTGGAAAATATTGCGACATTACTGCCTGTGATCAATGTCGATTTTGCGACTCACTGTTTGGTGCGGATTTTGGTCCAGAGGCATAATTGGGGCATTTTTCGAAAATGAGCAAGGAGTGGCCGTTACAGTTAATGGCGATCGTTATCGAGCCATGTTGAAAAAATTTTTGTTCACAAAAATTGAAGAGGAGGATATTGGCAACATTTGGTTTCAACAGGATGTCGCTACGGGCTACACAGCCGAAGCTACACTCGATGTTGATGAAGCATTTTCAAAAAAAAAGTTTATTTGGCGGACCCGTTAGATTGATTTATTGAATCAGTATCAGTGATGAAAATCGACTTTTTTCGATTGTACTGAAGGCTGAAACAAAATAGTACTGAAAATGACCAAATTGTACTGGGATCTTTTAATGGATATTTGAACAAAAATAAATTAAAAAATAAAATTTATTTATAAACAAGAATAAAAAAAAAAACAATTTATCATACACATACAAAACTTAATGTGTTTTTAATATCAAAATAACAGCTTTTTACAAGATGTATTTTTATTTTTTTGTCTGTCCGTTTGTTTATTCTATTTTCGGGAACTGCGATGCGATTTTGATGAGACTTTTACTGGCAGATAGCTGATGTTCTAGGAAGTAACTTAGGCTATTTGAATTACCAACTAGGTGGCGAGGTCTCTTCGAAAATTATTATATTTATGGACCGATTTTGACGGGAATTTCACCGGCAGATAGCTGATGTTCTAGACTAGAAGGAGTAATTTATTGTTTAATTATTATTGGAACCGATTTGTGGTGCTATTTGCGGGGAACAAGAAGTGTATAGTGTGCTGCAGCAACGCCAGGTGTGTCAGTTAGTTTGTTAAACAAATTAAGGTAAAATAAATACAAATAATGGAACTTTATTATTATAGCTAAATAACGGGCGGATCCCGGTATTGCAGGAGCCAGTCGTAGCGTTCATTGAACCTATTAAAAGTTTCTAAATTATTGATTATTTTGATGCAGAAAAAAGTAACACAAATTCATTTAAAGCCAGTTTATGTATTTTGATCAAGTAAACTTCTGCCAACAAATAATTTCAAACTATCAGGTTTATTTTGCCATCAAAATCATCACTGGTTTTGCTTCTTCAACATCTCCAAATTGAAAATGGAAATTTTCAATGGTCAGTTTCAATGTTTATAGCTGGTGTCTTAGATATGTAACTAAATAATACTTAGTTAGTTAGTATTAAATGAATTTGAACTCAAAAATCTCTTCTTTTTGGAGAAGATTATTTGTCACATTTTTATTCACAAGATTTTCATTAATTATAAAACTGACAATAATAATTTTTGATATTAATTTAGGTTTCGATCGTTGCAGAATACGTTGGAACTTGTAATCCATTTCCTAATTAAGTATTTACTATATTTTGATATGAACAATTCTTTCAAGATTTGCTGAAGAATGAGGAATGCAAAAAGCACCCTGATTTGATGAATATTTTGAAACATAAACTCATTACATTCATTCTGTTAAAACCCCAATTTTAGTCGCAGTAAGCTAGAGCTCTTTATTCTTTGTTTATAGCTTCAATGTTCTTGTGTTCTTTAAAAAAAAACTTTCAAACTATTTCCACCATAGAGCTAACTTGACCATCTAATACTGCGCTTTCTGACAAATTTTCAAGTGCGTTTAAGAAAACGTAATAAGTTCGCATCGCAGATTTTTACTTGCGATTTAGGTACAAGTTATGGATTCGTGCAAAAAAAAAATCTAACAATCAAACATGACATTACGATTATAGAGAAGTTGAAAAAATGGGTCAGGAAATTCCGTCCGTCTGTCTGTCTGTTTGCGCCTCTATAGCCTAAACGGATAGGCCGATTTGCTTCAAACTTGGTATTTAGTTTTTGTTAGGTAGTATCTCGGGGGATGTTTTTCATTTTTGCTCTAGACCGAAAATTAACGGTACCTGCCATACAATTTTGAACAAAAAGTTAGATTTTCTCGAAACGATTTTGATAAAACTTTCAGGGTGATAATTTTTTTACAGTAATACATCTTTCAGTTAGAACAAATTTTCGAAATTTGTTTTATAGCGGTACCTCTAACGGTACCTCTTACCGGTTTTTTCAAATGCGGTTTTATCATAAACTATTATCCCGATTTCAATAAAATTTTGCACAAAGGAAGTCATTTATAATTCAATTAATATCGCATTTCAAATTTTTCAAAAACTTTTTTTTTCGATTTTTTAAAAATTTTAAAAAAAATTTGGTTTTCGAAATATTTTGAAAATGGGTGGATTGAATTTTTTTAAATAATTTTCCCAGATGAAAACTACAGATTGCCTTATAGTGACATACTCGAAAAAAAAAATTAAATATTTTTTAGAAAAGTTTTTCAAAAAAAACACTTTAAAAATCTGGTCGAACGATTTTCAAAATTTTTTTGTCTTCGATAGACATTTAGTTTTCAAATTTTATTGCATACTTAATTTTTCCAAGAAAACTCTAAGACTAATTAAAAAAAAATAAGAATTTTCTAAAAAAAAACATTTTTTTTATTTTAATAGGCGTGTGGTTTTCAATCTGGCAATACTTTTTTCGGAGTTGGTCTTTTTGACAGCTGTCTCTTGATTTATGCTTAGTTTGGTTTGTGATTTCATAATCAATAGAGTTACTCCGGAACAAATTTTGCAAATTGCGCAAATTTATTACCAAAATAATGGTTCGTTTCGGTGGAGCAGAGAATCGAAGAAGACCCAAATGAGTCCATCCGCCATCGCGGGCGGAAGGATCTTGGTTTGCAAGCTTACAAAATCCAGGTTTACTTATTTCTTTATTTATTTATTTATTTATTTATTTATTTATTTACCTTCAGGGTTTCAATATTTATATAGTTAGGGCGCTACACTTAAAAACACTCATGTATGTAATAACTTTGTTTCGTAACTCGTCGTCCAAAAAGACAAAAACGTTTGTTTATTTTTAGGCGATACATTTAAGATTAGTTAGAAATTATTATAGAGGAAATTTCAGCATCAAATTTATTTTTTTTTAAAATAACCACTACTTGGGAAGTTAATTGGATGCCACAGTAAAAAAAATATGTACCTACATACAATTTTCCCGTCACCCTCCTAACAAAATTAAGACAACAAGCAATGGTGCTAACAGTATGTACATAGGTCTTAATATAATAATTTATATACAGCAACTGGGAATTGTAGATAAGACTTTCTCTATATATTAAATAAGGTTTATAAAAATTCCTGAAGTGTACATATATAGATTTTAAATAATATCGAAACTTTGAAAAGTTATAACCCATTCTATATTTATATTTCATAAAAATTCTTGTAGCCGTTTTGGAGAAAAATAAGCTTTTACATAACGGTTATATACAGGTACTGCTAAAAAAAATTGAAAAAAACTCTTCTGTAGAATGTCAAAATAACCTCAAGTTTTAAATTTGAAGACGATTGGCCCAACCGTTTAGGCTTCAGTCCAAAATACATCCGTACAGACAGACAGACAGACAGAGACAAAAAGACAGACAGACAGACGGACAGAATTTTGCCAGTAATTCAAAAATGTTTCTCTATCATCTTAATGTCATGTCTCAAAATTTTTAATCTGCACGAATGCATAACTTGCATTATAGTACCTATAATGGCAAGTAAAAAATGACAACTGGAAAATATGGCCAGAATAATTCTTTCATTTCACTGGTAATTTACTGCACCATTCACTTTTAAAGTAGTCGATGGAGTATACTGTATAGTGTATAGCAAAGCTCAAAATATCACATTTTTTAAATGGATTCTTATGCTTTTTGAGTGTTGAAAAGTTAAAAATATTTCCCAGTGCAGAGGCAGAACAGGTATCCATTACAGAATTTCCATTATTTAATTTAGTGCATTAATATAATATTTACCTGATAATAAAGATATATTCATAATAATAATGATATACAGTCAAACTTTTTTATAACGAACTTCCTTTTTTTCTTATAACAAAATTCTCTATTTAGTGAATCAAATTTTAATCCCGTTTGCCGTTCCCCATAAAAAATATACCATATAAATTATATCAATAGCGAAATTCTCTTTATAAAGAACATTTTTTTTGTCCCGAATGCCAAGTTATTTCTTTATAACGAAATGTGAAATTTTAAATTTCAAATTTAAAAGCAAAGCTTTCTACGATTCCTTTTGTAATTTTAAAAGGGAACTCATCAAGTTATAGTTTATACTCTGCATTTTAAGTAGCACATAATACATAATTATACGCGATACGTTCATAAAAAATGGGCACGACTGGGTCGCATGGACTTTATTACTATGTGATTAGTCACATTTGTTAAAAAAGTATTTCGAAAATTGTAGAACGGATTTTGATAAAATTTTGTTTTTTATTTTTAGTTTTATGAAAAAAATATTCTTTTTGATATTTTGGTAGGTATGTAGTTTTTAACAGTTTATTTATAAATAGCTAATCATGAAATTAAAAATATTTTTTTTGGTTAGTTTTTGAACAAAATATTTTTTTGAAATTTTTAGAGTTTATTATACATGTGATAATAAAATTTTATAAAATTTTTTTTGATTAGTTTTAAAAATATTATTTTTTTATTTCCTATCAATCTTAACGCTCGATTTTGTATTCTATCAAGCAGGTGAATCTATGTTTGCGAAGCACCTGCCCCGATGTGGGAGTTATACTCGAGTTTATATGTCAAACGCTTTATAAATTGTAGCCAGATCAGATGGAGAAAAATACTTCTTACACCGATACAGAAAACCTAAGCACTTAGCAGCATTTTTAGCGATCTCAAATATATGGTCGTTCCAACGGATGTCGTCGTTGACACACATGCCGAGTACAGAGAGCTTTTCGGTTTCTTCGATGTAAGTGCCATTCATGGACAATGGCATTGGGGGTATGTTTAGCTTTAACGATAGAAGACAGCACTGAGTTTTCGAAGCATTAAACTCCACACAATTCCTGTTACCCCATTTGACAATGCTGTATCCGTACAAATCGGAGTTTAATGAGCTTGACATACGGTACCGTTGCAATTGTACATCCGAAGGTGAAGGACATGAATTATCGAACGCATATATAACAAAGTGGATTAGAAGTAACAGACAGAAGACCAATGAGGAAAAGAGTCGGAGACAGAACGGAGCCCTGGGGCACACCAGCATTTATTTTGTGGGAATCAGATTTGGATCCGTCCAATACAACTTGTATTTAACGGTCCAGAAGATAGCTTCTAAGCCAAGGAGCAAGAGTATAATCGATTACAAAGGCACGCATTTTCGATGAGAGAGCTTTATGCCAAACTCTATCATACTTTTGAGATATTAGGAGCAATAATCTTACCTTCACCAAAGCGATGTAAAGATTTGTTCCACTGCTCGGTGAGATATACCGTTGGATCACCAGTGGAACGGTTGCTGCGATCTGCGAGATATTCCTTAAGCTGACGGTTAATCAGCGTTTCCATGGCCTTAGAAAGAAGGGTTGTTAGTGCTAGGGTCGGTAATATGAGGAGGAGGGTGGGTCACCTTTCTTAGGCACAGGCTGGACAAATGCTGTTTTCCATCGTGTAGAAAAGATTCCAGAAGAGTAGGAACGATGGAAAGCTTACGCAGTGGCTTTGCACCATCCGTCTTTGGCGAGCTTAAGATCGACATGGAATTATGAAAATTTTGATATGCAGAATTAATTTGGCTTGCTAGATCTTTTCAAATATAAAATTTGACACAAATCCAAAGAGCCGTCACCGAGAAAGTCTAAAATTACAAAAACCGTTATATGAAAAGTACCGTTAATAGACTTTTCCCGTATACTTAGTACCAACAAAACAAATCTCAAAAATTTTCATCAAAACAGTTAGAGCCGTTTTCGAGAAAAATAAGCTTTTCATTACCGGTGAAAAGGCAGGTACCCTTATTTTTAGGCCTACAAATAAAATTTCAATTTATCGCCTATGAGGAAAGTCAAAAAAAAAAGACATACCAAATTTCAAAGCAATCGCTTAAGCCGTTTAGGCTGTAGCTCGTTATAAATACAGACAGACAAACTGACAGACTGACGCAGTGGCTTTGCACCATCCGTCTTTGGCTAGCTTAACTGACAGGCTGACAGGCTGACAGCCTGAAAAAAGAGAAAAGTAAAAAGTAAAGAAAAGAGAAAAGAAAAGAAAAGAGAAAGTAAAATTATAAATATATAAATTGATATATGTACCTCGAGAAAAAAAAAGATATTAGAATTTACCGTCGGAATTCACCATAAAAAAAATTGAAAGAAATAAAAAAAACGTTATTAACCCTCATAAAGAAAAAAACGAGGGGCATCCCGAGAAGGAACATACATAAGCATATGATTATCCTCCACAAGAAACAAAGGATTTATGGCGGGCTCAATCCTGAGCATAGAAGTTTTTTTTCTTTTGTTATATATATAAGTGATTTTGCTCTTGTTTTATTTATTTTTTATATCTATTTCCTTTTATTACATATATTTAATAATTTTAATTTTCCTTAATTAATCTTGTTTTTTTTTGGTTGGAATCTATGAGTAAAGGGATAGCCGTATATAATTTTTAATTTATTTTGGAAGCAAAAGCCATTGGGTAAGGGTTGCCACCTATCTACCTTTCTCAAACTTCCCTTCATACCACGGCGATCACCACTCGTTAACTCCTTTATAGAGCTCTGTGAAGGTAGGATCGGGGAGGTTAGTAGACGTTAGAAAAAAAGCGTTAGTATAAGTACGCCTGAGGGATTTGGGAGGAAGCTGGGCTACCACATACAACCTTCTAAGGAGCACACCATGGCGTGCTAAACGCATTTTTCAGGGGGTGGGGCAAGGCGGAAACTGCATCGGGTAGCAGATGATTTGACAGCAGCCGGTGCAACCAATTTGGGGAATCCACAAACGTTTTGGACCGACGGATTCCAGGTTGGGAGGGAAAAAGGTCCCCCTGCGATAACACCAGCAGGGCATCCTGAGTGTGGTACTGCTATATATGTGTGTGGTAAAGTATGGCACTATAATTGTTTTTTGAAATAGGTGAGATCTATCCGTGGGGACAAGATCCCCCCACATCCGGCGAGCTTATTCACAATTCAAACACGTTTTTATAATTCAACACTTTTTATTTAATCTCAATTCAATCACTTTTTTACTAACGCTTCCAGTTGTTAACAATTCCACTTTCGAAAATAAACTGAACTTTCAATGCAATCTACTCTTGCATTTATACAAGTTTACAAGCTTCTGAAAGCTTCTGTCTGGTTCTGGCACAATCTAAGCTTTCGGTACTAATTCGATTTAGTACTCAGTTAAAACATATTGCAAATATGTAGCATACTTTTAGGGCATGGTTGTTGTACACAATAAATGTTGGTTGTTGTACACAATGAATCCAACAGCTGTCGTTAGTTTACAAAATGTATCCTCCGAATATCTAAACTTGTTGCCACATCACATAATATTAATGATATACAGTCAAACTTTTTTATAACGAACTTCCTTTTCTTATAATAAAATTCTCTTTTTAGTGAATCAAATTTTAATCCCGTTTGCCGTTCCTCATAAAAAAAATCCCATATAAATTATATCAATAGCGAAATTCTCTTTATAAAGAACATTTTTTTTGTCCCGAATGCCAAGTTATTTCTTTATAACGAAATGTGAAATTTTAAATTTCAAATTTAAAAGCAAAGCTTTCTACGATTCCTTTTGTAATTTTAAAAGGGAACTCATCAAGATATAGTTTATACTCTGCATTTTAAGTAGCACATAATACATAATTATACGCGATACGTTCATAAAAAATGGGCACGACTGGGTCGCACGGACTTTATTACTATGTGATTAGTCACATTTGTTAAAAAAGTATTTCGAAAATTGTAGAACGGATTTTGATAAAATTTTGTTTTTTATTTTTAGTTTTATGAAAAAAATATTCTTTTTGATATTTTGGTAGGTATGTAGTTTTTAACAGTTTATTTATAAATAGCTAATCATGAAATTAAAAATATTTTTTTTGATTAGTTTTTAAGATACTGAATTTTGAAATTAAAAATTTAAAATTAATTAAAAATACATACAAATAATTATAAATAAATAGTTTTTTTGAAAAAAATATTTTTTTGAAATTTTTAGAGTTTATTATACATGTGATAATAAAATTTAATATAATTTTTTTTGATTAGTTTTAAAAATATTATTTTTTTATTTCCTATCAATCTTAACGCTCGATTTTGTATTCTATCAAGCAGGTGAATCTATGTTTGCGAAGCACCTGCCCCGATGTGGGAGTTATACTCGAGTTTATACGTCAAACGCTTTATAAATTGTAGCCAGATCAGATGGAGAAAAATACTTCTTACACCGATACAGAAAACCTAAGCACTTAGCAGCATTTTTAGCGATCTCAAATATATGGTCGTTCCAACGGATGTCGTCGTTGACACACATGCCGAGTACAGAGAGCTTTTCGGTTTCTTCGATGTAAGTGCCATTCATGGACAATGGCATTGGGGGTATGTTTAGCTTATAGAAGACAGCACTGAGTTTTCGAAGCATTAAACTCCACACAATTCCTGTTACCCCATTTGACAATGCTTTATCTGTACAAATCGGAGTTTAATGAGCTTGACATACGGTACCGTTGCAGTTGTACATCCGAAGGTGAAGGACATGAATTATCGAACGCATATATAACAAAGTGGATTAGAAGTAACAGACAGAAGACCAATGAGGAAAAGAGTCGGAGACAGAACGGAGCCCTGGGGCACATCAGCATTTATTTTGTGGGAATCAGATTTGGATCCGTCCAATACAACTTGTATTTAACGGTCCAGAAGATAGCTTCTAAGCCAAGGAGCAAGAGTATAATCGATCCCAAAGGCACGCATTTTCGATGAGAGAGCTTTATGCCAAACTCTATCATACTTTTGAGATATTAGGAGCAATAACCTTACCTTCACCAAAGCGATGTAAAGATTTGTTCCACTGCTCGGTGAGATATACCGTTGGATCACCAGTGGAACGGTTGCTGCGATCTGCGAGATATTCCTTAAGCTGACGGTCTTAGAAAGAAGGGTTGTTAGTGCTAGGGTCGGTAGGATGAGGAGGAGGGTGGGTCACCTTTCTTAGGGACATGCTGGACAAATGCTGTTTTCCATCGTGTAGAAAAGATTCCAGAAGAGTAGGAGCGATGGAAAAGCTTACGCAGTGGCTTTGCACCATCCGTCTTTGCCGAGCTTAAGATCGGCATGGAACTATGAAAATTTTGATATGCAGAATTAATTTGGCTTGCTAGATCTTTTTAAATATAAAATTTGACACAAATCCAAAGAGCCGTCACCGAGAAAGTCTAAAATTACAAAAACCGTTACATGAAAAGTACCGTTAATAGACTTTTCCCGTATACTTAGTACCAACAAAACAAATCTCAAAAATTTTCATCAAAATAGTTAGAGCCGTTTTCGAGAAAAATAAGCTTTTCATTACCGGTTAAAAGGCAGGTACCCTTGTTTTTAGCCCTAAAAATAAAATTTCAATTTATCGCCTATGAGGAATGCCAAAAAAATCAGACCTACCAAATTTCAAAGTAATCGCTTAAGCCGTTTAGGCTGCAGCTCGTTATAAATACAGACAGACAAACTGACAGACTGACAGACTGCCAGACTGACAGACTGACAGACTGACAGATTGACAGACTGACAGATATGCATTTTTGTAACAAACTTTTTTTGATTGTTAGAATTTATTTTTTTACTTGCGATTTAGGTACTAAAATGCAAGTTATAGATTCGTGCAAAAAAAAATCTAACAATCAAACATGACATTACGATAATAGAGAAGTTGAAAAAAGTGGGTCCGGAAATTCCCGTTTGATTTTCTCAAAAACGGCTCTAACGATTTTGATAAAACTCAGGGTGCTATTTTTTTACAACAATACATATTTCAGTTAGAATAAATTTTTTTAAATGCGATTTTATCGTAAACTAATATCCCGATCTCAACAAAATTTTGCACACAGGAAGTCATTTAAAATTCAATTAATATTGCATTTTAAAATTTTCAAAAACTTTTTTTTCGATTTTTTTAAATTTTCAAAAAAAAAATTGGGTTTCGAAATATTTTGAAAATGGGTTGATTGAATTTTTTTAAATAATTTTCCCAGATGACAACTACAGACAGATGTCCTTAAAATGACATACTAGAAAAAAATTTAAAATATTTTTTCGAATAGTTTTTCAAAAAAAAAACGACTTTTTTAAAAAAACTGGTCGGACGATTTTCAATATTTTTTTTCCTCGATAGACATTTAGTTTTAAAATTTTATTGCATACCTAGTTTTTCCGAGAAAACTTTTAAGCTAATAAAAAAATGAAAGAATTTTCTACAAAAAAAAATATTTTTTTATTTTAATAGACGTGTGGTTTTCAATTCGGCAATACTTCTTTCAGAGTTGGTCTTTTTGACAGCTGTCACTTGATTTATGCTCAGTTTGGTTTGCCATTTCATAATGAATAGACTTACTCCCGAACAAGTTTGCAAATTGTGCAAATTTATTACTTAAATTTATTAAATTAATAATTTATTATTTAAATTAATGGTTCGTTTCGGTTGGAGCAGAGCATCGAAGAAGACCCGAAAGAGTCCATCCGCTATCGCGCGCAACAATTGGAGATGTGCCCATCGACTTTATGAAAGATTTTGCGGAAGGATCTTTGTTTGCAGGCTTAAAAAATCCAACTCGTGCAGTAATTGAAGCCGAACGACCATCAAGCGCGTCACACGTTCGGTGAATGGGCCCAAAACGAGATGGCCACTGGTCCCGATTTTCACAAAATTGGGCTTCGGATGGAATTTATTCGAGCCAGCCGCTTCGGCCACTTCCCCGAAATCATTTTTAAAACATAATGCAAACCCTCATCTTTATAGTCAAGCTTAATTCTTGGCCATAACATTAAACTATATGCGTTTTATTTCTTCTTGAAAACCACACGTCTAAAAAAACACCCTTTATATACAAACATAATGCAGCCATCAAGCAATTATCTAACATAAGAACAAGTTCGTGCGACCCAGTCGAGCATTTTTTTAAATATATTCGACGATGTGACCGCACATATGAGCAAGTACGTGCGATCCAGTCGTCCAATTTATTTTTTTAGCTTTTCCTGAAATCCTTTATAATTGAAAACTTCACTTCGTATTTGCCGGTTAATTCATTTTCAGAAATATAATTTATGTTTAGATTATTTAAATAAAACACCACATTTGCATAGCAATAATAAATTCAATTAAATGATTAGAGAGTAGCAACTTCACGAAACGCTGATTATAAAAATGTATATTTTTTTAATGAAGGGATTAATATCGGTCTATTGTTGAAGACCCGTTTTAAGGGATGGGTGACCTGCATCGAATGTATAAATTATTTCCGGTTGTTTCAATCAAATAAAAAATACATGCCCAAAGGGTTATTTGAGGGAAATGCAGATTCGTTATTTTTATTTTTTTGTGTGTAAAAAATCATACCTACTCCACTTAATAATCATTGCTGTGATTATTATCATTATTAATGAAAGCATTGGACATGATGTACATTTAATACGCTTTGCTGTGTGAATTGTTGTGGATTGGTGTACATTTTTTATATATACGGTATTGTTTGTTAATTAAAATCATGTTCGATACATATAGCTGATTATAAGGAGATATTACTAATGATCAATGAGTGCGGCTTTTGTTGGTGGTCAGGACAGACTGTATAGGTAAGCGAAATAAATTTTAAAAAATTGCAATGTAAAATATATATACGGGTACATGTAAGTTTATTGTTTTGTCCTTAAAAAAATAATTATTTAATTAATTGAAATAACTTTCAAAATGAATTGAAAAATTTTGCTGTCTATTTAAAAAAACATTGTTTTCTCCTGATGATATAATAATGTTTCAAGACGTTCAAGTAACATGATTTGCGTGCCAATAAATGCCATCTAAGAACTCTTTAATTTTATAGAAGTAGTTAGAAAAATTCCTACGATAGACAGTAAGTTCGATTTATTTTTATAATCAGCGCACGCAAAAGGGGTTAAAGCCACCTTTATAATAATAGTTGAACACAGCGTGTGTTTGACTCATTCTGATAAGACTCATCACTCATGCTAACGGCGATACTTTGGTTCTTTCAACCAAAATCGATCGCAAACGTATTCTGAGCACCAGGCGAACTATAAGATATGTAAAGGGTTTTCGAATAAGGACTTGACAACTTTTTTTTTTAAATAAAACGCAAACCATTTGAGATATTTCAAAAACTTTATTATATGTTTGAAGTACAATCAAAACAGTTATGAATGGAACTCGACTTTAGTTGGACCCAATTTAGGATGACTCGGCCACACATTTCGGCCGAAACGGCTGCTATTTCGCGTTCAATGTTGGCTCTGAGCCAACGTCGTCGGCTTGTTGGCATAAGCCAATGACTTAACGTAGCCCCAAAGAAAATAGTCTAGAGGCGTTAAGTCGCACAAACGGCGGCCAATCGACTTGCCCATTTCTTGAGATAACACGCTCATAAAACTTACTCTTCAATAAATCGATTGTAAGGTTTGCTGTAATAATGAATAAATTGACAATGACAGTTCGATGATTAGTGAAAGGGTGTGCGTTCACAAATTAAACTCAAAGTTGTCAAGTCCCTATTGGTGTTTTGAGCAACATTTTTGTATTTTGTCTTATTACTATAAATTTAGTATATACTATACCTATAAATGTTATAAAACTTTATAAAAGATTCCTACTGTCTAAGCTAGACCAATTCTAAGTCAGCTAAATTATTAATGTTTTCTTCTCATTAAGAAATATGTACGTAATGTAAATCAATTTAAAAGTCTCTATAAAGCTTATTATATTATATTCTATTGGAAAATCCGATATGTGTGTATGTATGTCGAGTATGTACTCCTAAGCCGCCCAACGGATTTTAATGAAATTTACATGGTAAAATTTGACATTAAAACATGTTTTTTCTAGGGCGTAGTAACGCGCGCCGGGTACCGCTTGTTGGTACAATAGTATTTTTGGTACTAGATTTGTAGTACTTATTACCAGAATTTAGTACTATTGTATGTTTGGTACTAGATTTAGTACTCAACTTTTTTGACGTGATAAATGTATATTGTATATGGCGTGAGTTAACGGGCTGTATGTTGGTATTGGTGTCATCAATGTTTTCTTATGACGTTATCACATAAAATTATCGTCCGTAAACCGACTTTACGGACAACCAACTTTTTTTAAAGAGGTTTTTATATAATCACTAATAATTTGTGCTCAATTCAATCCAAAATCAAAAATGACTTTTAATCTTTTGACAATTTTATAATGTAAAAAGAAAAGCAATTAGGATTCTTTCAAACATGAGTTTAAATGGTAAAGTAAGTTATGATATTTCTGAGATCTGTAACATGTTTGCAACTTTTTTTCAACATAACTTTACTGTTGATGCCACCTTTTATAATGTTTAACCAGATTATTCTCAAATCGTTGATATAGGTTCAATGTTTTTATTTGAGGAACTATAATAAACTTTCTAGTATAGACAGTAGTTTAAGCATAGGGCCTGACAATATTCCTGCAAGGTTTTTTAAAGAATGTGCGTGTAATTTGTCGAAACCTCTGTGTTATATATTCAACCTTTCTCTTAGAAGTGGTGAATTTTTAGATGCATGGAATTGTTCATATATTACTCCGAACTATAAATCTGATTCAAAGCAAGTTGTAGAAAACTATTGACCTGCCAAGTTCCAACTTATTTCTAAGTTTTTTGAATCGATTGTGAAGAAGAAAATCTATGAAGCGGTCAGCATGGTTTTGTCCAAGGGCGATCAACTGCAAAAAATTTGACTCTCTTCGTAAACTTTTGCATAAAAAACATGGAAAACAAATGTCACAAACCGATGTTGTTTTTATCGATTTTTCAAAAGCGTTCGATTGGGCAAGCCACAAAATTTTATTAAAAAAAAACTTTCTTTCTTAGGATTTCATTTAACACTCCTTAAATAGATAAGCAATTATTTATGTAATCGTTCACAGTTTGTTAAAATTGGTTGTAAATTTTCTTTTAAAATAAGGAACTACTCTGGTGTACCTCAGATCAGTCACCTTGGACCCCTGGTGTTTCATCATTTTATTAATGGTTTACCTACAGTTATTAGTTTTTCAAAACGTTTGATGTTTGCGGATGATGTAAAAATGTTTAAATCAATTAAGTCAGTGTCTGATAGTATGGACTTACAAAAAGACATTGATGCATTGAATAAATGATTCTGATCACCTTTCTTGTAATAACCTTGAAATCCATATTATATTACTGATCATTGTATGAGAGGATTTTTTTTTTTTTTTTTTTTTTTTTTTGAAAACTTAAAATATACTAATACTTATAAAAACTTCGTTTCCGGTCTTGCAAAGATTAATTCTTCTGAGTTAAACAATAGATTGTTCTTTGAAAATTTGGAACTTGTTTACACTGAAGAAGAGACATCAAAAGCATTTCAAATATTTTTATCTACGTTGCAGAGTTTTATAACTGCTTCTACCTTAGTTCGAAAAAAATCGGAAAATAAGTTAAGGCCTCGGATAACGGACAATCTAATAAAACAAATCAAACAAAAAAATAAGTTGAGTAGTAAATGTAGAAAACACCCTATAGATTCAAATTTGCGAAGACGTTGTATTCGATATGCCAAAAGAGTGAATAGTGAAAATCGTATAGTAAAAAATAGCTATTATCATTCAAAAATAATATATGCTAAAGGAAACTCTAGAAAAGAATGGGGTGCAATTAATTGCATTTTGAACAAAGATACATCAATGAAAAAGACAATTATGTTTAAAAAGGAAATGAAATTTAGTGACTACTTTGCATCTATTGGACAAATATCTATTTTTAAGGGAAAACAAATATTTTGTAGTTGTTGTAGTCAATATAGAATGAATAGTATATAATAGTATAGAAATAGTCTCTTTTTTGAATCTGTTTTGAAAACAATTGGTCCCAGCCTAGTAGATATCCTTACGTTTCTTTTCAATAAAAGTATACTTAAGGGGTTATTTCCCAGAAAGCATAAAAACTGCATTAGTGATTCCTTTATTTGAAAAAGGAAAAAAATCAGAAATGACAAATTACAGACCAATTTCTTTGTTGTCTTCTATCTCCAAGGTTATTGAAAAAGTCATCAAGATAAGAATCCTGTCTTACTTGAATAAAATAGATTATTTTAGTCCTTGCAGTTTGGTTTTAGGTTTGGCCTTTCAACAGAAGACGCTTTATTAGATTTTTGTTATATCGTTTACAAGGGCTTAGATGAAAGAAATTGCTAGGCTGGACTATTCGTCGACATAACTAAAGCTTTTGCCATGGTAAATCATAGAATTTTACTAGATATATTAGAAAAGGTTGGATTGCGAGGATTTATTCATAATTGGTTTATCTCAAAAATAAACAGTATGTAAAAATTAGTATGTAAAAAACAGTATGTAAAAATTAGTGCTAGCTGCTTGAGAAACATAAAAAAAGATGTACCACAAGGGTCTGTACTTGGTCCGATTTTGTTCTCATATATATTAATTCTTTATTAAAGCTTTTGCAGATGACCTTGGGGTAGCATACTGTTCAGCTGGTAGGTTAAATCTAATTGCAGATATTAATCATGATGTCCACCTTTTAAGAAGTTTTTTGGCTGATCATGAACTCATTTCAAGCAATAAAACTAAGTTGATGTTCTTTAGTCTTTTCGGCCAGGAATATCCTGATTTAGATAAGACTTTTCACTCTTTTGACTGTTCGAAATTTAACTTATTCATAAGTAACTGTGAGCTCTTATGTGCGCCATCTTTTGATTCCGCTCTTAAGAGCAGTAATTCTTATTTTAAAATTGAAAATGTAGATACATACGTTCAAATATTTAGGCGTATCAATTGATCAAAATCTAAATTGGTGTAAACACATATCCAATTTAAAACAATATCTTTTTTCAGCCACTCGCTGTTCATATAGGTTACAAAAATATTGTTCTACGAACTTACTTAAGACAATTTATTATGCATATTCTGTTGGGGTGGTGCGTACCTTAATAAACTTAAACCACTTACTCTGATCTAAAAATCAGCCATTTGAAGAGTTTGTAAATCTCAAAGACTTTCTCATACAATGGAGTTATTGTATAAATATACACAAATATGTATATGTACCTAATAGTTTTTAAGATATAAGTAGAAAGTCTTAGAGAGTATTAATACTTATAGGTATAAATAAATAAATAAATAAAGTTCTGCTGGTCAAAATGGGAGGGAAAAGCAGATTTTGGCAAGGCAAAGGCATTCCATATTCACGTGGTACGGCTAAGGAAAGAATCCCTGTATTTGACTGTACATCCGAAGTTGGCTTCGAGGGTAAATTTATGGGCATTCCTAGCAGTATGAGTATTACAGTTGAATTGTTTCAGGGTAGGAATGCATCTGGCTATTTCGCTCGAGCTTTGTTTGTAGAAATAGCGATATATTTTTTACTAGAACTTATTCTTTGGGATAAGCATTTTAAAGAATTGCATACTTAAAAATACTGTTCAAACCTTTAAAATGGATGAGAGCACAAAAATTTAATTGACAAAAATTATTCAGTTTTCAAGTGATAAACTATACATTTTCTGCAAGCGCCTTAACGGAGAGTTCCGGAAATCTAAGTGCGAATGATCATTGACTTAAAAGAGAAAGTCAAAACAATATTAAGATAGGTAAGGTATATCGCAGATGTCACCAAAGAGTTGTACATCAGGGAAGCGTTTTTAGTGTTTGTTGTTTATTACAGTTTTTGACTTTCAGTAAGGAGTAAATTAAAAGAAAGAAAAGAAAGGCTTTAGTTCAAATTACATCCGATATGGGCAGACGTTCTCTATCGCCGTTATGGCACGATTAATTTAAACTGACACAAATTAGGTTCCTTGCAATGATTTATCATCTCATTTGAACCACGTATTTTTTTTTTTTTTTTTTGGTTTGACAAAGTTAGAATTCAGCTCCCTGTTAGTGCCACTTTTTTTTGAGGGCACCTAATCTTTCGAGGATATGACAAGACTTTCAAGTGTCAACTATTGTCTTCCCATGTAGCCGTTCGGGATAAGGTGATGAGTTAATTATAAGTCCACTTTGCTCCGCAGATTCAAAACACACACACACAGGAATGATTGGTAGTAAAAGTCATTATAGGCATTAACTTTCAGCTGCTCAGCAATAAAATTATTTATTTGTTCACATATTTAAGAATATTATTTATATGATGTACATATAAATGTATGCTTGAGCATAATATTTTAAATATTATTTTAATAGTGAATGTAGATCATTGTTATGCATTCATGAAGTTGTTCCTAAATGCCTCAACACGCGCTTTCCTAAGAAATAAATAATTTTTTTGCGCTAAACTACTTTAAAAAAAATTTAAATTAAAATTAACTAAAATCGAATAATATCACGGAAATGATATTAGACATTAAAAATTTTGCTATGCTTAAAAAATGCTGCCAATACCAAACAAAGCTTAAGGAATATCTCGAAGATCGTAAGCTTCTCCATGACCGTCAGTATGGCTTTCGCTGCAACCGTTCCACTGGTGATCTGATGGCATATCTCACCGAACAGTGGAACAAATCTTT
The DNA here is from genome assembly GCA_963971375.1 of Platycheirus rosarum. Lineage (NCBI taxonomy): Eukaryota > Metazoa > Arthropoda > Insecta > Diptera > Syrphidae > Platycheirus > Platycheirus rosarum. The sequence continues at coordinate 67,874,679 of OZ020507.1, forward strand.
ACATCGCTTTGGTGAAAGTAAGATTATTGCTCTTGATATCTCCAAGGCATTTGATAGAGTTTGGCATGAAGCTCTCTTATCGAAAATGCGTGCTTTTGGGATCGATAATACTCTTGTTCGTTGGGTTAGAAGCTATCTTCTGGATCGTTCAATACAAGTTGTATTGGACGGATTCAAGTCTGATTCCCATAAAATAAATGCTGGTGTGCCCCAGGGCTCTGTTCTATCTCCGACTCTTTTCCTCATTTTTATAAATGATCTTCTGTCTGTAACTTCTAATCCACTTAACTGTTTTGCTGACGACTCTACCCTCAGCTTTTCATATTCGTTCGATAATTCACGTCCTTCGCCTTCGGACGTACAATTGCAACGGTGCCCTAAACGTTTTTTTTTTTTTTTATAGAGTATGCCATCACACGTCTTTTATAATAACGAATTTATGAAGAAAGGGTTTCGAAAATTGTATGACGGATTTTGAAGATCCTGTTTTTACTTTTAGTTTTATTTTATTTTTTTAATTTTGGATGCGGTTATTAAGAGTTTATTAAAATACATGTGATTATACAATTTTAAATTATTTTGATTAGTTAGTTTTAAAAATATTGATTTTTCAAAAAAAAAAAAATCAAAAATTAGTTTTAATTAGAAAAAAAAGTTGTTCAAAATTTTGATACGCAAAATTGATTTGGATGCCTAGGTCTTTTCAAATATAAAATCTGACAGAAATCCAAAGAGCCATTACCGAGAGAGCCAAAAATAAAAAAAAACACTAACATGAAAGGTACCGTTAATAGGCTTTTTACGTAAATTTGGTTTTTATCAAATGACAGCCAATACTAACAAAAAAATTCTCAAAAATGGCCATATGAATCGTTGGAGCCGTTTTCAAGAAAAATTAACTTTTCCTTAACGGTTAAATGGCAGGTACCGTTTTTTTTTCAATTTCCCGTCTGGGGAAAGCAAGATCTTTGACAGAAACAAGTAACATTTACGTTGAAAACAACATAGTTTGAACTTTTAAAAAGTATTAAAACCACAATACTTAACGGTTTTTAGTAAAATTGAAGTAAACCATCACACGTCTTCAATAACAAAGAATTTATGAAAAATGTATTTCGAAAATTGTAGGACCGGCCTTGATAAAATCGTGTTTTTTATTTTTAGTTTTTTGAATCTTTTTTTTTGAAATTTTGGTATGCAGTTTTTTAGAGTTTATTAATATACATGTGATTATAAAATTTAAAACAAATTTTTTTTAATAGCTAGTTTCAAAAATATTGATTTTTCAAAAAAACAATTCCAAAATTAATTTTAATTAGAAAAAAAAAATTATAAAAATTTTGATATGCGGAATTAATAAAGCTACCTAGGTTTTCTCAAATATTAAATTTGGCAGAAATCCAAACAGCCGTTACCGAGAAAGCCCAAAAATAAAAAAAACCGTTGTATGAAAGGTACCGTCAATAGACTTTTCCCGTAAATTTGGTTCTTTAAAAATGATAGCTTATACGAACAAAAAAATTCTAAATTTTTGTTATCAAAATCCTTTGAGCCGTTTTCGAGAAAAAATAAGCTTTTCCTAAACGGTCATATGACACGTACCCTTATTTTTAGGCCTAAAAATAAAATTTCAATTTCCTCTCTTTTTTAGACTTCTCTATGATCGTAATAACATGTTTCATTGTTATCTCAATTTTTTTTATATTCACGAATCCAAAACTTGCCTTATACTCCCTATGATCGCAAGTAAAAACAAGTACACATTTACGTAGAAAAGTAACACGATCTGAACTTATAAGAAGTGTCAAAACCACAACACTTAACGATTTTTAGTAAAAATAGAGTATGATATCACACGTCTTACATACCAACGAATTAATAAAAAAAAAAGGATTTCGAAAATTGTAGAACGGATTTTGATAAATTCCTGTTTTCTGCTTTTAGTGAAAAAAAAACTGAAAAAAAATGTTTGATTCTGGTACGCAGTTTTTTGAATTTATTGATATACAACTGCTTATAAAATTTAAAATATTGCAAATTAAAAAAATATCAAAAATTTATTATAGGTAATATAAAAAAATATAGTAAGGTATTCAAATTTTTTCTATGCAGCAAAATTTAATTAGCTAGGTGTTTTTAAAAATAAAATTTTATGGAAATCAAATGAACCAAAAAAGTCGAAAATTAAAAAAAAGCTTTAAGCAAATTTGGTTTTGTTAAAATCATAACGAATACCTACAAAAATATGTTTTGGTATTGCATCAAATTACCACCAACAGAGTACAGAGAGCAATATTGTTTTCGATAGCAACCATGCCCTTTTGTCGAAAATCAAGCAATATCAGCCATTTTAAACATTACTGGTCTAAGTACCTCTTGCAAACTTTAATTTATATTCAATTTAGTAAATATACCAAAAACATTATTAAGTACCTACATATATTTAAAATATTTCATATTTCTTTAAATTCTTAATTATCGCAGAACACTTGAGGATCCAGATGATATGATCATAAAACAAACAAATAAAACAAAACGCAAATCTAATTTTTATTTGCCTAGAAGCGTTTATGTAACCCATCTGGAATGCAAATGTATCTAATCTGAATTTTAAAGATTCTTTACGTCTGATACTACTACAAAGTAACCATTTTCTATCTCATGCAAACATTAGGGCTTCCAAGTTTCCATCAGAACTACCTTCAACTTATACATGCCTTCAGCATAGGCAAATTTGTATTCGGCCTAGTTGCATCCGCCACACATTTCATGTCCTTCTGATATGTTAGTGCGGTCCTTCCTGTCTCATGCCTTCATGGTGGAACATTCAGACCACAACATACAAAAATATTATATCATTCTTCCAAAAACAAAATTCGATATCTTTCCCAGAAATCAGCTCATTAAAACAGATTTGACTCGTCGTCCAACTTCTACTGATCGTCACGCATGTATGCGACGGAATCACTTTTGCGAAATGTACCCATGCAGAGCGTTCCATAAATAAAATCGAACGCAAGGAGTTAACGAAATAAAGCGAGGACATCCGCAATCCACGCATCCACCGGTCATCCAGCGCGATGTGTCCGCAAACCACTATGTGTGATGTCAAATTGACAATGTCAAAAATATGGCCAGCTAACACTATCGATGGCATAAGTTATAAATCTCATATCAGATCCAAAAACGGTTGACACGGAATATACGAGGCAGGTATTTGTAGCAGGTAAACAAGTTGCCGGAGGCAAGCAGGCATGTTTTGTATGAGGCACTGGTGCACATGCTGAATTGTCGCTGGACCACTACTGTTTGCGGGAAGGTGATGATCTTCGTTGGTGCGATGGCATGGAAGTGGTGGGTTGGTTGGGAGACTTGAAGGACGAGGCTACGACAACATGTCTTATAGAAACAGTCTCAACGTTGATGCAGCGACGACGTCACCACTTGCGCTACCCGCAATCTGTTTTGTTCCGATTGACTTTGCGGCCTCGTTGAGTGATCAAAACAAAACGAAAAGTGAAACTGATCAACTTTTTGAGTGGTGAACAATGGGACAACAATTGACAGCGAGGCAATCAATCATAATCACTGATCTGTCGCGGTCGTATTTAAATGCGGATTATGGACTGAGGAGCAGCAAAGTTGGGCTTTGTATTCAGCGTTATGTTGAGAACAAGTTCTAGATTTCAAGCCCGTATTGATTGCAAAATATAAATCAAACATTTTGGTAGAAGGACTTGGAATTTCTGTGCAAAAAGGCAATGATTCATGTAAAGGATTTACATAATTTTTTCTTTCTGCGGATTTTTTGAAAGGGGGTATTTCACTGAGCTGCGCTAGGGATTGCATAATTCTGATTCTTTTGTCACTTTACAATGCTTATAACGTATTGATTCCAGTTCTATAAATATGTTTAATACATATTTTAAAAGAATGAGAGGAAAAAGATCTACATTCGTCTGGTGCGACTTAAAAACATATGTCTGTATCTAACAGAATGTTTGAAGTTGGGCTCAATTAATCAAGTACAGTCAACCTGGTACATTTAGCTTCTTTCTAAACACTTTACGGCCTGCTGGTCATGCTGTTTGTGCGTGGCCGCGATTAGATTTTCCCAATACCACAGCTTTGCTGAAATTTCAGGAAATGTTGTTTTTTTACATGGCTGGTGGGATAATGAGTTTATGCGGGTTAATTTACAAGTTTATATCAGTTTTTTTTTTTAGAATCCTGGCATAAAATCGGGTATAATACGCTTAAACAGGACAGCCCATCAGCTAATGAAGTTATCAATTCTGTTGATGTGGGCCCCATTGTATAGTACCTTAATGGGAATAATAGGTACACAGATTCGAGTGTCGTATCTTTAGGTCGAAACGAAGGCTCCTCAGGATCTCGTTAGTGATTATATGTCTGTTGAAATACAAATACTGATCCAACCCGATATCGAGGTACTCTTCCTCACAAGTAGCTGTTCGTGAGGCCCAACGATGAATGTTTAGCGCATATTAATGTGCAAGTCCTTAGAGGTCCCAGCCAAAGAGGTTTACGTCAGAATTGTCTCCGATTTTTGAAGTTAACATTTAACTAACTACCTTGGGTCAAAAGTAACAGACGATAATAATATATAAGAAGAAATACGCGAGCGGCTGCTAAAATCCAACAGAACCTACTATAGGCCCTTAAAGGTAAGAGAAACATAAAAACCAATCTGCTGATGTGCAAGACTATGGTCTTACCATCAGTACTCACATACGAAACCGAGACTTGGGTGGTTACAAAACTGCGCGTTCGAGAGGAAATTCTTACATAGAATTGTTGGCCCGGTGTACGAGGGAGGACGATTCCGGAGAAGATACAATCATGAATTGTATATTTTCTGTCTCAAAGCAGATGTTGTGGAAAAAATAAGGCTCGGTAGACTCGGTAGAAGAGGAACCAACTCTTTTGCAGTCGTTTCTATGATAGAAGACAGCGTGGAAGACCGCATGAATTGTCGCATGTCCCACCTTTTAACTCGGAATAATTTAGTTATCCGAACTCCGAAGCCTATTTAGTCGGTGCCCTATTGATTATTTTTTCGAATACCTTGCTGATTCTTGGAAGAAAACTTATCGGCCAAAGATTTGGCGTATCGGAGTATCCCTTTTTCGGGACATATTCATATTCTCATTAGAGAAGGAGATACAACAAAGAACTATATACGGTGAAAGAAGACCTCGAACCGTATCATGTGCAAAACTGGAGGTTTTGAGGCTCAGGTAAACCCCATACTGTAGCGCCATCTAAAGTAAGGTGCATTCACATGTCATTGGTTTTCACATTATGATGCTTTTTTGTAATGATGATGTAATAATTTAGTTCCCTTATTGATTTTTTTATTAAAAAGAGTTGAAAGAAGTTATATCTGGAAAATTGGTCGTAATAGTTTAAGCTATTCTTGAGAAATTCAATGGAAAATGTAGTTCAAACATTGTTCTACGACTATATCTGAGCTTATGAATAAATTTTAATTTAACTTTTTCTGAAATATGTGAATGGAATTTACATTCGTTTAAGTTTTAAAATTAAGCAAATTTTCCAAACAGACAAAAAAGGCGACTTTGATCTCGTTGCAATTCCAATTGATAAATTTGGATTTTTTTCACTTAAATTCAATGAATGAAAAAATTAAACATGCTGCATTCAAAGCATCATTCATGCAAATTCAAGCAATATTTTACGCATTGCCACATTTAGAGCATATGCTGCGTACATTCTTTAGATACTTCAATTTGGAAACGTGTTCGAAGCCGCCCTCGAAACAATTACTCCACATGTCTTTTTTAAAACTGCTCGTTTAAATGTTCCGCGATCGATTGCAACGCCAAACAAAAAAAAAGTTACAGAACATTGCAGGCTTAACTTTAGAACTCCCTATTTCCGGCGCTCAATCAAACCCCCTGATTATAATTTTGCCATTTATACCAAGAGGCTTACCAATAAATTGAAGTAATTTTTCACCAATTACTCAATGCGTAATAGCTTTTGTATGATCCGGCGGCCGTTGGCAATTATTTTGCAACATCTGCAACAAGAATTCATGGATCTGTACAAGAAGAGGTACATCATGATGTCCCGATGAATTCAATTTCATTCAATTGAACATGATCCTGAAGATGGGGGAGGACACACACAATACTTTTGTCATAAATAATTCATGCCTTTGCTTTGAGAGTTGAAAAGGTGTTAAGTCCGAATGAAAAAAAACATCCAAAACACCGTCACACATCCACCACACGGTGTGGCGACGGTGAAGGTATTTTTGTACTAATGTTAAACATATGATAAATTGTCCCAAACAGGTGATAATTGTTAAAAAAGAGTGTCCTTAGAGCGTACCTCCTTAAGATCCTCCATCCTCAGTGGTGTTGCGGAATGCAATGCTTGTGATAATCAAGATATCAGGTCAGTAAACGGAGTTTTTTTTGGATCTGTTTGTCTGCTGCTGCCCCACTGAGTACGATGCGAGTATTCTTTTTTTTTGGGAATACACCTCCTGTCTTGCATTGTGAGGAGTCATAATTAATTTCGACTTCATTTAAACGCAAGCGCGCGCACTCAGGACTCAAAATGCGCATTCAAAATTTTATAGCTTCTGGGCTTATGGGGGTATAACATTCGAATGTGTCATGTTTTCAGTCAACAATGAATTATTTTCCATTTTTTAATAAATTGGTCTCGTTTAACCAGGATGACGTAGTTATTTATCGTTTGTCCTTAGGCGGATGTGTTTGTCCAGTTGCGGGTAGGACTTACGCAAAGGGTCATGTTGCATGATAAGCAGTTTGAGAGTTTAACGCCAGTTTAATTCAATTGATTTATTGCGAGGACCTCAGCTTGGTCATGTCCTTTAATATGATGTTATTAAGGTTTTTAAAGTTTTTTTAATGTCTGCTTCTGCGTGAAAGCGTGTATAAGAGAATGTGTTGCAGGGTTTACTTAGTACTGCATCCAATAACTTGAAGAACTTTGAATAAGCTTATGATTTGCAAATGTTCTTTATATGCATGGTGTGTTCCTTATTTTTAAATAAAATATGTAATACGTACACACATGCGTTGCGACTGTTATTGCAAGTGATTTGAGCGTCAATTTTCATTCGCTCAATGTTCGTTCACCCGCTCCATAAGGCCGAGTCATTTTAACCACCAACATAGTCGGCTCGATCTTTAGCTTGCCTTTTTCAACAGTTGGAGATCAGATCTGCCTTGACTCCCTCGGGTATGGAATTGAAGAATTTGTGCGATGTTTATCTGCTCCACATGGCCGAACCATCTTAGCAGCTGGATACGGATTTTTTTTAAAGACATGTCGCTTTACTGTTTATGTACAGTCTTTGTTATTTAAGACGTGTGATGGCGTACTTCATTTTTACTAAAAACGATTTAGTATTGTGGTTTTAATACTTTTTATAAGTTCAAACTGTGATATTTACATTGTAAATGTTACTTGATTCTGTCAAAGATCTTGCCTTCCAATGTAATTAGGCACATAAGAGCAAGTACGTGTGACCCAGTCGTACCCATTTTTTTTATCTTCTCCACCATTTATTATTTCCTGGGTCACAAACAGGGCCATAAATCGTTGTACATATTTCTCGAATACCTCAAAGGCCCTTCAATCCGACTGGGAAATGATCCTGACTTCTGCACCATATAGCAGAATCGGGAAGCTGATTGTTTTGAATAGCGTCTCCTTAGTTTTTCCTTAGCCCGAAGAAACTGCGACTAGAAAGAATGGCTCTACGTCTGATTTCTGCGCAGATTTTCCTTCTTTCTTCTCTGACTACATCGAAGTTATCAATTGTCCTGTTTTGACCAAGTCGGTGGTGATACTTTTGTTGATGAAAAACATATACATAGAGCAATGGTTAGTTCTTCCTATCACATTAATGTGGTTAGCAAGTTTATTTTGATTTCTTAAGGACAGTACAACTTTTTAATGCTCACTATGGATACAACTGCACGTAAGTGCATCATCTTGTCTTAACCCTCTGATGTTGGTAAAGGTTTTAGTAGAAAATCTATTAATTTTTACGGAGCAGCAAGCATTCTCCAATGTCACCATTGCAAAGATTTGGTCAACAGTAGATTTTCCAGTTTTAAGAACGCCTTAGTGATGATATATTATTCCGTCAGCAAATGATTAAGACGTTTACATAAAACGCTGGACAGGATCTTATATAGGCGATACCGAGACAGTTCATAGTCGAAATAGGGGTTATTCAGATGTTGTTGTGAGAGCCCAACGCTTCTAACCCTTTTATGAAAGCACCATCGGCTTCTGATTGAGTTATGTTGCTACAACGATACATACAAAAAGTTACCCTTAACATCCATTTGAACCTATTTTTGACGTTTTGTTTTATATAGATAACTCTTTTATTCGATTTCGAGGAAACATAAAGGTTCTACTAGTCTTCTTCTCTATTTGACGATTGTTATAATCTTGATTTGGAACACAAGTCAGCCACTTCAATGTTTCGCCTTAAGGCTATAGCTATATAGTTTGCCTAAATGTCCTCAGGACACACAGATAGGCCTCCACATCCACATGTTAATGAATTTCGGTAAAGCCATTAATTCGAACTGTCAAGGTCCACTGTCCACTTCGCAAAGAATAATTATTCTTAATATAATATTTAATTATTATTATTATAATAATTCGGAATAATACCATTATCATTTTCAATCACCTGCTTATGATTTGAAATTGAACAAAATTGCATTTTTTGCGGTGAAATGACAATTAAATCAATATTCCAGAACCTCCATTAACTGTAGGCCACACAACGTAAAAAACTTTTCGCCAATAATTCCATTTTGTTGCGATTGCCGCATTGGAAACTTAGTCCATCCATCGGCAAGGCAATTGAGATTCCGACTCCATAATAATACTGACATAAACAATAAATTCATCATTAGTAATCTCATTAATTAATAAAAAAAAAATTAAATTTTCTGGCCGACCAACAGCGAAGTTGTCTTACAGTTTTTCCCCGGTCCATTAAAAAAACACAAGGCTATTGTTGTCATACCGATGCCGTCTAGATACCCAACTCTCATAATCATGATTTCCAATTCCATACAAAAATTATTGCATTTCAATAAAAAATGATCTTATTTCGCAACGAGTTGCAGCAACAAGAGCAGCAGCACCATAACGATACACCACTTGCTGCAATCTAATTATGGTCTTGATGTCCCGAGGTGACTTTCTGCTTCTGCTGTTGCCATAGCTCAAACTCTTTGTGGCAATGCCAAATGTGGCAACAATATACGCGACGACCGCACGCATCCTCCGTCTATACGGAACACCCATTGAACGAATTATTTATGATTCCATTAAGTTTTATATCGTTGCAGTCAGCGTGTGCGATTATTATTGCAATAAAAATGATGCGACCTTGATGCAAACCACAAGATACAGGATGGGGAGAAGGAAACACAGTAGGCACAGTGGTGTATCATCATAAACGGGCGCATTGTTATGATGTCCTTTTCAACACAGATATTGTGATAAAAATTTATTGAATTTTGAATTTTAACGAATTCAGCAAAGACGAAGAAGAAAAATCTTCTCCTGCTGATATTTTTTCCTGGCGTTTAGGGTAAGATAATGGTTTTAAGATAATAATATGTAAGAAAGTAGCAAAAAATGGTGAAATAAAAATAAAATTGAATCGAAAAAGTGAATTTCGAATTTTAATGATTTTCTAAAATTAACAAAAAAAAAAAATAATTAGAAAACACGATTTCAGATTATGTATGCGAAGGAATAGTTGCTCCAAGACACCTAGAGTCAAATTTAGGATTAAAAATCATGAAAAAATTGTTCGTTTCCATATTTAAATTAGACGTTCGTCATTTAATTTCGTTCTAAAAAAAATTTTTTTTTTTCATTTAATTTTAATTTATTTTTTTTTTATTTTTTTTTAAACATTTTATTTTGATAAAAAAAAAATATTGGTTATTTAATTCATATTAACAAATCATATTTTTGCCAAGTAATCCTTAACAAGCAGCAACTTGCGACGGCCATATGGCCTTCTTTACTAGCAATGAGTGTTAAAAAGGCGCATTATGCCGCAAACAGAACAGCCACACACAAACCAAAGTGACTGCTGGCTTGCAACCAAGCAACGCAAGCCTACTGATCTTCCGATTCAGTGAAATCTCCCGCCGCGCCGTGATTGGGATGCTACTGGATTTGTTTGGAGGAAGGTTTTTTGATTTATTTTGCCTGAGGCTCGTCTGGTGCATTTTCTTTAAACGTTCTTCTTATGTTGGTTTTCGCTCCTGTGGATGACATTTTCCACCCCAGTAAAGTGTGTTGACTTCCTTGTCTGCTGATTACAGGTAACATTACCTATTGGAAAAATGAAACCCAGTCGAATAAAATCATCATTAATCAGAAGTTTATGGGTGGTAGATTGAGGACAAAAAGAAGAACACCGAGACCGACTAGCTTCGCTCTCGGTCGGTCAGTTGTTCATAAATAAGTTCATTTGTATTCCTCAGTCTGCATGTCTATGCCAACCCACCCCCACCTTAGGGCTCAGGGTATATAAACATTGGTCATGCCAGGCCAGCTCCGAGTATGAATAAATGGCGAATTAAAAATGATTCCTGGTTGGCTGCTTCTCCCAGTTTCCGAATGGAATAAAGCCAACCGGTGCGACGCGGCTCGATGTCGGCGGCTCGGCGGCGCGGTACGGCCACGACCTAAACTATACTTTCCGACAACTACCTACGATGGTAATCATAATAAATAGAGGGCAAATAATCATTTTGTAGTATGCCTTCATAACGAGAAAGGAGGTCTGGAAAAAAGTGATTTGCATAAGTCCATTGTGTGCATCCCAGAAACCCAATGTGTGTACTTATATAGCAGGCGTGGTTCTCCACAGAGTACCGGCGCGGCGCGGTGCGGCAAGAGGCTTCATTTTAAATTGACTTGTCACAGAAAACTCAGTCTTGTAGTAAACGAATAGTAGGCATTCGTAGTTTTATTTTTATTTTGTATTTAAGGTTGGGAAAAGTTCTCCAGGAATTCATATTTAGAACATGCTTTGGTTGGCCTTATCTACTGTGGAACTGGCATTATAATAAATTACACAAAATGCAAGCAAAAACCAAGTTCCGCTTGGCTGAGTTGGTTCTTTTTTTATAGAATTGGACGTATCATGGAGGTCTTTCGAAATTTTCATAAAACATCATTTGTCCACGACTTGATAAGACCTCTCACCTCATGGCTGAAGAAATGTTTTTTTTTTAATGTTTATGGTGTGAAATTGTTTTTAATTTTATCACCAACACCACCTGCCGTGGAGGGAACATCATGTAATTTTGTTGGTAGTTTTATTCAAATATTATTCCTTTGACTAAGGTGTTAGAATTTAACACGATAAGGTTTAACTAATGAATGAGTTTTGAAGTGTTTCCATCAAATGGAATTCTTTGGATCCTTTTAATCGGGTTTTCTATCTTATAATTAATACAATATTACAGCCGTGTATTCATTAATAAGTATTCCTACCTCATAGAAATAATCAAAGCAATCGAAGCAATTGGAGGAAAATACCGTAGTGGTTCAGTATAACGAATAATATCCAAGGATGGAATCAGCTAATGTGATATTTGACCATCGAATGTTCAGAAATATGAGGCTTATGATATCTTCCAGACTTTTGTTTTCGAATTGGGTTTAGTACGATTTGCTGATTCTAAAAATGTCGATTTAAAAAATTCGACAATTATGATTTTTTTTTTTGAAAAATCGATTGGTGAAAGTTCGCACTGATCAAAATATCGACGAATAAATAGTCTGAATTTTAAACGTACGCTTTTCACTTTTTCAGATCTGAGAATCTCATACAATATAACTAAATTAAATTTTTTCTCTTCACCTGTTAGGTCATCACTTCATCAGTGCCAGTCAAAATAACCATAATTGAGCGAAAAACCCAAATTTATTTAGGTATTAACTAGGTCGGGTATACCAAACATTTTGAATCCCGAAAAAGTGCAACATATCGAGTCCAACAGTAACTAAACACCACTAACGTAATGGTGTGTATATACAAATATAATTATAAATATCTACATAATATATGTACGCGCACCGCCGGAATTATCTTTTTTGGGCCCTATGCCTAAAAGTGAATTGTGTCCCCTATTTATATTTTCTTTTATATTATCAGATTTATTACATATAAACAAAATATATAAAAAAAATAGAACACACTGTGGTAAATTCATTAAAACAAAAATAATTTTATTTATAATGATAATTACGAAAATATGTTCACATATATGATATTTTGTTCAGGGTTACAGACTTTATATTGTAAAATATTGTTTTCAGGATTTCTTAGTAGCGAAGTCTTTTATAATTTAATCAAAATATTTCTCGTGAAGTAAATCACTCTCAATGCAAAGGAAATATAGTGCATCAAGCTTTTCCTGTGTCAACTTTGTTCGAAAAGGATATTTCAAACGCTTTAATTGAGAGAATGATCTTTCCGCGCAACAATTTGTCACTAACAAACTTAAAAATAAACGTAATGCCGTGTCGACGCTTGGAAAAGCTGATATTATTTTGTCTCCCACATTACTTTATATAAATTAGTTTGATTTAACAATTTTAAATTATTACCATTTTAATGCATCATAAAACGATAGAACTGTACAAGTTCTTCAGCAAGTCCGGAATTTAAATCTTCAGAATATTTTGACACCAAACGCTGGGCACAGGCTTTAACATCGATTTTATCATTGCTTGTGCAGAGAAAATCAAATCGTCCAGAAATTTCGCTGTAGATCTTGCCTCTGGAATCCATTCGCATTTGCAATTTATCGATAATAATATAAAAAGCGTTTATTCGAAAATATTCATTGGGACCAAATGAACTTCGGGAGTATTACCATCTTTATCCATTTTTTTCGAATGCGTTTTCGTGTAACCGTGAAGCTGCCATCAGGTAAAAAACCTTTAGAGCGTATTTCAATATTGTCGAAATTATCATTCATGTTTTCCAGTTGATCAGCCAATGATTTATACAAATTCGGGCACGTCAGTAATGTTTCTTCTTCACTTTGAAAAACTTTGTTGACTTTTTGAAACTTTGTAAAATATCGTCCCAAATTACAAGCATTAAAGCCAATTCTAGTTTATTCATTTTGTCCTGCAAACCACCAGCTTCCTTTCGAGCATCTCCTTTAAGTGTATTATCTTCAGACATGTCGTTTAAAGTATCTAATAGTTTATTATATGATTTAATTATTGCAGAAGAGAGAGATTATAGCATTTTATCATTTTGAAGAGCAGATTTTAAAGTTTCCCATCTACTAATTGATGCAGAAAAAAAATGTATAGCGATTGTACGACAGAAAAAAAATCAACTGCGCAAGGTGCATAGACTGCATATGGGTTTATCAGGAGAATTTTTTGTTGCAACCCTTTATACTGACCAGACATATTCGGGGCATTATCGTATGTTTGTCTTCTACATTTTAAAATTGATATGTTATTTTCACTCAGATACTTTAGTGCTTGATTGGCAATACCATCCCCAGTATGAAAATTCATCTCTAAAAACGTTCAATAGGTTGGCTATCTTTAACAAAGCGTATAACAATACTCAATTAATCCATATTTGACAAATCTATAGGCAAGCAAAAATATCCAGAAACATTTATTTGTTGAATGATTTCTTCGCGAAATTTGTCGGCCATTATCTCTATCAATTCTTCATTTATAGTTTTAAGAAGATACGCAGTTGCTCCTGAACCAGGTCCGAATTTCGAATTATGAGTGGCCAAGAAATTATCAAACTTTGCTATTAAGGCCCATAAAGTTGCATTTATTTGATTAACGAATTTTTTCTTCAGAACCTCTGAATGCTGGACCGCGTTCAGATAATGTGCAAATTACAGCAACCACCCTCTTAAGTATATGTTTCCAGTATGAACACGCCTCTTGTATTTGTTTTTCCAAATCTGTCTGAATTCCGAAGCGGAATCTACGTGTAATGCCTCTTTATGACTCAGATTTTTCATGATTATGTATTGAACAAGATCTTTTAAAATTAGGAAAACCTTCACGATTTATGAAAGTTAAACCTGGCCTATTGTGATCACAAAAAATAGCTCACAATAAAAGCAGAACAATGCTCCTGTTGAGAGGGAATACAAAAGCCATTTACGTTGATAGGTCTCACCATTTGCTTTTTTACCAATAAAGTAAGAGGACTGACAAACTCTAGTTTTACGTTCTGTGTATGTTCGTCGAGATTTAAAAAAGGACCATCATGATTATTGCATTTACTAGGTCCAGGGGCGATCCAATATTCAATATTATCTGCGGAAAATGTGGTCCATAGCGCAGGTTCAGGATTTTTTATTTAAATCATCATCAATGTTCCGCTGTTCGATCCTGAAGAAACATCAACTATAGTAAGTTAAGTAAGTAAGTAAAAGTAAGTAAAAATTCATTTATTATTATTTGTTTTCAATACATTTACAATTATTTTTTTTTTTAATGAATATTAAAGCTTTGGTATTACCGTCAGCTCGGTTGGTAAAATAAAATAAAATACAAAATTGAACCTTTTAAGCTAATTCTTTGTTAAATGTTTAAGCATATTCTGATAGCAGTAGCATCCTATAGGTGTAACTAACTTTAAGAAAATTGGCAAGATTTATCCAGTCTGCTCCATTTAGTAAGTCATGGGGGGCATATGCTTAAAAAATGGAAACAGTCTTCCTTCGCTTTATGATTGCAAAGATCACAGAATTGATTAAAACCTCCATTATACGGACTACCATTTAAATAAAGGACCTCACTTCTTGCTTTAAATATTAACGAAATATCTTTGAAGTGTAGAGAGTCTCGAAAATAATTTTTGTCACATAGATTGAAATTTAGTTGGCTGTATAAAATCCTGCTTTCTGACTGATCAGCTGATTTCGTACATTATCTTCCGTTTTTTGGATTATTTTGTAAAGCTGCTCCTTTAAGAAAAGAATATTGTTGGGGTTAATCTGCAAATTTTCCCAACAAGCCTCACCAATATTTTCCCATTTGCCCAACCACCAGTCTTTGTTCATTATTTCATAAAGCAGCATAATTTTATTTAAACGATTTTCTCTTTGTCCGCAAACTTTAATTATGTAGTCAGCTTGCAACTTTAGCGTAGTTGTATATAACTTCGGCAAACCAGTTTCTAGATATATAGCATATGTAGGTACAGTGTTAGGAAGACTGAATATTTTTTTGACGAAATTTCTCTGCAGCTTCTCAATTTCTTCGTATTCATTCATACCCCAGACTTGCGCAGCATAACATAGAGTAGACTTTACGACTGAGTTGAAAATAGCGTATTTTGTTGAAAGGTTTATGTGTTGGTTTGTAAAAATTTTCCTCCATGTAAGATTTATAAGGCTTTGCGAGACGTTGGCTTTTTCCGCTAGGTGTTTTTAGAAATTCAGTGTTGGGTTAAGCTTTATTCCCAGATATTTATATTCCTTCGTTACTTAAAAATATCTTTCATTAAGCATCCAGTTATATCTTACTTCACCTCGAGTAGTTCGTGAGAAAACCATAACTTTCGACTTTTCTGTGTTTATAACAAGACCCCATTTTGATCAATATTCTGCAAGTCTATTTATCATTAGTTGCAGATTTTCTGGCGTCTCAGAAAGTATCAACAGATCATCGGCATATAACAACACGTTAATAATGGTATTTGCAATTCGGATTCCACCGGGGAGATGATTAACGATATCGTTTATGAATAAAGAAAATAGTAAAGCGCTGAGAGGACATCCTTGTTTAACTCCAGTATCAGTTTTAAAAGCTTCAGAATAAAGTGCACCATCCCAAACTGCAGCTTCCGTATCGGTATACATAATTCTAATAAGTTTGAGAAATCTCGTGGAAACTCCAAGTTGCGACAGCTTGTATAGCAATGCATTCCTATTCACCAGATCAAATGCGGATTTGAAGTCTATAAATAAAGCATAAACCTTCTTATTTCTAGCACGAAACGCTTGTACTATTGATGAAAGAGTAAATATGTGATCGACTGTTGAGAAATTTTTTCTAAATCCAGCTTGGAAGTCTGTGAGGATGTTGTTCAAATCAATCCACCTTTCGAGTCTTACAGCAAGTACTCCGCAAAATATTTTTGCTATAACGTTCATAAAAGATATGTCCTATAATTTTCCACTGCATTTAAAGAACCTTTCTTATGGATTGGAAAAATAACAGACTTCTTAAACGTAGAGGGTATTTCAGCATTCATGAGGATCTTGTTAAAAAATGAAACCAGATAGTTATGCAAACTTGGAGAAGCATATTTAAAAAATTCATATGGTATGCCATCTTCTCCCGGCGCTTTCCCGTCTTTTGCGTTACGTAAAACAGAGTGAATTTCAGAAACCGATATTTCAGAGTCCAATATGTCATCACAAGTAAGTGGTTCAGCATATGAAAAGTTTAAGGATTGATTATTTTGCAGAAGATTTTTGAAATATATAGAGAGATCATCTGCAGAGACACTTGAGCCAATAATGTGGTTTGAGCCATTTATCTCTTTTGCCATATTCCAAAATTGTTTTGTGGTCTTGGTTTGACCAAGCGCTTGAGCTTGCATTGTTTCATAGTTTACTTTCTTAGTGGAACAGAGGATTTTATACTTTACATTGCATTCGAAGTACCATTTTCGTAGTTCTTCACTAGGAGAGATCCGAAATGCATTTAAGAGAGCAAATGATTTATTCCTTGCATTAAAACACTCTCTCTCAAACCATTTCTGCTTAAATGATTTTGCTATATTCAGATTACAATTTTTCGTAGAGTTTCTTATAAAATCCGTTATTTGATTTGAAAGAGCATTAGCTGACTCGTTTAGCGTAAAAGGAATTCTTGAAATAAGATTGTCCAACGAGTGATGAAATGTTTGCAGATTTAAGTTTCCCCATTTGAGTCTTGGAATTAAATTAATATGTCTCTGTTGCGGTTCACTTTCGGATTTCCATTCAACCACTAACGGCATGTGATCAGAAAATTGTTTGTTCAAAACTTGGAATTTAGAAATGAGATTAATCCATTCATAGTTAATGGCGCAGTAATCGTTTACAGAATTTCCTTGACCTCCGATAAACGTGTATTGACCCTCAAGATCTCCTTCTGTACAGCCATTTAAAATAATACTGTCAAACATTTGTAACATTTCGAGAAGCTGTTTTCCATTTTGGTTGCAGACAATATCTTTGGACGTTCTATTGTTATTCGCTTTGATAAGTTCATTGTTGTTAATATTTATTAATGTTTTGACTTGGTTGCAGCTAATTCTTGCATTCAGATCGCCGATCAACATAACACTTTTACTGGCTAGGGAAGACATAACGCTACTCAATCTATTAAAATCCTCGTACCACTTATTACAATTGACATAAAAGGGTACAATAAACATATCATTTCTTTTTAAGAGTTTCAGTACAACAGTGTTTTCATATTCTACAAAATCGTAGTGTTTTAGTTTCGAAGATTGTATCCCATACAAGCATCCACCACTAGCGCGTCCTCTTAAAGATGTTTTGATTGCTGGGATCCAGAATAATTTAAATCCATTAAAGTATTTGTTGAATTTACTTGAATTTTCTATGGTGATATGAGTTTCAAATAGAAAAAAAATTTCAAAAGTTTTGATAAAATTAAAAAAATCTAAAAACATGATCTTATTATTCAGACCAGATATATTATAGGACAATATTTTACAAAAACTAATACTATGCGAGCTGACGGCGTCTAAACCTCAAAGTCTAACCACACTCCTATTTTCTTGCTGAAGTGGCATCCCTGGACTGCCATCAAATGTTGTTGATCTACTCCATTCATTCCGATTTTGACGTCCTTTTGACATACTCCTGAAATTTTTGACAGCTTCGAAGTTTATGTTTCCAAACATTTGTTGAAGTTCATATTCTCCATCATTTTGGTTACATTTAAGATTATTATTATTATCTAAATAAAATATTTTGTTTTCTATTAAAAGTGTGTTATTTTTTATTTTAATTACTGTGTCTGACTTATTAGTTTTGATTATTTTTCTATATTGAAGGAGTATTCGATGTTTCTGTTGCATGCGTTTGGACAAATCACGTTGCAGAAAAACACCTGTGTTCTTTAGTTTTGGTGCATTTTTCAGCATTTGCAAGGCAATCTCATTGGAGCCGGTGTTAATTTTAAATTTAGTTGTAGTGTTGTTTACACTTATTTTTGTTGGTGGAGGGATGCTTTGCACACAGTTAGTACCAAGAAGAAGACGAGTGACAGAACGTATCTTTTCTTCTGGATTTTCTTGCGCATCTTCGTTCGGAATAGAGATAATGATGTTCTTGCCTTTCAATTCTCGACTTTGCGACTCAAGTTCTTCCTCTAGCAAACTACATCTTTCTTCGAAATGTTGAACTTTTTTTGTTAAATCTTCGTTCTGTTTTCGGAGATGATTCATTTCTATGTTGAGCTTGCTCAAGTCTTCCTAAGTGGCCAAGTTTGCAGTAGCCAATGCAAGTTCTGTATGGAGTGAAGAATCAATGATTGTTTTGATTTTGTGCAGGTCTGCTGAGGATATGGACATCTTTTCGTGTTTAAAAATTTTAGACGTACTTTTGTTTTTTGAAAGATGTATATTCTCTTCAGGAGAAGTTTCGCCGAGTTTACGTTTATTGTCAGTCATGTGACTTCGATCGCAAATAAAATTTTAGTTTTTCTGAGTCTTTTATGCCAATTTTACCTTTTTAAATCGTAGATATCTAATTTTAAATTCAAATTAAATTAATAAGGACACTTTTTTAAAAAATACACTGTTTTTAGCTAACTTTTTAAACAATATTATAAGAGCGATAAATAAGTTCAACTTTTCACTTTTAGAGCAGAGTTGCCAACCCAACTATATTTTCATGAGTAGCTTGATTATCGTTATTCGATGCATCACCGGAAATTAATGACTGAATTGGTATTTCTTCTACGGAATCAGAACCCTCACCATTATGTTGATTTGCTTCGTTTGAAATCTTTTGGTTTTTTGCTCCTTTTGTTCTTGTTCTTTAGCTAGCTTCCGTTTTTGAGCGCTACTTAACAGAGTTCGTTTCATTTTGCCTAGTCATAGCCACCGGTAAAAAGGTAAAAATGAATTACGAACAAATAAATGGTTTCTTTTACTTACCTTCGATCGTTAAATTTATGAAAATATACGACACAACAAACTAAAAATAATATCACTTTTCCACTACCACAGTTAACTATTTTTATTAAATAATGCGAAATAAAAGTTGATAATAGACAAGCGCATAAAATTGTGTCAGCCAAAATGTTCACATTTTCCAAATGTTTAAACTTTGATGTTAATTGAGATTCTGTTCCTTCATTGCGTGTAGTTTATTTTTGTGGTGCTCCCTCAGTCGTGATGCTATATGCCTGGGCCTTGTTAGCCTAAGGGTAAATCCAAGGCTGAGGTGTACGCGCGCATAACTTCCGAACGGCTGCACCAACCAAATTGGGAAATTCTTTTTGTTTTGTTTTCGTTATTGACAGGACAAGGTTTGTATTTAAATTTTTTAAACCTTATAATATGAAAAGTGAGTGAGTGAATGAAACAGAAGATACAGTCTTTAATATATTGACAAAACGTTGACAGATTGACGTTCAGTTGCTTAGCCAACAGTCGTTGAATTCAAAGAGACCGTACGTCATAATAACATAACAAGTATAAATTGTAACTACCCACAGGTGCCCGATATTGACGGGATCCAGAATATGTGTATGGAGTAAGTTATAACAACGCTGGTCGCCCTGATCCCCATTAGTTAGTAGTTAGTAGCTATGCTTTATTTTGACGATTCTTTATGACATAAAAAAGATTTCATGAATAGTGGATGTGAGTATACATTTTAAGTTCTAATAAATGAAATAAATAAATTATTTTCCATAGTTTTTATACGTCTTAATAAATACAAAAATACTTTACCTTCTCTCGATTTTTTCAAATTGGCCTAGGCGTTGGAACTACTTTCTGGGTTTCAAAAATTAACCCAGATAGAAAGCAGGATCCCAAGTTGTTTTTGTATTTAGGTGTTGAAAATTTACCAAGACTCCGATAACTTGATAATAAAACACCGCTAATATCTGTTATACTCTGTGAGGAGAATTATCACCTATCAGGTAGTCGTTGGAAAATCATGCAGATATGTACACCGCTAGAGATCTAGGACCGGTGATACAGTTTTCGATCTTGCTCAGTCTTTGTTTGTTAGCTGACCATTGATTAATAAAATATTTAAAAAGTTCCTGATAGTGGAATAAAAAATGGGCACGACACGGTCGCACGTACTTGCTCTTATTTGCCTAATTACATTGGAAAGCCAGATCTTTGACAGAAACAAGTAACAATTACTTTGAAAATAACACAGTTTGAACTTATGAAAAGTATCAAAACCACAACACTTAACGGTTTTTAGTAAAAAAATGAAGTAGGTACGCCATTACAACTCATAAATAACGAAAAATTTATTAAAAATGTATTTCGAAAATTGTAGGACCGGGTTTGATAAAATCCTTTAATTTTTAGTTTTTGATTTTTTTTTTTTTTTGAAATTATTGTATGCAGTTCTTAAGAGTTTTTAATTAGTTTAAAAAATATTGATTTTCAAATAAAAAAAAATTTTAATTAGAAAAAAAAGTTATTTAAAATGTTGATATGCAGATTTCCAAAGAGCCGTTATCGAGAAAACCCAAAATAAAAAAACCGTTACATGAAAGGTACCGTTAATAAACTTTTCCCGTAAATTTGGTTCTGGCCAAATGATAGCCAGTACAAACAAAAAAAATTTCAAATTTTTCATCAAAATCGTTGGAGCCGTTTTCGAGAAAAATAAGGTTTTCCTTAACGATCATATGGCAGGTACCGTTAATTTTAGGCCTACAAACAAAATTTCAATTTCCTCTCTGGGGAATGCCAAAAGAATCACACACACCAAATTTAAAGATCATCGCTTAAGCTGTTTAGGCTGCACCTCATTATACATACAGACAGACAGACATATTTTGTCGACCACTTTTTGAGATTTCACTATGATCGTAACCTCATGTTTCATTGTTATCTCATTACATTACATTTTAAACTACTCCGTAGATAAATCTAATACTACGTTTTCATTAGGGCAAATGAGCTAATTTCGTATCAAATTTCTTAATTTGATTCCAAATCATATCATTTCCCATACAAAATCACATTTCGAAATTATATCATTTCGACGAAATTATGTTGCAATTTATGTAATGTGAAGTCGAACACACCTTATTTTTTTTTATAATTATCGCGCGCACAAGGGACTACTTGTTTTTTTTTTTTTTTTATTTTTTTTTTTTTTTTTTTTTTTTTTTTCAATGATTTTTTATTGCATTAAATCTTATAACTAATTAAGTCTAGACAAAAAATCTTAAAAACTAGTTAACACTATAAACTTGATTAACTTACTGGCCCAATGCGGGCGCTCTAAATTAATCAATATCTTAATTTTAATTGCCTTTCGGCTTTAAACTAACTTATATATAAATTATAACTAGCGGGTTTTATTTTTCACCCAGAAAAATAAAAAAACTGGGTAAACTGTATCGGTTTTTTTTCTTAACCTATCTTAAAGTACTTAAAATTAACTTAGAATAACTTAAAATAACTTAAAATAAACCTAAAATACTTAAATCTAGAACAGCCACAGCAGCCTTTTTTTTTTTTTTTTTTTTTGGTGCCGCCACAACTGCCCTATTCTATCTTATAGATACTTAAAACATATGCAAGCCAGCCATAGGCGATAGTCGACTAAAATTATCTGGTTTAATTAAGCCACCAAAACTGGTGGACCTGATTAATGACTTCCTTCCGATCCAAATCGGGCACTGCCCTACTGAATCGGAGGCGCTCTGTTTCGCTTCTAGCGACTATGTCTCGGTCGTAAAGGAGCCGCCTATCGACTGTTCTGCGGCCGACGTGGTAGATCAACGGGATCGCCGATCTATCCTGAATTAACCCTCGACTATCTAAGTATAGGAAAGCCTGTACTTTCAAAATATTCATCTTGGTGGTAGTAAGCCCCGAAGATTTGTCCATTAGTTGAGGCCATCGCTCTTGCAATGTGTCCGCGAATGAGCTTAATTAAAAAGTTATCTATCCTGCTTGTATTGGCCCCGTTGTATAGGACCTCGTTGGAATAATAGTGTTTGTACTCCGACTCTGGTGTTCTGTAAAGTCCTAGACAAGTGCGAAGACACTGTCTCTCGAACACCCGAATCTTTTCCATTAGAGATGGTGCAACGTTGAACCACACAGGGCATCCATAGGCAATCATCGGCCTAATGAGGGCCATGTAGCAAATCATTTTCACTCTGCTGTCAAGGCGGCTGCTATAAAACAACCGTCTTGTCAGAGCAAAAGCTCCCCTAGCCCTGGCTAGAGCAGCCTCTACATGTCGGTTGAAATATAGAAACTGATCCAGCCAGATGCCAAGGTACTTTACTACACTTTTACTCGCCAGTGGATGTCCATGTGGCCCAGCGATCACTAGCTTGCGCCAGTTCTTTCTCGTATCCCTAGAAGCCCTAGACACAGGGGTTCTAAACAGGATAGTTTCACATTTCTGGAAGTTAATTTTCAGCTTCCAATCATTACAATATTGCTGAATTTTATCGAAATCACGTTGCAAGAGAATTCTGATGACTTCAACTTTTGGACCTGTTCTGTACGCAACTAAATCATCGGCATACGCAATTGCATGAGGTAGACTCCCAATGAGATCGCTGGTGTAAATACTAAAGAGAATCGGCGAGTTCACCGCTCCCTGTTGCAGACCGTTTTTAATATCAAACGTTGTGGTAGATGTTACATTGCCACTCTTGACAACAAACTTTCTACCATTAAGCATGTCGTAAAGCATATATAGCAGTTGTTTACTTATGCCCCATCTGGTTAGCTTCAGATAAAGACCCTCTAACCATACGGTGTCGAAAGCCTTCTCCAAATCAACTAGACAGACACCCGTGCATTGATTCTTAGCATTGTTCCATTGGACAGCAGATACTAACTTTGACGCGGCATGAATTGTGTCATGTCCCGCCTTAAAGCCGAACTGGGTGTCTGGAATTATATTTTTGTCCTCGGACCACTTGGACAGAGCTCTATTGATAACTTTTTCGAATACTTTGCTGATACTCGGAAGAAGACTTATCGACCGGAGATTTGCCGGATTGGAATTGTCCTTTCCCTTTTTTGGGAGAGGATGTACAACAGCTGTCTTCCAACTCACGGGATAATATGCATTATTCAGCGCGTTGTTGAACAGTGTTGTGTATATATCTATTGCTTCCTCAGGGAGATGTCGTAGTACAACATTGGGTATACCATCGACTCCTGCTGACTTCTTTTTCTTTAATGATGCGAAGATCATTTGTAGTTCGACCTTCGAGATGAGCAGGGAACTTGGCCCATTTAGCTCGGCGATGGTGGCGTTTGCCAGATTGTCTTCATTGAACCCGGTAAAACCAAGATTCTCAGATCGCCATTGCGTGATGCTATTTCGAAGGTAAAAGTGATTCAGCAGAGCTCTGTTCTTCAGGTCGTGGTTCGGGCAAATGGAATCATTCACCTTATACACTTGCTGAAAAGCAGAACCCACTGTCTCAACCTTCTTCAATGGATCTTCGACCACAAAGAAATCGTCATCCAAGACGGCGTCCCCCAGATATATTCCTGCGGTCAGGAGTATGTTTTCATTGTCTGTCGTTCTCGGAAGCTTAAGACACGGAAGATCGTTTTGATTGTTTTTTCTGAAGATTTTATTAATCTCGGGAAACATACTCGGGTCGCTAGAGTTAACGGCTCTAATTCTGTTATCCCAGTACAAGTTAATAGACAATCTGTAATTTTGCTTTATGAGCGAATTGACGTTTTTGATTGACGACTTCAGTGTCCTAATCTCCAGATCGGGGACTACTTGTTTCCCTTTTAATGTTACACACTGCGCGTGCATTAGGAGGATAGGGAGGGGAGAGATAGGAGGTGTCGATCAACATTAGTTTTGAATGTTTGCAGATCAAAATAACAAGGGAAAATCTCGCCGGGTAAACTATTCCAAATTCGTGTCGTTCGGCTAAAAAAAGAATCCCTATATTTCACGGTACGTCCGAAATTGGGCTCAAGTGTGAACTGATGAGCATTCCTTGCAAGACTAGTATTACGGGAGAAACTTTTAAGGGGAAGGAATGCAGCTGGCTACTTCGAACATTTTTTGTAAAAGAAACGATAAAATAAGGAAAGACATGAAACATTGCGTCGGTGTTCGAGAGGGGCAATTGTTTCAGCGGCAGTTCTATTTCCTATCAATCTTAACGCTCGATTTTGTATTCTATCCATTTGTATTTGATACCATTGATCATGCATTGTTATGCTTTAAACTCCTAACGCTTTATAAATTTTCTACTTCGGTGGTCAAGTTATTGTCCTCTTATCTTAGGGATAGAATACAAGCCGTTGTTGTAGGCACAAATACCTCTAGTTTTCTCCCTACCCTTAGAGGGGTTCCATCTTAACGCTCTATTTTGTATTCTATCAAGCAAGTGAAGCGATGTTTGTGAAGCACCTGCCCAGAGGTGGGAGTTATACTCGAGTTTATAAATTGTAGCCAGATCAGATGGGGAAAAATACTTCTTACACCGATACAGAAAACCTAAGCACTTAGCAGCATTCTTAGCGATTTCATATATATGGTCGTTCCAACGGAGGTCGTCGTTGACACACATACCGAGTACTGAGAGCTTTTCGGTTTCTTCGATGTAAGTGCCATTCATGGACAATGGCATTGGGGGTATGTTTAGCTTTAACGACAGAAGACAGCATTGAGTTTTCGAAGCATTAAACTCCACACGATTCCTATTACCCCATTTGACAATGCTGTATATATCGGAGATTAATGAGCTTGACATACGGCACCGTTGCAACTGCACATCCGAAGGCGAAGGACGTGAATTATCGAACGAATATGAAAAGCTGAGGGTCGTCAGCAAAACAGTTAAGTGGATTAGAAGTAACAGACAGAAGATCATTTATAAAAAATGAGGAAAAGAGTCGGAGACAGAACAGAGCCCTGGGGCACATCAGCATTTATTTTGTGGGAATCAGACTTGAATCCGTCCAATACAACTTGTATTGAACGGTCCAGAAGATAGCTTCTAATCCAACGAATAAGAGTACTATCGATCCCAAAAGCACGCATTTTCGATAAGAGAGCTTCATGCCAAACTCTATCAAATGCCTTGGAGATATCAAGAGCAATAGTCTTATTTTCACCAAAGCGATGTAAAGATTTTTTCCACTGTTCGGTGAGATTTGAAAACAATTGAATCACAATTGAACAAGTTTCTATAAAAAAACATCAAAGTTGACATTATAAAAAGCCAAAAAAGAAAATAAAAAGTAAGAGGGCACGACTGGGTCGCACGTACTTGCTTTATGTTCGTAATCACAGTGGAAGGCTAGATATTTGAAAGAATACAATTAACATTTACGTAGAAATAATAGACTGGCAGACATACATTTCTTGTCACCAACTTTCTTAGGCTACTTTATGATCGATATTTCATGTTTGACTTTTATCTCAATTTTTTATATTCACGAATCCTAAACTTGCCTTAAAGGTACCTATAATCGAAAAGTAAGAAAGTGTCAAACGAAATTAGCAAACATAGATGAAAATACTTTTTCTGCAAATTTCCAAATGAGGTAATTTCGACTGTAATGAAAACGTAGTAAGAAATAGACACAAAAACGAACACTGGCTACTGAGGCTATCGGCTTAGACAATTACAAGAAAACACACAAGACGACATTGATACAGGACAGAACAGAAGATAGAAAGAGGACAGAAAACAGAAAACACATAACACAGCACGCAGTTGGTTTTCGGACGGTCCTCCATCTTTCAACTAACCACGCGCAACGATGCTTGATTTCGCTGATCTCACGGGAAGCGATGCTTTATCGAAACCAAGGCCGTTGACATACATTGTTACATCATTTTTTTTATATTCACGAATCCTAAACTTGCCTTATAGTCCCTATAATCGCAAGTAAAAAATGTATTTATAAAACACGTTGTTTTATTTTGGACCCAAGTAACGCTGGGTGGGTCTGCTAGTATATAAACACATAAAAGCCTTAGTTACTCCTTACAATATCAGCTATCTGCCATTGAAAGTCTTGTCAAAATTTGGGCCCGGCCGGTCCCAAAAAAAACAAACAGAAAAGACAGACAGACAGACAAACATTTTAAAACTTGTGTTTTTCTTATAAGTAGGTACCATAATAGGTACTATCATGCAACTAATAAAAAACTTTTATTTTGTTACAAAAAAAACCACACTTCAACTTTATTTATGTGTGTAAATTTATTGATTCATTCATTAAAACAAATTAATTCAAAAATTCAATACTTTTAACTTAAATTCTATACTTTTTGTTGGCAAATCAATTCCACAACAATATTTATTACAAAGATTATAAAAATACATTGATGAGATTATAAGAAATACGTAAAACTAGGGTGTTGACCCAAGCTAACACAATTGCAGTCCATTACTTGCATATACACATGCAGTGCTTTAAGTGTTTACACTCTTTAAATATCAAGAGAGGACAGCTTGGTTGAGAGTATACCCCAACAAAATGCAGAAATGTGAAATTAGAAGTTTGAGAAGAATGGGCCTTAATGTACAATATTTAGGCATATACGGCTCTTAAGGATTTGCTGTTTATTTTAAATCAGCATGTCGTACAAGCTAATCCTCCATAGGACCAAAGGATCCTGTTGATCAATCCTCATTACATAATAATTTATTCAATTGGTGGTCATTAATGGCATCAAGGGAAGGATTTTTTTCTTGTACAATATTTCGACACAATTGTAGCGAACTTAAAATATAGACGAATAGAATATACATCCCATAACTATGTACTATTATAGAAGAGTTATGTAGATCATTCTGGTGCTAAACGCGAGATTGAGTAGTCGCAAAGTTAATTCGCTAATAAATCTTAAATCTAAGAATAAAGATACTAATAATTTAACTTATATTTTACCTGTGTTAAATCAGTTGTTTAGTAATAAATAATATACCTACTTGAATTAATAAGTATATTGGAAGTTTAAAGAATCAGAAGCGGGAAGCGAAACCAAGAACTCGCCTATCGGAGTTAAGTATATAAATAATAATATGTAGAACGAGTACCTACCAAATTATGTCTAAAGTGAATTAAGCGAAAATTAATTACGAAAAATTCTTTGATTGACGATTAAAAATAATTAAAGTTTATGTTGAATGATTTCATGTTGAGTTCTCTGGCACTAACATTTTGGTATACAAAATAGTAGATGCCTTGAGATTTTGCTTGGAATTTGAATTCATAACTGAATCCTAAGGAAGATAACGGACAATTTGCAGACGCTACCAATACTATACAAATTTTACATAAGGGAATGCAACTTTCGTGGTGTAACTCATTATATAGAGAAAAAGAAAAGAGATGTTTGTTGATAATCTGAAGAGGAGTAGTGAAATTGATATACACGAAACTTTTGGTATACGAAAGCAGTTATGAAGTTGTAGTAGAAAGAAACAAAAATATATAAAAGAGAGAGATAGATCGTGGTAATATGTGAGCAGAAAGAGTTTGTTTACGCTTTCGGTACACGAAGGGGTAAATTAACGTCTAAGCTCGAAGATTTGGAAAAGACGACAAGTGTTGCAATAGCGAAACAAAAGAAATTTGGTAATCACTCATTGATATGAGAGAAAGAGTTAGACATTATGAGAGCTATATAACAAGTTGCATTGTACCCGCGCTTTTAAGTAAATAAAATAGAACAGAGAGAAAATTGAATTCTGGTTGATTTGCAATAAATAGTAAATGGTAGCGTCTAAGATATCCTATATTATATTCAATTAAAATACAAATTGCAAGAGATTTGTTTTTGAATAACTTGAAGTTTTACTGGTAAGAGATATATTGTCTCCATAGATATAATGAAATTATGTCAGTCCCAGTTACGCTGGATAAAGATTTATTTATATACTAAGATTACTAAGGTACCCATTTAAATTTATTGTAGGTTAAAAATGGATACACTTACTCTTAATCAACTCCAGAGTGAGTCGAGGAAAAGGGGACTGCCAACAAAAGGCACGAAAAGAATTCTTATCGCCAGGATTCTAAAACACGATAAGGAAAGTGGAAACACAGCACAGTCCAGTAATAGTACTGCGGGTTTACCGGAAGAAAGATGCAACGATCAGGTCAACAATGCCACCCTTACTCTATCTGAAACAGGCTCAACAGTGGATGATCGAACCCTGCGAGAAAGGGAATGGGATTTGATTAGGCGAGAGAAAACGATCTTGGAGCACGAACGGAGGATGGCAAGAAAAGAAAGAGAAATGGCCGAAAACATAAGACGACTTCGAGAGGCCGTAACACCCACTTCCACAGCAGTGCGCCACCAAAGAATCCACTGCAGCGTTAAGGAGATTGCCGACATTCTCCCATTTTTCTCACCGGGGGAGAAGTCGTCAATGTCGGCAGAAAGCTGGGTAAACCGTATAGAGAAGCTAAAAAGGATACATGACTGGGATGAGCGGGCTCTCCTAATGGCAGTTGCGACAAAAATGCAAGGCCCGGCACGCGATTGGTGGAATACCACTCAAGAAGAATCTGTATCGTGGATGCATTTGGCAGCGGGAATTAAAGTCAATTTTCCCCTCCAAGCGAGTGAGATTAAGATCCATCGTCAGATGGCACGAAAGACAAGACAACCAAATGAGTCTATCGAAAGCTTTTGCTTCGCAATGAACATGATCGGCAAAAAGATTCATCTCACGGACAAGACGATTATACAATACATTCTCACAGGATTAAACAACCCTCAGCTAAGCTCAAATCTAGCTGCTGGGAATTTCACCACTATTACCGAGCTCATCGACAAAATAAAATGGTGTGAAAACATTCGGGAGAACACTCGAGGCAACCAAACTCCTAACGTTGGACCACTGAGATCAATCAACAACAATCGACCCTCAACCGGTGGAATGATGAACTGGCAATGAAAAACAAATAGAGAAGAATATCCGTATAAATATCGTTCAGCAACAAAAACACCCAGACTGCTATTTCAAAAGAGTGATTATTAACAATAGAGAATATTCAGCTATTCTTGACTCTGGCAGTGAGCAGACGATAGTCACAAATTCTGTCGCCAATGCTAGCGGAATAAAAATCGAACCATGCCATATTACGTTACATGGGTTTGCAGGTGGAAAATGTCAAGGATTGGGTAAAATTGCGTGCACTATAGGAATTGATGGAGCTCAATTTGCCATTGATGCAATAGTCGTTGTAGACGAAAGCCTCACCAACCCTGTTCTTATTGGGAAAGACGTGCTCAACGACCCAGCTTGTACTGTATCCAAAGAAGGCGAGGTTCTGACAGTCCAAAGGAACAGTACCTATGACTATCCAGAAATCACTTCAGCTGATTTACAGGTGGAAGAAGATGTAAATCCAAGACATTTAGTCACGCTACTTAACAAATTCCGAAAATGTGTCGCCATGAAACCAAAAGAACTAGGACGAACGAGTTGGGTTGAAATGGATATATAGTTAAACAAGTCCGATCCTATATTGCAACATCCGTACAAAGTACCTTATGCGAAACGAGAAGTCCTCACTTCCATTATAAACACCTTGTTGAACAGCGACATCATACAGGAATCAAAGTCCGAATTTGCAGCACCCGTCGAAAGAAAAGAAAGAAAAAAAATGGAGAAGACCGGATGTGTGTGGACTATCGACGCCTGAATATCGTCACAAAAAAGATTAACTCTCCAGCGCCACTTATCGAGGAGGAACTCAACAATCTGGTAGGGTACGAACATTTTATTGTGCTTGATCTGGCATCAGAGTATTACCAGATCCCCATTCGAAAGGAACATATACCCTACACTGCCTTCATTACACCGGATGGACTATTTGAGTTAAAAGTTATGCCATTTGGACTGGTAAACACCCCGGCTTATTTTAAAAAATTAATGAAAATCATCAAACAAAAAATGTTACCTGACCCAATTGTGAGCTATGTGGATGATTTCGTCATACCTGTAAAGTCATATGAAGACGGAACGAGAAAACTTGAAAAATTTCTGACAATTTTAAACGAGGCAAATGTGACGCTGAACCTAAAAAGTGCGAATTCTTTAAAAAAGAGATCGAGTTTCTAGGACATATTATAAGGAATGGAAAAGTACAGCCTGGAAATACTAAAACTCTTGCCGTACGAGAATTCGAAAAACCCACAAATGAACACCAGGTGAGGCAATTCATAGGACTAACTAGTTTCTTTAGGAAGTTCATCAGGGAATATGCTTTGATTGCATCACCACTTACTGATTTGACCAGAAAGAATCAGGAATTTGTATAGGGATATAAAGAGCAAGTGGCGTTTGAACGACTAAAGGAGTTATTGGTAAGCAAACCAGTACTCGCTCTGTACAAACCGAACGCGGAGCATGAATTGCACAAGGACGCCAGTTGTAAGGGTCTCGCGGGAGTACTGTTGCAGAAGGAAAACGAAAACGTACATCCTATTGCTTACTTCAGCCGGAAAACTACCAAAGAGGAATCCATCTACCATAGTTACGAGTTGGAGGCGCTTGCCGTGGTCGAAGCAACTGACCGATTCCGACAGTACCTACTGGGAAAACATTTCTTAATTGTCACTGATTCTGAAGCTTTAAAAACCACTATGAAAAAGAAAGAAATTATTCCTCGAATAGCTCGATGGTGGCTACGAATGCAGGAGTATGATTATGATGTCACCCATAGACCAGGCATGCAAATGGTTCACGTGGATACGCTGTCAAGGAACCCATGTGAGTCACCACGGTCACCTGAAGTCGTAGATATGCAAATACTAAAAGTGAACATCGAAGAAACTGATTGGGTGTACTCTCTCCAGCTTCAAGATAAGGAAGTCTCCGAAATCGCCAAAATATTGGGAAACGTTCCGACAAAAGACTCCGAAAAGCAGATACACCTCGATTATGGTCTACAACTTGGACGCCTCTACCGAAGAGTTGATGGCGAGCTCCAACTTTTCGTACCAAAAGGGGTAAGGAATAGAGTCTTACGAAACAGTCACGACTTGATGGGACATTTCTCCGAGAAGAAAACGATTACGCATCTTAAGGATCGGTATTGGTTTCCGAGAATGACCCAATTTGTAAAAAAATATGTTAGAGCCTGCGTTGAGTGTGCCTACAACAAAAAAGAAGTTCAACCACGAGGGGAGCTGTTTACGATTGAGAAGGGATCCGTGCCATTCGACACCTTGCACATTGATCATCTTGGTCCTTTTCAAAAGTCAACAAAAGGAAACACCTATCTAATCGTACTAGTAGATGCATTTACAAAATACGTTCACATAAAGGCACTCCCAAGCACCCAGACTAAACCGGTACTTAATTTCCTGACCGATATATTTTTCATCTTTGGTACCCCGCGTCGAATGATATCAGATCGAGGAACGGCATTCACTTCACATGCATTCGAAGAATTCATGAAAAGTCACTCGATTCAACATGTATTAAATGCTACCCCCTAGAGCAAATGGACAAGTTGAGCGTTACAATCGTACTATCCTGCATGCGCTCCTGGCTACAGTAGAAGAAGAGACTAAATGGGACCAGAAGACAAAACTCGTTCAATGGGGAATTAACAATACTCGTAACGAAACCACCGGCAAAACAGCTCATCAACTTTTGATGGGATACATACCTAGGGATCCACTGAAGGATGCTTTAGCTCAATGTGTGGACCTGAACCAAACTATCACCAGTATTGAAAACATACGAAAGGACGGAATTGAATCTACCAAGAGAAAACAGGAATCACAAAAACGAAGGCATGATCAGAAACATCGAAAAGCAAGAATTTATATGCTAGGCGACTTAGTGATCTCAGTAAATGATGGAATTGCGGCCACTGGTACATCACGAAAACTCGAAATAAGGTATAGAGGACCCTACTGTGTAACTGCCGTGTTACCTCACGATCGATACCAGGTGGCTGATATGCCATATGCTTCCAGAACCCAGAAACCGTATTCAGCGATTTGGACAGCAGACCGAATGAAACCCTGGATTGAGCTGGACTTGGACTTCGACGAGGACGACGAAGAAAATCAGGATAGTCGAGTCTGTAGCGAACTTAAAAGAGAGAAGAAGACCAATATAGACGAATAGAATATACATCCCATAACTATGTACTATTATAGAAGAGTTATGTAGATCATTCTGGTGCTAAACGCGAGATTGAGTAGTCGCAAAGTTAATTCGCTAATAAATCTTAAATCTAAGAATAAAGATACTAATAATTTAACTTATATTTTACTTGTGTTAAATCAGTTGTTTAGTAATAAATAATATACCTACTTGAATTAATAAGTATATTGGAAGTTTAAACAATTATTGGCAGTAAAAACATTTCCCTTAATGTCAACGTTGATGGCCTGCTTTAATGTTATAATTCTTGAATACTATTCAGATCAATTTTATTAAATAACTTAATTTTAAGCCTGTCAAATTAATATCTATATATATAATGGTCAAAGTTATTATCTTGAAAACTATCAAAAGTTGAACATTAAACTTTACTCGTTCGTCTGGGCTACACGTTTTTTTCAGTTTAAGATAATATAATTGATTTTTTATTCCATCAATCTTAAAAAAAAAAAGATTATTAAAATCTACAAACAACGCTATTAGTACTTGCTTCAAATAAGCAATAAAATGAAAACAACTCTTTTAGTGGAAAAAAGCCGAATTTCAATAATTTTTGCATAGGAACTTGTAATTTTAAACCAAAAGGAATGTGGTGCCAGTGAACATTATCCAAATAATTAATCCATTCACTAAAACCAACATTTAAAAAAAAATTATTAAAGGTGCAATACTTACATAGTTTTCAAACAACATGTGATAAACTAAGTTTTTTAATAATGGAAACAAATAGTTCAATAATTTCAAAATTCAAGTTATTTGTAAAAATCAAACCAAGAAGTCAATGAACACGATTCATTTAAAAAATATTCATAGAAAACAGTATATAAAATTATATCAATATCTTTCCACATGTTATAAGGAACTTAATGTTAATCTTCATTATAGTATTTCCATGGTAACATCTCTCATTTTATCTATCCTGCCATTTTCAGTATTCGTCATTAGTGGGCAGAATGTATTGATTCCTTTTTCTTGAACTGATCTAATAATATACTTGTTAATATAATCAAAGAACCGACGATTGCACTGTTTGGTCCACATAACATTTTTAAATAATAAAGAAAAGAAATTATTCGTTTAATTTTATTTTATTATAATTTTTACACGCATGCATATATTCATCCAGGAAACTGCGGTTAAAATATTTAGGCAAAACTAATGATTTGTCAAATTACTATTTGCATCAAATAATTTTCGTCGTATCCAAGTGCTTCATTTGACACTATGCAAACTAGTTTTAGTTAATAGTCTTGGGAAAAATTTAGTTCCCACACCTTGATTTTGGACATTGTGTGATTAAATAAATAGTCACAATTAGTAGGTAAACCGTTTTGCATTCGCATGCTACTCAATTTAAATAAGAAACAGCGTAAAATATTATCATTATCAATAATACATGAGATAGGTTTCATGCTTTTTTTAATTTAAAACAAATGTTTAATGTTTTCAAATATTATTTATATATATATATAACCATATAAGCTCCAATGCCATATAACTTTTAATGAAAAACTTATTTTTCTCGAAAACGGCTCGTACGATTTTGATAAAACTTTCAGAATGATGTTTTCTATGCAAAATCTATCTTTAAGTTTTAATGGATTTTTCAGAAAAAGATTTATAACGGTACCTCCCATATGCTCGGTTTTTTTTAAAATCAGACTTTCTCGTTAACTAATAGACGGATTTTTATGAATTTTTTAAAATATGTAGTGTTTTATGATTTAAATAATGTTCTTTACTAAAATTTTCAAAAACATTTTTTTTTTTTAATTTTTAATATTTTTTTTTTTTTAAATATTTTGTTTTTTGAGTATTTGGAAAACGAATCCATAGATTTTTTTAAATTTTTTTTCTCGTAGTATAAACTATAGATTTCTTTAAATTGATATACTAAAAAAAAAATTAAATATATTTTCGAAAAGATTTTCAAAAAAAAATTTTTTTTGAAAAAACTGGACGAACGATTTTGAAATAAAAAATCATAAAATAGAAAAGGGCAAAAGAAATAAGATGGCTTACAACATTTTTTTCAAAAAACCTTATGAATAGTGTTTTTTTGATTTCATAAAAATTTCATTTGTTTAATATTTTCCCCAAAATTTTATGTCATATTGATCGGCTAAGCCCTAGCCATTAGTCAAATAAAATAAGTTGACAATCTACATACATTCCTACGTATTTTAAAGCATTTCGTCATCATGAGAGCACACAGAATAAATAATGAAGCCTATGATAAACACGCAAAAACAACTTACAAATAAAAAAAACTATTCGATTACTAATGATTGCAAAAAATTCAATCAAGAGAATAAAAGTTTACACCTGCCTATAAATAAAGAAAACCACTGTGTTAACTTTTAATATTGTCTATACCCACTCGCTTCACAGTAGTTGGAATGTCTATCTTAATTTTAGTACCTACCTTCCTTCCAACCTTATTATAGGTACCTAATATTCCTTAATAAATTCCATTTATACCTAACCACACCATACGTTTACCGATCCATCAAACATAATTAAGCTATTTGAATTAATTTGATTTCAAAAAGTAAATTATTGTTATTGGGACCTATATAGGTCCCTTTATACCTAGCATTATTGCTCTACTGCTGATTCCCACGAATCTTTATGCCAGTTGTTCAAATTTTTCCATACCAAAATGAAAATTAAACTGAAAAAAGTCTTTTATATCTTTTTATTAGCAAATTATATTATAAACAGTAAACAACAAGTGGAAAGATAATACACTAAAAAACTGCAAAAGCTAACAATCCTATATATTTATGTGTTTATCCCTTTGTCGTGACGCTTGTTCGTTCGAACTTCAAACCACAACGATTCTAAATAAAATGCAACTAAAAAAAAAAACATTAAAATTAAATCTTTGTCAAAAAGATTCCTGGACTGAAAAAGGATTAGCACATAGGAGCAAGTACGTGCGACTAATTCTGGAAAACGGGCGGTAGTAGTGTCTCTAAATAAAGCCTTAAAGATGTTAGCAGAATATTGAAATTGAAAACAAAACATCGAAAATAAGTGTTGGGTCTGTAAACTGTTCGAATGAAAAGATCTCCATGTGCTGATTTAATTTTGACAAAAACATAATCTATTTAACTTCCATTCCATCCTTTTTTACATGAATTGCAGCATTACCAACCTTTCCTTCTCTATCTCTGTGAAAAGGCTTATAACCTCGCACTTTTAAGAAACATCTTCAATTTTGTTAGAATATCATGGTTCTTATGGTGTGATACACCTCAAATGTATCTGAAATATTTCTGAACTGTTTTTTTTCTTTCAGATACATTTCTGAAATGCTTATTTGTTTCCCATTTTATGTATCTATTTTATACCTCAAGATGGATTGTAAAAAAGGAGCATAGCGTTTTGTTATTATGAACAAAATACAAACGAATAAAGGAAGGGGAAACAGACAAACATTTCAGAAACATTTCATAAATGTTTCACGAAGCGTCCGGACCTAAATAAAAATTTCAGAAACATTTAAAAAACATTTCAGAAATAAAGAAACATTTCTGAAATGTTTCTTAAATGTTTCTGAAATGTTTAAAAAAATGTTTCTTTGGTGTGGACAAACCATTATACGCAAATTATAGTTGTATTCGTCTTTCTGAAATGTTTAAAAATATGTTTCTTTGGTGTGGACAAACCATTATACGCAAATTATAGTTGTGTTCGTCTACTTTTTCGGTTGTTTTAGGAAAACTGTCCAACTTTGAAGATTGGGGATGAAATCTTTCAGAAAATAATAAATTCGCTCAAAAGTAAAAGAACGCTTTGTGGAGGAAAACAGGGAAACTTTTTAAACGTCAAAAAAATTAAAATTTAACTAAACGAAATGGATCAACTAAGTGCAGATGAAATAAAAGTTGTGAGGGAAACCATTTTATTAGGCCATTGTAAGGTCATTTTATTATTTACTTTGGATTTAACTTAACATTTTTTTTTATTTAAAATTCTTCAAATACGAATCCTTTACAAAACCTCAAATTTTAAATGTACTTTTGAGTTTGACAGAATTCACATTTTCTCCCCCAAGAACTTTTTTGGTTTAAAATAGGGAATTAAGGGGAAATGTTTTTCTCTCTCGCAACATGCCTCTTCTCCCGAAAACTCTCGAAAATGTAAGTAAACAAACAACATTTGTGTAAAATTGTGCAAAATAATCTGTTTTAGGGAGTAGACGATCACAACTTATATCTGCTATGGAACCTGAAAAAAAATCGCAAAACTCGTCTAGTTTAGGAGCAATACTTTGTAATTTTAAGTGGCAGTAACTTCAGTCATTATAAATTTTTTTCCTGAAAATTCTACAATGCCTTCAGTTGCTCAAAAATATTTCTCACACATGCCATACAATCCGTCGCCATCGCATTTGAGGGCATTCGGCGTTTAAAATAATTATAACCCGAAGGATGAACTCTGGAGCCGCGAAGTACGTCCATTCGACCATACAGTCAACTGACTGATTGTCCAAATGACTGACTGACGGCCTAAACTGTGCCGCCATGACAGGCATGATCAAACATTTGATTTCCGGCTCGCAAACAATATAATAGCCCGTTATTGTTTCATCTCGATAATTATCCAAAATCATTTAAATATTTTTTGTTTCTCCTTTAACTCGCAAAATACTATGCCAGCTATAGCAATTTTTTTTTGCAAATTTTCGTCGTGATCAACATCGTCGGCGCGGCCGTTCGTTGTCTTGCAAACGATCGTCCAGGAAAGAGCAGCGGTTTGATCGCATTCACACAATGCTAAGAGGGGGAAACAAAGCAATTTTCCATAAAATGTGAGCCAACACTGCATATATGTAAGTTCGACTATAATCATCTTCATCGTAATCATATCGAAGACGTTTCCCTACCCTTTCGCACACAAACACACAGCATAAGCAGCGGCGCGCAAATAAATTGTATCTGTAAGATACAATTTTTAATACGGTCGATCTGACATTTAAATTATGTGAACAAGACAATTTTGCTCGTTGGCGATGATCGCCAAAACCTAAAGAGCAAAATAACTCTGATACTACAGATATAGATACTGCACTCATGGATCAGTACTACGATCATCGTCATCAGATACGTTTATACGGAACAATGGAAAACGGTTGGGGATTTGTGTGTGACCATCATTGATACGAATGGGATGGGTATGGCCAAATGGCGAGAGATGACGACGAATGGCAGCCGCGAAGAATTGTCCGAAATGGAGATGGAAATATTTTAGATATTTTCCATGTTAACGAAAATACTTAACATGGTTTCTGATGGTTGTTTGGTTCGTTTGTTTTAACTGAAAATTAACTTAAATCTATGGATGCATCTTTGCTTACACGAGTGCATATTTGAGAGAACATATTTGCCAATTTTAAAATTTTGCCAGTATTAGTTCCAAGTTTTAGACCAAATTATCTTTTCAGTTCGAAATATTTTAACAGTAATTTGCCTCGGTATATGTATGTAACTATACAGTTCAGGTCCTTGTCTTAAAAATTGTGTTATCTCACTATACACTATACTATACATACTTATACCTATATACCTATTATATTCTATGGAACATTTGTAAAGTGTCCCTTCAATTCTAGTAGTGCAGAAGAATCTGATTCACCTGAACATTTGTTTAAACTGTCAAAATAACTAGCCACGGAAAAAATAAAGATGTGGGATTTTTTAATCTTAAAATAGTTTAACTTCTTCAAAAAATTTATTACTAGTTCAAAACAATAAGAAAATAAAATTTTCGAAAACACTAGACCACAGCCAAAAGGAAACAATTTTCTTTCAAAGATCACCATGTATGTCATACAGTGAATAAAATCAAAGCTTTGTATCTTTAATTACCAATCCAGAGCTAGCCGCTATGTTAGACGAAAATATCATCCAAGGAAGATATCGATGGTCTAATAGATGAACATAATGCCACAATCTAAAAAAGAAGCAACTTACCCAGAAAGTTTCATCCTTAGAGAAAAAGTTCTAACTTCTTAATGTTCTAATTGATCAACTCCAAGACACCCGCACAGAAAACAATATTATTCTTCGTTGTTACGCTCAGCTCGAAGAAGAAGTCAAGGCAAAAGAAATAAATGCACGCAATACCCTGGTAGCAGGTCATGCGGAATTCCAAAATGTGTTGGTTAAGCTACGATCTTGTAGGCATGCATGTCGTGTCACTTCTTAGAACTTTAAACTTACCACTTACTTACTTACTTACCACACAATTGCCAAAAAATAGGTCCTAGTTGGGTCAAGTGGGATATATAATCAAGCAAAAGGCGTAATGTTTAAGATTGAGCGGTAGATGTAATGGCTATTCACTTCTTGAAAGGTAAATTGGAATTAATTTTGAACAAATGACTGTAAGCTAACTTCTACTGCGTGGATTTCAGATTAAATCATTTTCATTATTTAAATCAAAACCCAGATTTCTCCCTCGGAAACCATGCCTTTTTTTCGGAACAAAAGCAGCCGTATGTTAGTTTAGCAAATCTTAAAGCTCTTAGCTCTCCATCTACCAAACTTCACAAATTCATACAGTCGTTGAGGCATGGAAGCATAACAGCTATGAATCATTTCACATATAAGCCTTTTCCACAGGAACCGTACTTTTTTTTAGTGCGATTATAGGTACTATAAGGCAAGTTTAGGATTCGTGAATATTCAAAAATTTTAAATAACCGTCAATCATGACACGATCAGCCTAAAAAATGATCGACAAAAATGTCTGTCTGTTTTTCTGGTTGTATAACGAGCTGGACCTGCAGCCTAAACGCGTTAAGCGATCGACTTCAAATTATGTATGTGTGTATTTTTTATCATTCCCCAGGGGGGGGGGGTGTTATTAAAATTTTAATTTTAGGGCTAACATAACGGTTAAGGTAAGGCTTTTTTTCTCTCGAAAACAGCTCCAACGATTATGATGAACATTTTTGAGATTGTTTTGTTGGTACTGGCTATCATTTAATCAGAACCAAATTAACCAAAAAGTCTATTAACGGTACCTTTTATGTAACGGTTTTTTTAATTTTCAACATCCTAGGTAACGGCGCAATGGATTTCAATAAAATTTTATATTTAAAAAGATGTAGGTAGTCAAATTAATGCTGCATACCCAAATTTTAATAATTTTTTTTATTTATAATTATTTTTTGAATATTTTTAAAAATTATCAAAAATATATTTAAAATTTTAAAATTAGGTGTATAATAATAAACTCTAAAACCATTATCACCCCTTATAGTTTGTCAAATATCAACAACAGAGACGTCGTATACAGTGCATACAGAAGAAGTCATTGCTGCTGTAAAGCGTAGCGTAGAGGAAGGCCCGAATCAGTCTATCCGCCATGGTGCACAGGAATTGGATATGTGTCCATCCACTTTATGGAAGATTTTGCGGAAAGATCTTGGTTTGCTTACAAAATCCAACTCGTTCAAGAATTGAAGCCACAGAATCGCGTAGCAAGGCCTAGATTCGGTGAATGGGCCCAAAACAAGATTGCCGTTGATCCCAATTTTAATAAGCGAAATTTGTTTAGCGATGAAGCTCACTTTTGGTTGGATGGATACGTCAATAAACAAAACTGCCGTATTTGGAGTGATGACTCAAGTGTATGTTGAGACACTGTTAAATCCACAAAAACTGATTGGTTGGTGGAATAATTGGTCCGTACTTCTTTAAAAACGATGCTGGCCAGAACGTTACAGGCAATGGTGACCGCTAAAGAACCACGAAAACTGACTTTTTTATTCATAAATTGAACAAACATGATGTGCAGGAGCTGTGGTTTCAACAAGACGGCGTGACATATCATATAGCTGGTGCCACAATTGATTTATTGAACGAAACGTTTTGTAACGGCATAGTTTCACGTAACGGACCCGTGAATTGGTCTCCAAAATCGTACAATTTAACGCCGCTTCACTATTTTCTGTGAGGATATGTGAAGTCGCTAGTCTATGCCGATAAGCCCGAAACGATTGACCAATTGGAGGACAACATTCGCCACGTTATTGCTGATTATACGACCATAAATGTTGGAAAAAGTCATCGAAAATTGGACCTCTAGATTAGACTATATCCGAGCCAGCCGTGGCAGTCATATGCCAGAAATCATAAATAAGTTATAATGCCAGGAGTTTATCTTTTGAAATAAGTAAATTCCATGTCAATTAAGAGAAACTAAATTTATTTTATTCTATTTTAAAGTTCTATACCTCTAAGAAAAACACACTTTATAAATAAATTCCACTACTGTATAGCACGTACGACGTACATGTTTTCATGTGTGGTCACATCGTCAAAGATTTGTAATTTATTAAGGGAGTATCGAAGTTTTTATTTGACTTTTTGTGACTGGATTTTACCAAAAATTACGTAAAATAATTACGGAATAATTTGAATGCAATTTTATTTTTTTCAAAAATATGAAAAAAGTGTGAATTTTTTTTATTATGTCTTGGTGAAAAATAAATTGCACGACTAGATCGCACGTACTTGCTCTTATGTGCGGTCACAGCGACGAATAAAATTTGAAAAATATTAAGGAAATCAAAGTTTTTATTCGATTTTTTAACTTTTGATTGTTTGAAAAAAGTACGTAAAATAGTTTTCAGCGAAAAGTTTTACCGCCATATTATTTTTTTGAAATATGTAAAAAAAGTGTGATTTTTTTTCAAAATCATAGTCGAAAGGTTTTTAAATAAAATGGTTCTTATTTAATAACTTATTTTAAAAATAAAAAAAAATATTTTAAGGATGCAAACTTAAGCACAAAAATAATCTACATTTAAAAATAAAATTTAAAAATAATTCAATAAGCGTATCGATTTTTCAAAAAAAAAAAATTAAATATTAAAAATACAAACAAAATGTTTTTCGAAAATATTTTAAATTAAAATTACTAAGGCTGCCCACATCTTTCTTAATATTAATTTTGGTTTTAATCGGCTAACCAGTTCTCTATAATGGGTACCGTTTTTAGCACACCATCTATAATCAAAACATAGGCCTACAGAGAAGTTCACAAATTTTTTTTATAAAAATTCTTTGAGCCGTTTTTGAGGAAAATAAGCTCTTACTTACCGGTTATATGACCGGTATAATGTCAAAATAACCATATGTACTAAATTTGAAGATGATTGGCCAAACCGTTTAGGCTGAAGTCCAAAAAACATACGAACAGACAGACAGAATTTTTCTAGTAACTCAAATATGTTTCTCTATCATCGTAATGTCATTTTTGATGGTGATCTCAACATTTAATTCGCTAGAATGCATAACTTGCATTAAAGTACACTGAATACGTACGTGGTTTCAGCATATGCAATTTCGCTTATACGCGATAAAGTTTTTCCGAAGCTCCCTCTACATACACGTTGTTTATACGCGATTTATCAACAGTCTGAGGTATGAAGAATGAAAATATGAAAGAAAAACGTGACGAAAGGCAGTTGGCTTTGCATTTATTTTCAAGTTATTTATATGGGCATTATATCAGATTGGCAGGAATATTTCCGCAGTTTTGTTCGTATTGTGTGATTTTGTGTTTTCCGCATTACAATTATTTATTATTGGTTCTTTTTACTTGCGATTTAGGTACTAAAATGCAAGTTATGCATTCGTGCAAAAAAAAATCTTACAATCAAACATGACATTACGATAATAAAGAAGTTGAAAAAAGTGGGTCCGGAAATTCCGTCCTTTTGTCTGTCTGTCTTTCTGTCTGTTCGCGCCTCTACAGCCTAAACGGATGGGCCGATTTGCTTCAAACTTGGTGTTTTTTTTCGGGGGGTATTTTTCATTTTTGCTCTAGGTCGAAAAAAACGGCTCAAACGATTTTGATAAAACTTTCAGGGTGCTAATTTTTTTTACAGTAATTTTTCGAAATTTGTTCTATAACGGTACCTCTCATCTAACCGGTTTTTTTCAAATGCGGTTTTATCGTAAACTATTATCCCGATTTCAATAAAATTTTGCACACAGGAAGTCATTTATAATTCAATTAATATCGCATTTCAAATTTTTCAAAAACTTTTTTTTTCGATTTTTTTAAATTTAAAAAAAAAAATTGCTTTTCGAAATATTTTGAAAATGGGTGGATTGAGTTTTTTTAAATAATTTTTCAAGATGAAAACTACAGATTTCCTTATAATTACATACTAGAAAAAAAATTCAAATATTTTTTCGAAAAGTTTTTCAAAAAAAACGACTTTTTAAAAAATCTGGTCGAACGACTTTCAAATTTTTTTTCTTCGATAGACATTTAGTTTTAAAATTTTATTGCATACTTAGTTTTTCCAAGAAAAATCTAAAACTAATTAAAAAAAAATAAAGAATTTTCTAAAAAAAACATTTTTTTATTTTAATAGACGTGTGGTTTTCAATCTGCCAATACTTTTTTCGGAGTTGGTCTTTTTGACAGCTGTGTCTTGATTTATGCTTAGTTTGGTTTGCGATTTCATAATGAATAGACTTACTCCTGAACAAAGTTTGCAAATTGTGCAAATTTATTGCCAAAATAATGGTTCGTTTCGGTGGAGCAGAGTATCGAAGAAGACCCAAATGAGTCCATCCGTCATCGCGG
Organism: Platycheirus rosarum; assembly: GCA_963971375.1. NCBI lineage: Eukaryota > Metazoa > Arthropoda > Insecta > Diptera > Syrphidae > Platycheirus > Platycheirus rosarum. The sequence goes on from OZ020507.1 coordinate 67,917,786, forward strand.
CCGGAAGGATCTTGGTTTGCAGGCTTACAAAATCCAACTCGTTCAAGAATTGAAACCGAACCCCCATCAAGGGCGTCACACGTTCGGTTAATGGACCCAAAACGAAAACCGTGTGTGTGGTTTTCAAGCAGAAATAAAACGCATATAGTTTAATGTTATGGCCAAGAATCTAGCTTTATTATAAAGATAAGGGTTGGCATTATGTTCTAAAAAATATTTCGGGGAAGTGGCCGCCGTGGCTGGCTCGAATAAATTCCAGCCGAGGCCGAATTTTCCCAATTTTGTGAAAATTGGGATAGGTGGCCATTTCGTTTTGGGCCCATTCACCGAACGTGTGACGCGCTTGATGGGCGTTCGGCTTCAATTCTTGAATGAGTTGGATTTTGTAAGCCTGCAAACCAAGATCCTTCCGCCCGCGATGTCGATGGACTCATTTGGGTCTTCTTCGATACTCTGCTCCACCGAAACGAACCATTATTTTGGTAATAAATTTGCACAATTTGCAAACTTTGTTCAGGAGTAAGTCTATTCATTATGAAATCGCAAACCAAACTAAGCATTAATCAAGAGACAGCTGTTATAAAGACCAGTTCCGAAAAAAGTATTGCCAGATTGAAAACCACACGTCTATTAAAATAAAAATATGTATTTTTTTTTGGAAATTCTTTATTTTTTTTTTAATTAGTTTTAGAGTTTTCTTGGAAAAACTAAGTATGCAATAAAATTTGAAAACTAAATGTCTATCGAAGGAAAAAAAATTTGAAAACCGTTCGAGCAGATTTTTTAAAAAGTCGTTTTTTTTTGAAAAAACTTTTCGAAAAAATATTTGAATATTTTGTCTAGTATGTAATTATAAGGAAATCTGTAGTTTTCATCTGGAAAAATTATTAAAAAAAACTCAATCCACCCATTTTCAAAATATTTCGAAAACCAAATTTTTTTTTAAATTTAAAAAAATCGAAAAAAAAAGTTTTTGAAAAATTTGAAATGCGATATTAATTGAATTATAAATGACTTCCTGTGTGCAAAATTTTATTGAAATCGGGATAATAGTTTACGATAAAACCGCATTTGAAAAAACCGGTTAGATGAGAGGTACCGTTATAGAACAAATTTCGAAAAATTACTGTAAAAAAAATTAGCACCCTGAAAGTTTTATCAAAATCGTTTGAGCCGTTTTCGAGAAAATCTAACTTTTTGTTCAAAATTGTATGGCAGGTACCGTTATTTTTCGACCTAGAGCAAAAATGAAAAATACCCCCCGAAAAAAACACCAAGTTTGAAGCAAATCGGCCCATCCGTTTAGGCTGTAGAGGCGCGAACAGACAGAAAGACAGACAGACAAAAGGACGGAATTTCCGGACCCACTTTTTTCAACTTCTTTATTATCGTAATGTCATGTTTGATTGTTAGATTTTTTTTTGCACGAATGCATAACATGCATTTTAGTACCTAAATCGCAAGTAAAAAGAACCAATAATAAATAATTGTAATGCGGAAAACATAAAATCACACAATACGAACAAAACTGCGGAAATATTCCTGCCAATCTAATATAATTCCCATTTAAATAACTTGAAAATAAATGCAAAGCCAACTGACTTTTCGTCACGTTTTTCTTTCATATTTTCATTTTTCATACCTCAGACTGTTGATAAATCGCGTATAAGCAACGTGTATGTAGAGGGAGCTTCGGAAAAACTTAATCACGTATAAGCGAAATCGCATATGCTGAAACCGCGTATATAGAGGTTTCAGTGTACTATATTGCAAGTTATGCATTCAAGCAGATTAAAAATTTTGAGATCACCATCAAAAATGACATTAAGATGATAGAGAAACATATTTGAGTTACTGGCAAAATTCTGTCTGTCTGTCGTATGTGTTTTGGACTTCAGCCTAAACGGTTTGGCCAATCATCTTCAAATTTGGTACATATGGTTATTGGACATTATACAGAAATTTTTTTTATATTATTTTATCGCGCAAATATTAACGGTAGCGGTCATATAAAACTTAAGTAAAAGCTTATTTTTCTCAAAAACGGCAAAAAGAATTTTTATAAAAAAAATTTGTGAACTTCTCTGTAGGTCTATGTTTTGATAATAGATAGTGTGCTAAAAACGGTACCCCCTATAGAGAACTGGTTAACCGATTAAACTAAAATTAATATTCAGAAAGATGTGGACAGCCTTAGTATTTTAATTTAAAATATTTTCGAAAAACATTTTGTTTGTATTTTTAATATTAAAATTTTTTTTATTTTTTTTTTTGAAAAATCGATACGCTTATTGAATTATTTTTAAATTTTATTTTTAAATGTAGATTATTTTTGTGCTTAAGTAAAAAATTATTTTTTTTTGTAACAAAAAAAATTGTATGTATTTTTTTTTTAAATAGATACATACATGCAAAATCGCTTATCATGGAACGCATCTCTATATTTTCATAGAGTTTCGAGACTCTGCACTCTGCGAATTCGGTAAACGCGGTGTTTCATTGGAACGCATCCCCCGCGTATACGGGGCATCGCTGTACCTATAATCGCAAGTAAAAATCTAAGATGGTTGACAAAAAACGGTACCCGCCATAGGATCGTTTTTTTCGACTTTCCCATCAAGAACTGGTTTTCCGATTACAATTAATTGATATTTAGAAAGATGGAGATAGCCAAAGTACTTTTTATATACAAATATTTTCGAATAACTTATTTTTTGTATACTAATTTTTTTTTTTTTTTTTTTTTGAAAAAAATCTATATTTTGAAAACGGGTGGATGGATTTTTTTAAATTTTGTTTTTAAAAGAAGGTTATTTTTGTACTTAGTCTAAATTATTAAATTATTTTTTTTTAGTTTTTAAATAAATTGTTACTTAAGTATAAAAACTTTTTATTTTAAAACCGCTCCTACGATCTTGAACAAAATTCACACTTTTTAACAGTTTCTTAAGAAATAAAATGGCGTTAAAATTATTCCGCTTAAAACAATTTTACGTATGTACTTTTTTCGAACAATCAAATATAATAAAAATCGATTTGAACTTAGATTTTATACTTGCGAATACAGGGACTATAAGGCAGGTAATGCATTCGTAAGAAAAAAAAATATTTAACAATAAAACATGAAATTACGATCATAGAGAAGCCTAAAAAAATTAGTTACAAAAAATGTCTCTCTGTCTGTCAATCTGTCAGTCTGACTGTCCGTCTGTATGTATATTGATCTACAGCCTAAACGGCTTAATCGATTACCTTCAAATTTGGTATGTGTGATTCTTTTGGCATTCCTCAGAGGGGAGATTGAAATTGTATGTTTAGGGCTAAACATAACGGTACCTGGCATAGAACGATTAAGGAAAAGCTTATTTTTCTCGAAAACGAAATGATAAAAATTTTTGAATTTTTTTTGTTGGTAGGTACAAGCTATCATTTGATCAGAACCAAATTAATAGGAAAAGTCAATTAACGGTACCTTTCATATGCGGCTTTTTAATTTTTGGCTTTCTCAATAACGGCTCTTTGGATTTCTGTCAAATTTTATATTTTAGAAGATCTAGGTAGCCAAATTAATTCTGCATATCAAAATTTTGAATAACTTTTTTTTCTAATTAAAATAATTTTTTTTTGAAAAATCTATGTTTTTAAAACTAATCAAAAAAAATTATTTTAAATTTTATAATCACAAGTATATTAATAAACTGTAAAAAAAACTACATACCAAAATTAACAAAACAAAAATAAAAAACTAAATATTAAAAACTGGATTTTGTCAAAATCCGTCCTACAATTTTCAAAAAACTTTTTTCGTAAGTTCTGTATTATACAAGACGTGTGATGGCGTACTCCATTTTTACTAAAAACCGTTAAATGTTGTGGTTTTGACAGTTTTCAAAGTTCAGATAGTTTTATTTTTCTACGTTAATGTTACTAATTTTTTTTTTTTATTTTATTCGATGTGATCGCAAATAAGATAAAGTACGTGGTTTCCAGTGCCACAATTTATTTTAATTTATTTCCTTCTTGTTTATTTTAATGCAGAATTTAGGGAGCTTAGAAATTGAGACTTTGTTCTGCACCGTTCCAAACGACTATGAAATGAAATTTTTGGAGACAAAGTTTACTCCTGAAGGATTTTTCATTACCTTTTCAGATGTATTTTTTGAAACCACCAACCACGCAACAGTTTCTAGTTAAAATAAAGCACGCTTTAAAAAGTTAAGTGCAAAAAAATGCATAGCTTCTGATCAGCTGTTGTTTTTGAAATTTAGCAATGACTTTCTCATCATCACAAAACCAGATATTCTAAATTGAGTATATAGACTCAACTAAAGCTAATTGACTTGTTGCAAACAGCATTACAAGTAGGGTTTATCTGCACCAGTAAAATTCCTGTTTACATTGGCAACATTGCCGTTGTTGTTGTAGGCAATTTTGAGCCTTTTTATTCGAAAAATGTTACCGGAATACAAAAAAAAAAAACCGACTTGTATGCTACGCTACTTTTACGTATATACTAAGATGGAGGAATCGGATAAGCAAATCTTAAACGTCTGACCCTGCGCATATGCACCACGAATTCATATCGAAGAGTCTGGTAAAACATCCATTTGCATACCCTTCGTATTCGCTGCCAAATCGCCAGGGACTCAGTGCTTGAGATTCTGATATAACCATTATACCATTCGAAGGATAATGCAGAAGAATTTTTTTTTATTTTCGTTCCCGTTGGCCATATGTTTTGGAGTTCAATAGCTGCTATGGGCATATACATTATACATATATCGAGGGAGACGATTGCACAAGAAGCGTCTGGTGTTGGCCTTTCTTATGCTGCTTCTATGTATTAGTATTTTCCTAGACTGTGACTGGGCGAATACCCAGGGCACTCGATTCCGTTTGTGATTCTTTATGGTCCTAAAATACATTTGTTTATGCTAAAATCATCCAATTAGCAAGATTGTTATTTTTTGTGTTTCACTGATTTTGTCCGGCGATTGCATAGCTCAAAAAGCTATATGGCTGCTTTGGCATCCATTTGGTTCACCTGGTTCGGTTCAGAACGGGAAGCAGACGGGCAAGTAGTGTGACTTTCTGGAGCCTTAATTCAAGTCTCTGTGGACTGAATTTGTTGGAAACGTTTTAGTTTTATATTTCGGTTTTGGCTAGACAATAATTGCCTTTGTCATATGACAATATGGATGGTCAAATGCCCACTGTGGGACCAAATGTTAAAAGTATAGAAACAAATTGAATATTCAATGGTTTTGTGGGACTGTTTCTTTTTATAAAATGTTTTGTATTTATTTCAAATTTTCATATATGTTCATTTTAACGTGAAGTGCGTGATTAAAATAGTCTTTAAAAAAAATATGAAATTACTTAGATAATTTAAGAAACCGTGTTATAATATAGTCATTTATAATTTTAATTTAATGTACTTATTTATTTATTTTACCCAAGAATTCTTGTACATTTATAATAAAATCTTATTAATGATAATTTTGAATGAAATGAGCTGCTTGTGTAACATTAGGAATATTGTCTTTGGTATAGAAATCTTGTGACAAGAAATGTTCAAAAAACATTTTTTTTAAATAGTTATTTAAGAAAAATAACGAATTTTTTTTCAAACATTCTGTCGTAATTCATTCGAAAGATATCAATTTGGCAATGAAAAAAGTCATTTGGTCCTACAATACCTGCCGTTGTTTTCCGGTTGTATTCTGGTTGAATCATGGAAATTATTGCAAGGGATTAATATTGTCTTTTCGTGTTTTATTGATTTTATTTTGCGGACAAAATACGAGTTTTTTTTAAATGAATCATTTTTTCACTTTTTGATGCGTTTTCTAATAAATGAATAATTGTATTTAATATAATATAAGGATATTAAAAAAAATTGTTTCTAAGACCTTTAATAAAATTAATACTTCTGGCATAAATAAACGCTTAGGTGACAATTTATCAACAACAGCTCAGCTTGCGGTAATAGGGGGCATCTTGTACCCGAAATCCGGAAATCGTGCCAAAAAATAAAAGATTTGAATACAATTTACATTCGCCACCACTGAAAAAAACTATCATTACTAAAAAGAATTTTATAGGGTTCCTCTAGCGACTCTTGGTTTAGTGGTTAGTGTGTCGGACTGTTAAATGAGCCATCGTTTTATCCGGGGTACTGCCTCTCGCGAGGAACTGAAAAAATCTCCAAGAGTAAAATTTGTCTCGAAAAAGTGCATCTCATGTAGCCATTCGGATTCGGCGGTAAATTCTAGGTCCCTTCCCATGAACGGTTGAGAATATAAGTCACTAGGACTTGGCTACTCAAGGATGTGTCGCGCCAACATTGGAAAGCTCAAGATTGTTACGTGGTCATCATCCGGATGGTTTCTCGCCAGAGCCTCTATTTACCCCTTAAAATATTGCTTTACATTGACGTGGGCAATGAGGCATTTTAAGCTTAAATTAATCTTTACGAACCAATAGTCTTAACAACCACAGCCACCTATAAACGAGAAGATGTAGAAACACTTTAAAAGGTATAATCAAAGAGAATAAAAGTTTTCCTACTAAATATAACTCTGCTTAACATTGAAATCGACTCTTTTTTTATAATATTAAGTTCAACAAAACTTGTCTTAAAAAATAAATAACACTAAAATATGCACAAATTAAAATAAACAATAAACAGGATCATTGTAAAGCAATCAGCAATCTCTGAAATAATTATCAACATCACTAAAGTTACAAAATTAGAAGAGGGCAACGCGGAAGCGTTCATCAAGCACTTCGAGGGGAACTTCAGAATAAATCCACAGCGTTCTTGAACCAAGTCGAATTTTTAAAACAGATGGTCAGGAACCCAAACTTAGAAAGAGCAATCTCCATGATATATCATATATTTATGTATGTAACTCTGAGGAGATTGCTGAAAACATGTACAACCTCAGCCCGATGGTTTCCCAATGTAGTGATTACACTTCTTACAATCATCCTCTTCTCGACAACTGTTGTGGAGGGTGGCAAGGTACCAATTACAGGTTTATTTCTCTTCTGAATTCTGATTAACACAACCAAAACAATTAAAAGAAAAGAAAAACACCGCGGAGACGTTTCAGACATGCAGTTTGGATTTGGAGAAAATCACTAGTCACTGCATCGGCTAGTAAAATTCCAGCTTGACATCACAGCAGTTCTTAACAGCTATTGTGCTACCGAAAATTGCTTCTTATATTCCAACAAAGGGTTTAACAATGTTCGAAGAGAAGCTACTTATAAAAAATCTTTTTTTATCTTCTTTCTTGCAGACAATTTTCCATACAACTACACATATACATATTATACATATAATAATCAATTGTTACGGCTAGTCATTAGCTACATGCTACATATTTCCAGTATTGCAAACGGTTATTTTTCAGCCACATCCGGCGCACAGGAACGAAATTTTATGGTAAGAAGCCAAGATCATCTCGCTTGATTAAAACCTAATACTCTTTGCTAAGAAAATGGTAGGAAACATTATCAACTATAGCCCAACTAATTAATGAGAAAGATGGCAAACGTATGACGCAATCCACAGTTGAGATATATTAGTGTGATGGAATTTCTTGATGACATAATAATATCACTTGAGCAATGATGAAATAGTTTCGTTCTTAACTGGCCATGGCCAGTGCCAGGCTAGCTTACCACTAAACACAAGTAAAATCACCAAAGGATATCCGGGATGAAACACCTTGAGTGCATCGAAGTCAACCGACTTACAATAAAGTGAATAATTTCAGTCATTTCTAAAATTTTAATTAATATACATTCCGTTTCGTCTTAAAAATGCTCATAATCGGTATTTTATAATATTTTCGATAATCACACATACATAGAAGTTGAATATAATCGTTATATGATATGTATTTTATTAAATCATAATGCCATATTGTAAATTAAAACCAATTAGCAATTGCTAGACATTAATTATCAATTTATCGACTAAATGCATTGCACTTTAACTAGTCGTTAATAAAAAATTAATTTGCTGCAAGTTCCCATATTGCATGCAATCAATATTCAAATGAATGCAACTATTTTACTTTAAACCCCAGCCCGGCATTTGTGTACACTCTTATAGCAAAGCTTAATATTTGACTAATATATAGATATAGAATCAGGATATTGTTTGAATCGGTTCCATCATTCATTTCCTTATTTAGCATAACTAAATAAAGAAATTATTTACGTAATTTCGCAATGAAACCGACAAAAAAACTATATCTGACTCTTAACTGTGTATACCGGCGACGATGGTAGATAACTTATCAAAAGTCCTAGTTGATGGAATTCGAGCCCAAAAATGTCCTTAAACAACAAATTATACACTTGACAGAAAACAGAAAATGATTCATAACCATACATCAGCACATCAAACAAATTATCTTAAAACTGGACTCAGCTTCAACCTCCATCAAGCAAAAGTTTCCATATGCTCTATGACTATGCAAAACGAATTTCCCTACCTACGATTTATGTGCCACATGCCACCATTGTAAGCTTACAATCTACAATTTTCAGCAAGCGAGCTACCCAGGTATTCTATTGTGAGCAGAAACCGTTTGAATATATCACTCAGGTGTCTTGTATCGATTGCTGATATTAAAGGCTGCAGGCTGGCGGACATTTTGCACTTATGAATTTTTCCAATTCATAACTTCATTGTGTTGCACACCTCCAGAGATTGCAAATAGTTTAACATATATCACGTTTGGAGAAAGATACCCGAACTGTAGCTTGGCTTGAAGTCTTATGAATACGGCAAGAGTGGGACGTGGGGCAGAATTATGAGCATACTATGAGCTATTTGTTTTGAGGTTTGCTGTTGATACAATCTGCTTACTTACATAAGTGACATCGATAATATTTGAGTTATTGTACATAATATGGATTTGAAGGACCTTCACTTTAAAGTTTTACTTAGAAGTTTGCCATATTAAAAGATGATCGCATTGCGTTTTCTAATGGAGATCTTTTTTCTGTTGAAATGTATGCTTTTCAAGGATGCAAGCTCAAATGGAAGAAAAAAATATTTCATTTTTTGATAGTATAGAGCAAATGTCAACTAAGCTTTTTTCCAAATTTTTATATTGAGCCAAGAAACCATATAATCCTGTTTCACAGTGGGAACTTTAAGTGGAGTTCTAGTTAGGGCAGTGCAACGAAATCATCCAGCAGTCGGACGAGAAGCCAATCTTATTTAAATTACATTAGGTGTGATTATGAAGTTTCTCCTACGAGTAAGGACGAATATGTCATACGTACATAACAAAAATATGTTAATACGTTTATCTATTTTTTTTTTTTTTTGAAAATTTAAGCTTGATGTACAATGTGGAGTTTAACAGCGCCCATATCCCCACCAAAGGTCTATTTGCAGGGGTCAATTGGTTTGAACCGAATTTTTTATAGCTTAGCTTAACTTAGCTTTCCTCAATATAAAGTGTTTTCAAATTAGGGCTTCACCATTTTGAACTTTAAGTGTGAACGCAACCCAATACCAATGGTAAAACTGTTGATGCCAAAACGTTCAGTAAAAAAAATATTTTCATCAATGTGAAGTTCACGAACGAAGAACGTTTTCCAAGAATAGTAATAATGAACAACTGTTTCCGAAATTCCAAGAAGGAAACGGCAAACATGATGTTTTTTAACGACACTTCAAGTAATTCATAGCTTAGGAAAAAAATGAGAATTTTTCTGTTGAATGTTCCTGTGAGAAAAGGAGTTCATCAAAGTGCCCAGAATATTGCAACCGTGCAAGGGACCATCGAAAACGTAGGAGAACACAAATAAATATAGTGAATTGTGCAAAAGAATCTCAGCCTGCACCCATCCATCATATAAAACTCTAGATATATGGAAGAAGATGACAAGTTTCATCGCAAAATCCGCAATGAAGCCTTCGTCAACAAAAGGAATATGCATTACTGGTCATGGTCAGGAAAAAACCTTTGTGCTTAGTAAAATTAGTCATTATTAAAATTTACAAAAATAATGGTAGTTTTAAAAATATTGAAAATAAAAAAAAAACAAAAATTTAAATTACTTAAAAATAGAAAAACTTAATTTACGTTACCTTACTTTAACTGAACCATAGCCACCAAGCTTCCCCAGTCAACTCACTCCGTATAACTAGTTGCATTCAGATTTGCAAGTGGGTTCTCTTCTACTTACGTCTGCCACTTAAGACTCGGTCTTCCTCTGTAATGTCCATCCGGAGTGGAATCAAGGATTTGCCGGTCCGGAGCATTGATGTCTTTCCGCTTTATAAGGCTTAGCAATCTGAGACGTTAGGCTTTTATTCGTTTGGTTAGCTCTTATTCTACGTTTGATCTCAGCCCTGGTGTTGTTCTCTGAGCTTATAGCAGAGACCAGGTAGACAAAGTCCCTAACTACTTCAAAGTTATATCTGTCTACAGTGATGTTTTGTTCAAGACGTCGATGTCTCTTCTCGATGACAGATTAAACTTGTTGAGCTTTTGGGGGCACATATCTATCCCTTGAACATCAAATGTTACACAAAAAATTACGATCGTTTGATATTCCTATGAAAAATTATTCAACAAATCCAAAACTATCTATAAGCAGATGGGGATGTCATTAATTGGTCATATGCCACAAGAAAACTATTAGAATTTAACATTCAGAGCCAATTATTATATTTATTTTAAGTATTTTGAATGACATATTTATGGTTGAATCATTTGTTTTCATTCTTTTGACAATAAAATTTACCGATAAAAATGTATTGATTGGCGAAACAGCTCCTTTTAGAGACTAGGCCTAGTGACTCTAGGGACCTACCAAAACTCATGAGATCCACTGTTTTCGATACAAAGCTTACTATTAATAGTATTTTTAATTTGATAAAAAGAGGCAGTATTCGACAAAAAAAAAGGCTCTTACGCAGTGAAAGAATTCCCACCCTTTGGCCATGCAGTCCGAGACAAACTTCTATACAACGTGGAACAACAGAACCATTTAATAAAGTTCAAATTTAAGGTATAACTCTTCTCTTTCCTATCGACTATGACCAATAATAATTATATGTATCTTATTGATTTAACCATTTGAAATACATGCGTTTCCCAAGAAACTCTATCCTGTTTTATAACAACATTACTGTTGCTGCAGCAGTCCCACCTATGTCAACTTCTACTCCACTGTGTATTTTTTGAATCATATCCGTCACATGAATAAATAAACTTCTGAATTCTGATCATTTATAGATCTTACAGTTCACTATTGGTATTCAGATTTTCCATGTTACTGCAGTTAGCTTTCCACTTCAACTTTGCATATGAACAGGGCAAACTGCAAAACGTTTACTAGATCGAACCGATCAGATATCTTGATTCGAATCAAAAAACGAATATTATGTTTCCGCTGGCATAAATCCGCAACCCAAAGGACGTTGGGATTTGAATAAAATATGAGACCTAACGGGCATCTGGGCCCCGGATTCATGTGCGTCTGAATTTCAGTGGCAGTTGTGGTATTGCGGTGCTTAAATAGATAGATTTAGATGGTTTCCATATTCTTTTGAAAACAGAGTAGTTTCCTATTGCTACCAAGTTAGATGTAAGATAAAAAGTGGTGTAAACAAAATATAGGGCAATGAGGTGTAGGTATTAAGAAATGTAATTAAATTATTATTATTTTTTTTTTTTTTTTTTTTATAATTAACGCACATTCCCTTTTAATGTAGAACACACTGCGCGCGCATTAGGTAGATATGGAGGGGAGATATAGGAGGTGTCGATTAACATTGGTTTTGAATGTTTGCAGATCAAAATGGCAAGGGAAAATCTCGCCGGGTAAACTATTCCAAATTCGTGTTGTTCGGCTAAAAAAAGAATTTCTATATTGCACGGTACGTCCGAAATTGGGCTCAAGGGTGAACTGATGAGCATTCCTTGCGAGACGAGTATTACGGGAGAAACTTTTAAGGGGAGGAATGCACCTGGCTACTTCGAGTGAACTTTTTTATAAAAGAAACGATAAAATAAGGAAAGACAAAGTTTAGGGTAGGGCGTTGTTATATATATAATACATATAAGAAGTACGTTATGTAACCAATAAAGCTCTCCTCATTATAATGCTAAAGCTCTGAATAAAGCCAGTCTTATAATAGAACTCAAACGTGTCAATTCTTTCAATTTTCGGTCACAACAGTTTGGCGACGAGGATAAAAAAAAATTATTATTCAAAGAATCACCTACTACAGTGTTTTTTTAAAAACTTAAAATCAAAAAAAAATATATTAAATACTAAAAAATGGCTCAAGTGGTCAATCATGTTCAAACCAGTTTTCACATCGAACATTTCGATAAAGAAAAAGGAAAATGGAACCGCTGGGTTGAACGTTTGGAAGGACCATTCTACATTTTTAATATAGAACCTGAACAAAAAAAAAAAAATTCCTGCTTCATTATATGGGCCAAGAGTCTTATGATGTGCTCAGCGATAAGCTATCACCCTCAAAACCAAAAGACAAGGATTATGCTGAGATCGTAGAACTACTGGAGAAACACTACAATCCTGAACCATTGGAAATCGTAGAAAACTTCAAGTTCCATCATAGAAAGCAGCAAGAAGGCGAAAATGTTTCCCAATATCTGGTTAATTTAAGGCGATTGGCCGCAACATGCAATTTCGGAACGTATTTAGAAACAGCCTTGAGGAACCAATTCGTTTTTGGCTCACGAAGCAAACACGTGCAGAATCGGTGCTTGGAGAAAAAAACCATCACTCTAGAACTAGCCTTGGATATTGCAAAGGGCATAGAGCTTTCGGAAGCTGGAGGAGCTATGATCGGAAAAGGCGAGAAAGAGACGGCATCGGTGTACCAGCTTGAAACGGCACACTCATCAGCGGTAAAACATATAAATGTGCCTTTCAATCCATCAAAAGGTAATTACCGCAATAACAGATTTAATTACAATAAACGGCAGAATATGCAGTGCAGTAGATGTGGCGGTACACATGCTGAAGCAGACTGTTTATATAAAGAAATAATTTGTTAATTGTGTTCCAAAAAAGAGCATTTACGAAAATTTTGTTTAAATTTAAATTTTTAACTAAGAAATCTAAATAAGAATAAAACTAATTTTGTTCAAGAAATAGACGATAGTGATGTGGAAAGTATTTTCAAATTAGATTTAATTAAAAATGAGAATGATGAATTTTTTGTAGAAATTTGTGCTGAAGGCAATAAGATTAATTTTGTTGTAGACTCAGGAAGTCGATTAACCATAATAAGCAAAAAAGACTTTACAAAATACTTTCCACTTAAAAAAAGGAGAAAAGGTAACTATTGAAGGTTTTGCTCATGTAAAAGTATCATATAAAAATGCTGTCAAAATGTTAAAATTGTATATTACAAATATGAATAGAATTCCATTGTTAGGAGGACAGTGGATTAGAGAATTAAATATTAATTTAAATGAGTTAACTGGAATTGATTTAAATAAATTATATGAACTGAATTTTATAAATAATAGTATGCATGCAACAAATTTAATAATTAAACTAAAAGATTCATATCCAAGTGTTTTTTCACATGAAGTATGTAAAATCCCTAATTTTCAAGCTAAGCTTAAAATAAAAGAAGGTACACAACCAGTATTCATTAAACATAGGCCTGTCCCTTTCGCTATACGCGAAGAGGTAGAAAATAAGATAACTAGAATGGTTAATTAAGGAATATTAGAAAAAGTAAACCATAGCAATTGGGCGACACCGGTTGTCCCCATTCGAAAGAGTAACAATAAAATTTGTCTCTGTGGAGACTTTAAGGTTACAGTGAACAAAAACACGTTGGTTGATGAGCATCCTCTTCCCACCATCGAAGAGCTTTTTGCTTCAATGAGCGGTGGTATAAGATTTAGTAAGTTAGATCTAACAAGGGCTTATTTGCAATTGGAGGTTGACCCTGAATGTAGGGAATTTTTAACTCTGAGTACCCACAGAGGTCTTTATAGACCAACTCGTCTTATGTACGGTGTAACATCAGCGCCCGCTATTTTTCAGCGCTTTATGGAAAATTTATTGCATGATATTCCAGGTGTCAGTGTATTTATCGATGATTTTAAAATAACTGGGCCAGATGATACATTTAAAGCGATTGCATGAAGTGATGCGTCGATTAAGTGAAAATAATATACGCATTAACTTAAAAAAATGCGAGTTTTTTCAAAATAGGATCGAGTACTGTGGTTTTGCTATAGATAAAGATGGCATTCATACAACGAGAAGCAAGATTGATGCTATAGAAAATATGAAACCACCACAGAATAAAGATCAGGTTAAAGCTTATGTTGGTTTAATTAATTATTATGGACGATTTTTCAAGAACCTTAGTACCATCTTATACCCAATTAATAATTTGCTAAAAGAGAAAGCAAAATTTACCTGGGACAGTAAATGCCAATTAGCTTTTGATAGAATAAAATGTGAAATGCACTCTTAAAAATTTCTTATACATTACAATCCTAGGTTAAAGCTTATATTGGCAACAGATGCGTCCCCATATGGTGTAGGGGCGGTGTTAAGCCATGAATTAGAAGATGGTACCGAAAGGCCAATTATGTACGCGTCACAAACTTTAAATGCCACCCAACAACGTTATAGTCTAATTGACCGGGAGGCATATGCAATTATATTCGGCATTAAAAAGTTTTATCAATATGTATATGGGCGTAAATTTATCTTGATGACGGACAATAAACCCATATCTCAATTTTTGTCACCCCAAAAAGGGATTCCAGCTCTTTCTTCTTCTAGAATGCAGCATTATGCGGCTTATTTGCAAGCATTTGACTACGAAATCGTTTTTCGTAAAACAACTGACCACTGCAACGCAGACGGAATGTCAAGGTTGCCAATAAAAAATATTGCAGAGTACGCAATAGATGAGGTAGATGTTTAAGAAATTAGGCAAATTACTACGCTTCCCTTAACCGTTAAAGAACTAGGATAAGAAACTGTTAATGACAAAACAATGAGTATTTTACTTCAAGGGCTTAGAACTGGGCGAACAGTGGAATTGCCCAGGAAGAATTCACATTGCAGCAAGACTGTGTTATGAGAGGATTACGTGTTTATATACCACCAAGTCTAAGAAAACGAGTATTGAATGAGCTACATGCAACACATTTTAGGGCTACTCGCACCAAATCATTAGCTCAGAGCTATTGCTGGTGGGAAAAAATTGATAGCGATATCGAGGAAATGATACAGAATTGCGTTGAATGTCAGATGGTTAGATCTAACCCAATAAAATACCCGTTTCACTCATGGGAAACACCTAATTCTCCCTGGCAACGTGTTCACGTGGATTTTGCCGGACCATTTTTTGGTAAATATTTTTTTATATTAGTCGATGAGTATACCAAATGGCCGGAGGCTTATGTTATCCCAAATATAACAACTGACAACGTGTAGAGATATTTTTAGCCGTTTTGGAATGCCTTCAGTCTTGGTAAGCGATCATGGTTCTCAGTTTACCAATTTTCAATTTCAAAATTTTCTCAAAAATAATGTATGGTAAAGTGCATACGCAACTAGGTGAAGATAGATAGCGGTACGAGAGTACTTAAATAGACGTATAAAATGGCATTTCGGTGTAGTCAAAGAAAAAATTGGAGCTCTGCCTTAAAATATATTATTAGATGATCATCGTGAATGGAAACGACATATAAATCAAATAAGAAAAGTAGGTTCTTCACTTGACCAAGAAAAGGAGCTCACAAATACGAAAACCCTCATTTCGATAGTATTAAAGACAATGGAAACTGTCATGTTGATAAAGATAAATCCACTTTCAATGAACAACCTCTACTTTCGAATACTGGTTTAGAGCCAAAAAACAATAATGATAATGTTGATATTTAGTGATGGTAATCGTTCACCATCCATAAAAGAACCTGAAATTAATAACGAAATTGAGACACAAGGATATGAATCTAACAATTGTAACGAAAATAATGTTATTCTAAGAAGATCATCTCGCCAGACAAAAAAAAAACAGATAGATTAGGTTATCAATAACATGTTATGTTAAAATATTAAATAAAATATGAAATACCGAAACTGAATTGTTAACAAACAAATGAATTGATATTAATAAAGATGTATATACATTAAATATTATTATTATTACTTATTTTTTTTATTTAGTGGCGAAGAGATGTATTATGTACATAAATCAATTTTGAATTATATTTTCTTTCTTTTTCTTTTGTTTTTCGAATTTTATATTTAGTGGCGAAGAGATGTTATATATATAATACATAAAAGAAGTACGTTATGTAACCAATAAAGCTCTCCTCATTATAATGCTAAAGCTCTGAATAAAGTCAGTCTTATAATAGAACTCAAACGTGTCACTTCTTTCAATTATCGGTCACAACAGGCGTATAAACGCTTTATAAATTGTAGCCAGATCAGATGGGGAAAAATACTTCTAACACCGATACAGAAAACCTAAGCACTTAGCAGCATTCTTAGCGATTTCAAATATATGGTCGTTCCAACGGAGGTCGTCGTTGACACATATACCGATACCGAGTACTGAGAGCTTTTCGGTTTCTTTGATGTAAGTGCCATTCATGGACAATGGCATTGGGGTATGTTTAACTTTAACGACAGAAGACAGCATTGAGTTTTCGAAGCATTAAACTCCACACGATTCCTATTACCCCATTTGACAATGCTGTATAAATGTGAGTTAAATGAGTTTATCATACGGTACAGTTGTGATTGTACGTCCGAAAGCGAAGGACGTAAATTATCGAAAGAATATGAAAAGCTGAGGGTAGATTGGTCAGCAAAGCAGTTAAGTGGATACAAAGTAACAGACAGAAGATCATTTATGAAAATGAGGATTAGAGTCGGAGACATAACAGAGCCCTGGGGCACACCAGCATTTATTTTATGGGAATCAGACTTGAATCCGTCCAATGACACTTGTATTAAACGGTCCAGAAGATAGCTTCTAATCCATCGAAGAAGAGTATCATCGATCCCAAAAGCACGCATTTTCGATAAGAGAGCTTTTAGGAATAAAAGCACGCAACCTTAGAATAATCACATTTGTGATCATTTCAGCACTGGCATTAATGTCACTATCGAGGAACCATAGTGACCAGGTAAAGTTTCGGAAAAAAATATTCAGGCCGTCCCAGTTGGCTTTCTCGTATTGCCAAACGGACCTGGTGGGAAGTTTTTCTTTAACTGGATGGGTGGAGGACGAAAAATTAGCTGAAATGACACAATGGTCCGAAGCGCCAAATAGAGAATTTACACTAATGGTATATTTCTCAGGTTGAGAAGTAAGAAAGAAGTCAAGAGTAACGTTGGCTTGCCCAACAACATCCGGTATACGCGTTGGGACATCGATCAATTGGGTAAGGTGATGTAACCCGGCAAAGAGCTCGACAAACCTTCCTTTGGGTGTTGTCTGACCCAGAATAGCGGAGCCAATTGGAATTGTGTATATATTGAAATCTCCCGCAATAACGATTTCAGTGCGAAGACAAAGGGAAACAATTTTCGAAATGGAATCAGACAGCGCATCAAAATCATTACAAGTCGAATTACTGTCGAGATTTGGACTCCTGTAAATAAAACAATAATGAATGACATGCTTGCGGACTGTGAATTTGAGCTACAAGAAGTTAAAGTCCGTGTTGGAACATTGCCCATATTGGGGAAGGCTCTGGCAAGCAATATGATGGCAAAAAAATAATGGCACCAAGCTATACCCATGTAGAGCAAATTCTGATAAATCAGTATTTACTCCAATCTGAGTTTCACTTAATGCCAAAACAGCTGGCCTGTATTGAACAGTGTAGACGTACACGTGAAAGAAATTCTTTCTTAAACCGCGAACATTAGAATACACACACAAAAATCCCTTATTATATAAAAATACTTAAATATAAAACACAAATCTGACAGTCGAACTGTGCAGTGAGTTGAGTTATTTATAAGTTATCTATTTTATTGGCAAGTGTGAAATTAAAAAGCAGGAACATTTTACAAGTTATAATTTTTACTTGCGATTTATGCATTCGTAAAAAAAATTCTAACAATCAGTCATGACATTACGATGATAGAGAAACATATTTGAGTTACTGGAAAAATTCTGTCTGTCCGTCCGTCTGTACGGATGTATATTGAACTGCAGTCTAAACGGTTTGGCCAATCGTCTTCAAATTTGGAACATAAAGTTATTTTGACATTCTACAGAGGACTTTTTTTAATTTTTTTTAGCTCAAATATTAACGGTACCTGTCATATAACCGTTAAGAAAACGTTTATTTTTCTTAGAAACGGCTCCGAGAATTTTTATGAAAAAGGTCAGTGCTTTGGTGACTAAAAAATTGAAGATAGTGGGCTAAAAACGTTACCTCCCATAAAACCGTTTTTTTTTCTTCGACTTTCTCGAAAACTAGTCATCCGATTTCAATCAAAATTGATATTCAAGAAGATGTTGGTAGGTAGCCTTAGTAATTTTATTTTAAAATATTTTCGATTTTTTATGTTATTTTTTGCTTAATCTTAATTTTTTTTTTAATCCATATTTTGAAAACGGGTAGATGGATTTTTTTAAATTTTTTTTAAATGTGGACTATTATTTTGCTTAAGTTCGCATTCTTGAATTATTTTTTTTTAATTTTTGAAAAAAAGTTATTAAAATAAAATCATTTTATTCAAAAACCGATCCTACGATTTTGGAATTTGATTATTATTGGGAGGCTCCAATCATCCAATATGATTCTGCAAATTCTGTATGAAAAAGAAAAAATAAGAGCTATCTACTAAATATGTTAATCTGCATAAAATAGTTCAAGTTTTTGCTTAAAAAAAGCAGATGTGAAATAGATTCCTCCTTTTCTTCCTCCGAAAAATTCTTGTAAAAATACTTTGTAAACACCTGGTTAGTACGGAGATTTTGATTTAAAATTTCTCAAGAGACACCAAGCTTTTACACCGTTTTAGATCAATTTAAGGCCTGATTCGCTTTGTTGATATAGACGCTACAACGAAATTCGTAGGACCAACCTATGGACCACTCCTCTTTTTATGAGTTTTGTTGTATTTCCTCTGCCGTTCATTGGCTGAATTGGGGATTGGCATATAAAATTGTTCCTAATATATGTGTTTAAGCACTGTTATTGTTGTGATTTGATACTTTTTTCGTTCTCTATCTTTACCTGTCTAACGTCTAAAGAGCAATTAAAATTGTACCGTCATATTTTCATAGCAATTTTGTTGATTTTGTTTTTCTGGTAGATTTTCATTTCCATACCGTTTTGGACCAGCCAAAATAATAGTATAGTGTTTCCAGAAATCCCGCCAAAAAGCAAAATTTAAATATTATATTTACAACAAAAGACTTGTGTAAAGTGAATTTATTTATTTTCAAATTTCATTTTCTGATAAAATCTTTATTTAGTTTTAGTGAATTATGACTCGCTGAGAGCACTATACTGCTGAAAAGCGTGCTCTTATAACAAAGCGATTTCAGAAGGAAAACCCTATGCAAAAGAGCAGATTTCAAGTTGCTCTATTATGATGATACGAAATGCATTACAGTTTACTCCCCAACTTGAATCGTCTGGATCGGATATTCGGCACAAAATCCATTTTTTGTCATTCGTTGACTTATTATTGGAGATGACAGAAAAGCACTGAAACGGTTTATAGACGTTTGAGAGATAAGCTCCGAAGTTGCTAACTTGGAGAGGACTTTCGGACTTTTTTTTTTTTAATTTTTCACTTATATTTGAAGAAGTAAACTTCGGAACCATAAAAAGGCAACGTATTACTTTACTCCTCAACAATTAAGATTTATCTTTTCCAAGACAACTTCGACCAGCACAATTTCACAGGGAAAATTTCTTTCCAACGATACCAACAAGGTTAATTCCATAACTATGCTGAAGATCGAAATGAAGCCAGGGGGATACACATCCAAGTGAAGCAGGCACTAGAAAGCGCCGATGTTATAATTAAGGAGACTGCTGTCTCAGCCGCTGACAAGTCTAATAGTGTCGTAATAACAGGGGAAGATATGGATCTTCTCGTGCAATTTTGGGGTTTTCCAAAAAGAACGTTTATTTTCAGAAGAGTGCAAATGGTCACAGCCCAACTGTAATAAATTCATCTGACTCGTTCAAGTTCAAGCAGGATTTACTTTTCCTGCATGCGATAAGTGGGTGTGATACGACTTTAGCACCCTTTGGTATTGAAAAAAGGTGATACAGATGTACAGCAAGAATCCTAGCCTTTCAGAGATGTTGGCCAATTTTAAAGATCCCGAGGTAACTCCAACTCAAGTCTCTGACGTTGGAGAGAAATTATTTGCCAAATTGTGTGGAGGGACCATTTAAATTGACAATCTTGAAAACCTGAGATGCCGCATTTTTTTCAAAGCCATTGCAAAGGCCAAATATCAACTTCCCAGACTGCCACCAACCAAAAATGCCACTAAGTACCACTCATTCAGGACTAACTTACAAGTCCAGGTGTGGATGGGAAGCTAAGGGACCGATCAGAAGTTGCCTTCTGCATCGGGGTGGAAGCTTACTAAACAAGGTGGGTACTTTAATATTATATTTTCATTCTTAAACTGCAGATAATATCTTATTGCCATTAACAACATGCAACGCACGTGTATTAATTAATTAATTTGTTTACAGGTGTGGTTCCGATCACCACAAAAAACACGCTGCCCCAAAGCAGCTGCTAAGGTAATCAACTGCAAGTGCATGACTGGTTGATATGCAGGCTGCAGCTGTAAAAAGGCTGATCTGTTATGCTTTGCAGCATGCAAGCGTGGGCACAGCATGCGAAAACTCCAGAAAACAGATTAATAAAGAATTACTGCACATACCTATTTACTATTATATTATAACTATTTAAAATTTTCTGATCCACTTTCATTTAGGTTCAAGTATGTATTTATGCCCTCCAACTTTGTCATGCAATGTGTTCCACAAAACGTTCTTAGTTAAAGAAATTTAAGCGAAAGACTAAAAAAAGACAGAAAATTTTGGGGGTTTTTGCCCGCTCTCCAAGTTAGGACAGGGTCAGCGAGGTCGGTAAACAAGGATAGTATTTCTTTTCTACCCACAAACAACCCATTAAAGTTCCACTAAATTGGGAATACTTTGTAGCAAAAAGTACATAACTGCTGGACTATAGATATTGGGAAATGGAGAAATATTTTACGGTCAGGCAAGTATAAATTTGTGTTACAAGTTCATAAAGGCTCAAGGCAACATTTACCTAGGTCACCAAACTCGGCTTTGGAACCACAGCACAAGAGAAAAGTGATTAAACCCTGATGCTCCAGTATTATGACTTGGGCTTGTTTTTTATTGAACTGAGTAGGGCTGATTTTTCGCAAGGAATCAGTCATTGATAGACACCTTTAGGTGAAAATTATGCAAGGAGTCTTAATTCAATACGCCAATAAAGAAACGTGGTTGAATTGGTCTTCCAACAGAAAATTAACTCAAATAGATAAGTAAGATTGCGAAAGAGTAGTTTGAGCACAACGGTCTCCGCAGTAACCCGATCTTAATTCAATTGAGAATTTGTACTGTTATGTTAAAAACTCGGTAGACCAAGCTTAGTTTAGGATGCTTGGGCATCAATATCTTTAGAAAAGTGTCTAAAACTTATTGATTATATATTAACAAACAAAAGTCACACAAACAAATATAAATAGTTAATAAAGCTTTGAAGCTTTGGTTAGCGAAACTATACTATTATTTTGACCACCCAGGAACTAAAATTCCTGTTTCAGTCAAATGCAAGGACACATTTAATTGGTTTGACATTATGGACCGATATAAGCCCGAGAGACCGGCCGACGTTTTCTGGGGTCAGCCTGGCGAAAAGTTAAAACCATGTTTTCTGGTAATGTTGACTTAAACTTCTTCAACTTATTGCACGAGAACCATAAGTTGAAGAAAATTTTGCATTTTAATTTTGTTTAAATCCTAATCAGAAAAAAAGAAAAAACCCTCAAAAGTTTTGCTTCGGATTTATGTACATATGTGTCTCGGTAACATAATTTTCTCTTCAAAAGCCTATTGGAAGAAACGAGAAGTGCAACTTTATAAACCGTTCATAACACTCATATATTCTAAAGATACATTTATAAGAGTTTGCAAGAATGACTCATATTGTACATTTACTTATATGATATGAACAATATAATAAAAAAATGTCTTTACACTTTTGATCATTGAATTTCCTGTGGCTTTTAAATCGCTGTTGACATGATCTAAATTTGCACTTTAATTGGTCTACTGTCATAGCAATTAGTTTTTTAATCCTGTCTCTGCATTATATCATTTATCTTTGGCGCCTTTCTAATCTGATTGCAATTGCAAAAACACAAAACTGACCACACCTTTAAAAACCCCTAAGTACTTTGTAAATCGTATAGATACATAAACATTTTTTTTTAACTTTATTTGAATTTGTGACCAATTTTTGTGTCATTTGCTTACGAATATCATTTATAATCTCATTGTACACACGCCAGACCCGATTTGCATGAAAGGTCTCTCTCTGGTTCTCTCCGTTTGCATTGATTTACATGGATGGAATCCTTGCGTGGGTTGCGGGCCGTTCGCCATACTTGGCATCCACACGAATCAAAAACGCAACTGCTTCGAAAAGATGTAAATTTCTGTTCATGAATTATGACCACTGCACATGTAATACACCCTGGTCCATGGATGTGAATATGGAGGCAATGGAAACCGGATGGCATGCGTATGCAAAGCAACATGTCTCTGTTCTCCTTGGCCAAAGCAGAGGTCCAATTTCCTTTATATGGCATTGATTCATAATCATGGACGCGTTTATATTTTGTATTTCATTTTATTTTATTTTTTAGTCCATTTTGCTATTTATGTTGGCTTGATATGGTGGAATTTAGAATGAAAATTGTCGCGACGCGACGACGGGAACATCCTACGCAAAATTTAAGTTAAAAAGATGTAAAATGTTGTGTGCGTCTGAATGTGGCATCGAAAATAGCATTTGTTGTTTTGACCTCAGAGTATCGTATTTCAATGTTTATGTTGACAATCAAAAATGACATTAAATGTTAAAGAACTTGGATGGAGACGTTTTAGACACAATGCGTATATGCAAGGATAGACGCATTTTCAAAATACAAGTTTGCATGCCTATGTTAGGGGCTTGTTATAGCTGTCATTGAAATAAATCTGTGAATAAAACCGTGTTGTTTTTAAGTCAATTATAGCTATCCTTGACAAATTACTATCAGTGGAAAGGCCACTTGACAGTTCGCTCACAGAGACAGTGAGCGAACTGTCACGCAAGACGAAACAGGCAACATAATTCGAAAAATTGTAAATTTGAGGTGTTTTTTTCTTGCCATCATAGAAACTATAAAGCAAGTTATGGATTCGTGCAACAAAAATTCTGCCTGTCTGTCTGCCTGACTGTAAGTATGTATTTTGGACTACAACCTGAACGGTAAGACCAATCATCTTCAAATTTGGAACTAAAGCTCAAAAATTAACGGTACCTGTCGTATAACCGTTATGTTAAAGATTATTTTTCTCAAACACGGCTCCAAGAATTTTTATGAAAAAAATCAGTGTGCTTTTGTAGATAAGCGTTATATTTTGATGAACAAATAAATTGCGCGACTGCATCGCACGTACTTGCTCTTATGTGCGGTCACAGCTTCAAATAAAATTTGAAAAATATTAAGGGACCTTCAAAGTTTTTTCTGTATTTTTCTGACTTTTGATTGTTTGAAAAAAGTACGTAAAATAGTTTTAGGCGGAAAAATTTAAACGCCATTTTATTTCCTTAGAAAATGTGCGAAAGTGTCATTTTTTTTTAATCGTAGGAACGGTTTTTATTTAACAACTTTTTTTATAAATAAAAAAAATTATTCAAGAAAGCAAACTTGAACACAAAAATTATTTACATTAAAAAAAATTTTAAAAATACATATAGATTTTTGAAAAAAATTTTTTTTACAAAACTATTAAGAACACAAAAAAAGTTTTCGAAAATATTTAAAAAAAAATAATATTACTTAGGCTACCATCATCTTTCAGAATATCAATTTTGATTGAAATGGGATGACCATTTTCGAGAAAGTCGAAGAAAAAAAAACGGTTCTATGGGAGGTACTGTTTTTAGCCCACCGTTAAGGCTTTAGTTCAATACGCATTCGTACAGACGGGCAGACAGACAGACAGACAGACAGAATTTTGCCAGTAACTCAAATATGTTTCTCTATTATCGTAATGTCATGTCTCATTGTTAGAATTTTTTTGCCCTATAGTCACTATAAATCGCAAGTAAAAAATTTGAATTTGATTACAACCAACATTTATATTCAGGAAAATGCAGTTAGCTTAAGTAATTTCAATTTGAATATTTGCGAAAACTTTTTTTTGTATTTCTAATAATTTTTAAATTTTTTTTTTAAATTTTGTTTTATAACTTTATAAATAACTAACTTATATTAGTTATGTGCTTAAAATTGCATTCTTGAATTATTTTCGTCTAATTTTTGAAAAAAGTTGTTAAATAAAAAACATTTTATTTAAAAACCGTTCCCACGATTTTGAATAAAACACACTGTTTCACATTTTTATAGAAATAAAATGGCGTTTAAATTTTTCCGCTGAAAACTCTTTTACGTACTTTTTTCGAACAATAAAATGAAAACTTTAAAGTTTTGCTTAATTTATGAAATTTTATTGGACGCTGTGACCGCACATAAGAGCAAGTACGTGCCATCCAGTCGTGCAATTTATTTTATATGCATGCAGTTGCGACATGCTCACACGCACATTTTCGTTATATTGTTGGATTTGTTTGTCTGTTCAGTTTGCTCTACCATTTCGCATATTTGCTGCTTTAATAGTTCGACGGCCCAAATGGGCACCCTTGCGTCTTACTGGCATTATTCACTGTAGCCCACATACAAATATACCAAATAGTATAAGTATTTATCCAACTTTTCACAAAATATATTCAGAATGAAATATGAAATCGATGCGGCAACATTTGTCAATCAAAAGCAGAAATAATTTCTTTCTTTTTAAAAATGAACTATAGTTAGATTATTTTTACATATTGTTTATAAAGAAATACTAAAAACGCGATTTTGATGCCAAATCTTTTTTTAATAATTCTTAAATAAAACGTAAGCTGCCGCATGACGTATATTTTCATTTACACCGAGCACATAGCCATTAATTAAATTTAATTATGTTTTCTAATGAAATCATCCAACTGCCAACACAAATAAAATACTCAATAGCTTCCATGATATACAAAACAAAGTCAACAAATATAATAAAAAAAAAACCAAATGAAATTATATTCTTCTAACAATATAAATATTATCGGGCTGCTAAAAAAATATTTACGAATCTATGTTTTAAACTGATTTTTTATTCTATAGCCCAATTCATCTCAATAATTCCATCGTCGTCGTCTTTCTTCTATAAAGTCTCTGGTGGCGAAATGCTAGTGCCCACAAAATTATAATTTTAAATGGCTTCACACTGCGCTCTTTGGAAGTGGATACAGGACTTCCAGCTTCACTGGGTTTGTTTATTTGAAACTAATCGGATAGAAACATAAACCTTCGAGCTCCGACGAACTTATTTCTCCCAAAAAAAAGAATTATGGCCATCGCCATATATTGCCTCTTATGTGGTTCGCAGCCATTAAAGGCGCCGGAAATTTCAAAATTGTGTACCATTTTACAAACATACTTACCACATTCTCATACAATTATAGTGTTCCAAGATTTTCAGAAAGACCATACTGTGATAATGGCATTATAAAAACTCCTTAATTGCTTATTAGAAACACGAGATCTGACCAAAAAGACTTAATTCATGATCATGGAAATGGATGAAGTTGCAAATTCTATATTATTATTATGGTTGTTTGTTTTCATAAAGGCAAGTGTGTTAATTAATTTTGCTAATTAGTGTGAACTTTCGAACTTAAAAGAAAACGGAATTCTTTTGAAAAAGTTATGCTATGGGAAAGATTTGCAAATTTTATTCAGATACATTATGCTAAACATACATCTATAAACATAATATTTATTTATTTCGAGTTTTCCGTTAACATTTAAGGAAATTATTTGTTTATTTGAATACTAAATGTTCTCTCAAAGTTTAAATTCGTTTATTGAATGGTCGAAAATAATTCGAAAAAATACTAAATAATGAATTAATTTGAAGTGCCATTGAGAAATAGCTTTTGGTCTTGAAATTAAAAGCATAATAATTTTGACTGACAGTTTTTTGTTTTGTTGTGCCTGAAGGTGAAAAATCTTCATAGAGAGTGACAGAGGCTATTGACCTGTAACTCTAGAAGCGTATATCCAGTAAAACTTCAACTAAATTGCATTTCCAACTAGTTTTCGCTGCGATTAATAACAACGCTTGGCAGGGCTTGGCTTCACCTAGGAGACTTGCATGTGCCACTTTATCAAGCGGATACATAATTGCGCTTAGTCCAACGCTATTCTTCTCAGAGGAGGCGTACAAGGTACACGGTTTATCTCGTCAAGGGTCTGTTGAATGCTTCTATTGAAATGGCCAAGTAAACATGTTTAATAGCAAATTTTTATATAAACAGAAGAACGTTGTGACTACATAGACATTGAAAGCAATCTTGCTCAATAAAAGTTTTGGCTAAAATACCTACTAAAGATAAGGATATTTATCTGGGTTGTTGTTACATTTACCCTGCTCAGTCGGTTGAGATTTATACTAAAGCTATAAATCAAGCTTCTTCAATATTGAATACACTTCAAGAATCTGACGACTTCTATCTTTTCGGTGACTTTAATTTCCCTGGACATGACTGTGATAGCAAAAATTATATTTTTGATCCAGTTAACAACGATCATTTGTAATTGACTTTTTCTTTGAAAATGGATATAATCAAATTTGTTACCTTCAAAATAACTTCTTATGGGGTTGATTAAGGTTTTACAAATGATGGCGACGAGTTTATTTTAGATGATACCTTACCCATCTTAGCTCTTTTGATTTTGATAATTATAAATCGCGATTTCGGGGGAAAAGCTGTAGCTTGGTTTATGACTTCAAAAAGGAAGTCTATAATTACATAAACAGCATTTTAGAAAACGTTGACAGACGTAAACGAAAAGGCTCGTAGGCTTGGATGTATTTAAAATTATATTTTCGATCGTTATGTCCCAAAAGAGGTCAAAACATCTTCCAACACACCACCTGGGTTTGACAAAGTGCTTATTAACTTAAAAAAATAGGAAAAATAAAGCACATGGAAGAGCTCAGGCAATTTAATGGATTTGGAAACTTTTAAAAGTCTTAGTGAGAATTTTTAAGATTATGAAAAAAATATGCTACGAAAAAAACCTTCACAAAAATGGTGCAATTATTAAATCGAATCTTCGTCATTCTACAAATTCATTAATTATAAAAAAAAATACGTAATACGTATGCAAACAAGTGGGCAACAGTTGTATGCACTTTGAAAACAAAAGTTACTCTGACAGCAACGAAATTTGTGATACATTTGTATGTTTTTTTTAATCTTTTTATTCAAAGCTCATTAGTTTCATAAGCGACGATTTTAATCATATCTCTGAAAGCATTGTAAATTTGCGTAACATTACAAAAAGCTTTGATAAATTAGTTAACACATTGAACATTTGTTTTAAATTTATTAATAATGCAGATGTGCCTACGCTAGCATTTATGATTTTTACTTGCGATTATAGGGATTATAAGGCAAGTTTAGGATTCGTGAAATAAATTGCACGACTGGATCGCACCTACTTGCTTATATGTGCGGACACATTGTAGAATAAAATTTAAGAAAATTAAAGTGAACATCAAAGCATTTATTCGATTTTTTGTGACTTTTGATTATTTGACTAAAGTACGTTTAATTGTATTGAGTGAAATAATTTAAACGCCATTTTATTTCTATAAGAAATATTTAAAAGTGTGTTTTTTTTTATTGTAGGAGCGGTTTTTTAAAAAAAACAAAATAAAAAAAAATCACTTACCCGTTTTCAAAATATTGATTTTTCAAAAAAAAAAAAAATGTTTAAAAAATTATTAAAAATACAAAAAAAAAGTTTTCGAAAAAAAATTTATGCGAAATTACTATGGCTACCTACTTCTTCTTGAATATCAAGTTTGATAGTATTTGATCACCAATTTTCGAGAATGTCGAAGAAAAAAAACCCGGTGCTTACTTACAGTAGAACACTGATTTTTTTTCATAAAAATTCTTGGAGCCGTTTTCGAAAAAAATAAGATTTTACATAACGGTTATACGACAGGTACCTGTAATTTTTGAGCTAAAATAAAAATTTAAAAACTTCCTCTGTAGAATGTCAAAATAACCTTAAGTTCTAAATTTGAGGACGATTGGCCTAACCGTTAAGGCTACAGTCCAAAATACATCCGTACAGACAGACAGACAGACAGACGGACAGACGGACAGAATTTTGCCAGTAACTCAAAAAAGTTTCTCTATCATCGTAATGTCAAGTTTGATTGTTATCTCAAAATTTTTAATTTGCACGAATGCATAACTTGCATTATAGTACCTATGATCGCAAGTAAGAAAAAATTGAGATAACAATCAAACATGACATTACGATCATAGAGAAGCCTAAAAATGTCATTGAAAAAAAATTTCCGTCTGTCTGTCTGTCTGTCCGGGTGTATATCGCTCTGTAGCCTAAACGCGTTAAGCAATTCAAATTTGCTATGTGTATCTCTTGGCATTCCTCAGAGGGGAAATTCAAAAATAACTGTGGCAGGTACGATTAAGAAAAGCTTTTTCAACGATTTTGATGAATATTTTTGAGATTTTTTTTGTTGGTAGTAGCTATCAGCTAATTAGAACCAAATATACCGGAAAAGTCTATTAACGCCGGTACATTTCATATAAGGGTTTTTTTTCGACTTTTAGATAACTTCTCAATGGTTTTCAATAAAATTGTATATTTGAAAAGATCTAAGTATCCAAATTAATTCTATACAAACATTTTGAATATTTATTTTTTTCTATTTTTAATTAATTTTTGATTTTTTTTTTTTAATTCAATAGCACTTATCAAAAAAAATATTTAAAATTTTAAAATCAGATGTAAATTAATAAATTCTAAAAACATGCATAGCAAAATTACAAACAAAATTTTTTTTAAAAAACTAAAAATAAAAACAGGATTTTATCAAAACCGGTCAATTTTCAAATACTTTTTTCTTAAATTCTTTGTTATTTATACGTGTGATCGTGTATTTTATTTTTACTATAAACCGGTAAGTATTGTGGTTTTGATAGTTTTTATAAATTAAAATTGTGTTATTTTCAACATAAATTTTAATTATTTTTGTCAAAGATCTTGCTTTCCAATGTAATTGGGCACATAAGAGCAAGTACGTGCCACCCAGTCGTGCCCATTTTTTTATTAAATGCTTAAATAATATATGTAGTTGAAGATAAGTGTTTTAAGAACCGTAAACGTTAAAAATATATTCACGAAAATCAATTTAAATATTAAAAATAAATAGTAAAATACCACCACAGCTAAGAAAAGTCCGAAGTTGTGTGTTTTGCATTTACGTATGGTTCACAATGTTGGTAAATGTGGAAGTATGCGAGAGTAAATTGACGGCTGGTGAAAAGCAGTTGCTTTGCACGACATTACTTTTACTTTTTGAAATCTAATTAATTAAAATAGCTTAATTATGTTTGATGGATCGATAAACGTATGGTGTGGGTAGGTATTAATGGAATTTATTAAGGATATTAGGTACCTATAATAAGGTTTTAAGGAAGGTAGGTACTAAAATTAAGATACACATTCTAACTGTTGTTAAGCGAGTGGGTATGGAGACAATATTAAAAGTTAACACAGTGGTTTTGTTTATTTATAGGCAGGTGTAAACTTTTATTCTCTTGATTGAAATTTTTGCATTCAGTAGTAATCGAATAGTTTTTTTTTTGTTAGTTGTTTTTGTGTGTTTATCATAGGCTTCCTTATTTATTCTGTGTGCTTTTATGATGATGAAATACTTTAAAATACGTAGGTATGTATGTAGGTTGTCACCTTCTTTTATTTGACTAATGGCTAGAGCTCAGCCGAGCAATATGAAATAAAATTTTGGGGAAAATATTAAACAAATAATTTTTTTTATGAAATATAATAATATATAACGTTTTTTGGAAAAAAATGTTGTTAACCATCTTATTTCTTTTGCTGTTTTCTATTTTATAAATTTTTCATTTTTTCATTTTCATTTCAAAACCAGTTTTTTTTTTTTAATTTTTTTGAAAAACTTTTCGAAAACATATTTTAAATTTTGTTTGAGTTTGTCAATTTAAATAAATCTATAGTTTGTAATTTAAAAAAAAAATCTATGGATCCGTTTTCAAAATATTCAAAAGACTACATAATTTTTTTTAAATATTATTAAAAATTAAAAAAAAAATATTTGTGAAAATTTTAATAAATAATATCTTGCAAATCATAAAACACTATTTATTTTAAAAATTTCATTAAAATCCGTCTATTAGTTAATGAGAGTCTGATTTAAAAAAACCGGTCATATGGGGGTTATAAAACTTTTTCTGAAAAATCCATTAAAACTAAAAGATAGCTTTCGCATAGAAAACACTATGCAGAAAGTTTAATCAAAATCGTAGGAGCCGTTTTTGAGAAAAATAAGTTTTTTTCATCAAAAGTTATATGGCAGGTACCGTTAGTTTTGGAGCTAGAATGCCAATTCGAAAAATAGTCGGGTAGAGTACTCTAAAAATGCTATATACCAAGACAGACAGACAGACAGAGAGACAGGCAGACAGACGGACGGAATATCCGGACCCACTTGTTTTGACTTCTCTATCATCGTAATGTCATATTTGATTGTTAGATTTTTTTTTTTTTTACGAATGCATAGCTTGCCTTACATTGCCTATAAATCGCAAGTAAAAATATTTCACGTGACATTATGTTAAGGAGAGCCTAGTGACTTGCTATCTCCATCATTCCTGTGTGTGTTCCGAATCAGCAGAAGTGGAGCAGACCTAGAATGTATCGCCGAATCCAAACGGCTTCATTAGAAGCACTTTCTTTGTAGTAGGAGAAAAAAAACATTTCTTTGCAAGATGAAGTGCCAAAAAGATGGTGCCGTGATATAAGCCTGATGGTAATAAAGTCGATTCAGACTCAAACGACTTTATTTCCATCGAAGTGCAAATGAGACTGATTTTACGTTTCCTACATTATTTATAAGATTGAATGAAATTATGTCGAAGACAAAAACTGGCAATAAAATCCACTTAGGTGAGCATAAACAATTAGCTTTAACAAACAAAATGGGGAGATATGTCCAACCTCGAAAAATGTCAGTATAAGGTTTTTATCCAACCCCCTGCTTTATAGAAGTTCCTCTTTATTTCAGTTTTTTTTTTTTTTTTTGGGAAGTAAGATCGAATTGACCTTTTTACCATCTCCCTTATTTCACGACACGATAGATCTGACAGGAAATCGAATTCCCACCTTTTGGCATAGCATTTAGACATACAAACCACTAAAACCACGGCCACAAGTCGTACATAAATGGTTGTTCTAAATTGTACCTAACTTATCATTAGTTTTTTGCTCAGACTCAATTAGAAAGAAATATCATCTCAAGTATTCCGAATATTGTTTTATTTAATATTATTTAAATTTAATTAATTACACATTACATATTGATCTGATCCGTAGAGACAATTATGAGCACTGGCTACTGAGGCCATCGGCTCAAATTTAATTTAATTATTTTTTTGAATTATATAGAATTACTTATTAAAATTTTCGTTGGAAACACTTCGTTTCGAAAAAAAAATTACTTACGAAGACCCGGTGCAATAGTTTTACTTGCGATTAAAGGGACTATAAGGCAAGTTTAGGATTCGTGAATATAAAAAAAATTGAGATAACATTCAAACATGACATTACGATCAAAGAGAAGCCAAAAAAAGTCATTGGCAAAAAATTTCCGTCTGTCTGTCTGTCTGTCCGGGTGTATATCGAGCTGCAGCCTAAACGGGTTAAGCGATTGCCTTCAAATTTGGTATGTGTTTATCTTTTGGCATTCCTCGGAGGGGAAATTGAAATTTTATTTTTAGGGCTAAAAATAACGCTACTTGCCATACGAACGTTTAGGAAAAGCTTATTTTTCTCGAAAACTGCTCCAACGATTTTGATGAACATTTTTGGGAATTTTTTTGTTGGTATTAGCTATCATTTGGTTAGAATCAAATATACGGAAAGTCTATTAACGGCACCTTTCATATAACGGTTATTTTAATTTTTGGCTTGCTCGGTAACGGCTCTATGGATTTCTGTCAAATTTTATATTTGAGAAGATCTAAGTAGCTAAATTAATTCTGTATATCAAAATTTTGAATAACTTTTTTTTTCTATTATAAATTAATTTTTGATTTTAGATAGATAGATAGATACTTTATTTTTCATAGATAAGGCTTTACAAAAATTTGCGTAGTACGCAGCTTGCTGGGAGATTGTTTTATTTAATATTATTTAAATTTAATTAATTACACATTACATATTGATCTGATCCGTAGAGACAATTATGAGCACTGGCTACTGAGGCCATCGGCTCAAATTTAATTTAATTATTTTTTTGAATTATATAGAATTACTTATTAAAATTTTCGTTGGAAACACTTCGTTTCGAAAAAAAAATTACTTACGAAGACCCGGTGCAATAGTTTTACTTGCGATTAAAGGGACTATAAGGCAAGTTTAGGATTCGTGAATATAAAAAAAATTGAGATAACATTCAAACATGACATTACGATCAAAGAGAAGCCAAAAAAAGTCATTGGCAAAAAATTTCCGTCTGTCTGTCTGTCTGTCCGGGTGTATATCGAGCTGCAGCCTAAACGGGTTAAGCGATTGCCTTCAAATTTGGTATGTGTTTATCTTTTGGCATTCCTCGGAGGGGAAATTGAAATTTTATTTTTAGGGCTAAAAATAACGCTACTTGCCATACGAACGTTTAGGAAAAGCTTATTTTTCTCGAAAACTGCTCCAACGATTTTGATGAACATTTTTGGGAATTTTTTTGTTGGTATTAGCTATCATTTGGTTAGAATCAAATATACGGAAAGTCTATTAACGGCACCTTTCATATAACGGTTATTTTAATTTTTGGCTTGCTCGGTAACGGCTCTATGGATTTCTGTCAAATTTTATATTTGAGAAGATCTAAGTAGCTAAATTAATTCTGTATATCAAAATTTTGAATAACTTTTTTTTTCTATTATAAATTAATTTTTGATTTTAGATAGATAGATAGATACTTTATTTTTCATAGATAAGGCTTTACAAAAATTTGCGTAGTACGCAGCTTGCTGGGAGATTTGATATTTGAAATATATCTTACAACTAAAAAATGTTTTGGAAGTTAATAAATACATTTGCATTGAAAAAAAAATTCAAATTACATTTGAAGGAAAACTATGATAAAAAACCTTCATTCGATAGTTTTTATAAAAAAAAATATAACTAGAATAAACTTACAAACTAGAGGAATTGCCAAGTTGGTATATAAGTATTTTTTAATTGAATAATACAATATATAATATTTAAGAAGAAATGATTAATTTTGCATAAATAAATAAATAAATAAATAAATAAATAAATAAGTAAATAAATAAGTAAATAAATAAATAAATAAATAAAGAAATAAATAAATAAATAAATAAATAATTAAATAAATAAATACATAGATAAATAAATAAACAAATAAACAAATAGATAAATGAATAAATAACAATAACAATTATTAAATACAAATAAATAATTACAATTTCGATTTTACAAACATTGATATTATGGGCTTACTAAATTTTGTATTAACATATTATTTGAATCACTACATCTTAGATAAAATCTTCGGTTGAGAGTTTCAGTTTTTCTTGTAACTTGATGAACTCCAGTTTGATCGTTTAAAAGTTGGGTGGAAAAATGCCAAGGTAAATTTGCCATCATTTTTAATGTTTTGTTCTGAGAAACTTGTAATTTTTGTATGTGTGTTTTTGCACAAGTTCCCCATACTGGACAAGCATAAACAATAATAGCCTGGAAAATTACTTTACAGATAATAATCTTATTGAACTTACTCAGGGGTGATTTCCTACATATAAGTGTGTATAGCATTTTAGTGGCAATACTTATTTTGCTAAGGGTATTTGTAATATGTTAGTTACTTATCAGTTATTTATCTTAAGCTAATTAAGTGGTAAAGCACAGGCTTTTCTTTTCCTGGTGAGAAAGATTGCCTGTGTTTTTTCAGCGTTTAGTCTTACTTTCCATGTTATAAAATAATCATGAATTTTATTGAGAGCATGTTGCAAGTCATTCTCAATTTCATAGCCAATTTTACTTGAACTGTAAATGGCGGTATCATCAGCAAACATTGCTATTTCACAGTTCCATATTTTTGGAAAATCTGCAACATACGTAATGTACAATAATGGACCTAATACTGACCCTTGAGGTACCCCCGATGTAACATTTTTAACGGAGGAGTGCGTTCTATTTAAATTAACGTGAAATTGCCTCTTTCTAAGGAAGCTTTGTATTAATTTTATTATATATAAAGGACAACCGAATAACTTGAGCTTATGAAGTAGACCATCATGCCATATGCTATCAAAAGCCTTTTCAACATCCAGAAGTACAAGACCCGTTGATTCTTTTGCATACATTTTGTCTTTAACATGCTTCCGAATTCTAAGAACTTGATGTGTCGTACTATAACCTTGCCTGAAACCAAACTGTTGGTTTGGCAAAACCTTGGAAGACTCGATAAAATCCAGAAGTTTAATTTTTATAATTTTTTATAATATTTTACTATAACTACTAAGGAGGCTTATGGGTCGATACATATTAGGTTTGTTTGGTGGTTTTCCTGCCTTGAGGATAGGTATGATTTTCGCTGTTTTCCATTTGCTTGGAAAGTATTTAAACTTTAGACAAGCGTTAACAATAAAACATGTAAAGGATACACCAACTATTGGTAGCTCCTTAAAGTAGGAATTTTTCAGAGTATCTACTCCTGGTGCTTTATTCTTCCGCATACCTTGAATTATTTCTTTAATATCATCGTTTGTGGCAAAAACATCTACTGGCAAACGTTCATCATTACTGTTAATAAAGTTAATTGACTCACTTACTAATCCGTTAACTGAGCTGGTTTCATTTACTAACGGATTATTAAACATTTTTTCAAACAATCCCGCAAAAATGTCAGCTTTTTTCTTCACAGGTTATCAACAAGGAATCATTGTGTTCTAAGTGAGGAATAAATTTGTTTTTTGTTTTAAGAACCTTGGCTATTTTTCAAAAGGGTTTGGCATTCGGTTCA
Organism: Platycheirus rosarum; assembly: GCA_963971375.1. Taxonomy (NCBI): domain Eukaryota; kingdom Metazoa; phylum Arthropoda; class Insecta; order Diptera; family Syrphidae; genus Platycheirus; species Platycheirus rosarum. The sequence continues at coordinate 67,953,338 of OZ020507.1, forward strand.
AGAGAATTAAGTTTATCACTCCATGTTTTGTTTCTGAACTTTGAAATTTCAAAAGCTATTTGTCTTGTGTATGTGTTCATTTCATTGAAGTCATATAACTGTCTATATCTTTGCCAATGGCTTCTTAATCTATTTCTTTGCTTGACTAAATTCAAGATTTGTTGTCCTTGTAGTTTTTGATTTTTTAGGAACAGACTCATTAACACTTTCTATTAATGAATTGGTAAAATAATCAATTTTTTCATCAATTTGATGGGAACTACTTATACTATCTATATCACAGGTTGTATTTCTAAGGCGTTGTTTCATTGTTGTTTTAAATCTATCCCAATTTGCCCTTTTAAAATCTAAGCATTACACATCTTGAATTCTACCATTAAGAATAATATCACAGTTTATTGGATTATGATCCGAACTCAGAGCGTTGACAGCTATAGGTTGGGTAACGATTTCTGGTGAGTTCGTTATAATCAGATCTAAGGTTGATGGCGAAGATTTTTTGTTGGTTGGAAAATATGTTGGACCATTAGGATAGAGTAAACTTATAGGATAACGCATAGTTATATCTAGCAGTAAGTTACCCCACTTATTTGCCCTATTACAACCCCAATTACGATGCCGGCTGTTGAAATCACCCCCGAGTAAAAAATGTTCATTACCTGTTATAAGCTTTCTTAAATCATTTTTGAAAAAGTCAATTTTTTGTGCAATCGAGGCTCCCCCAGGAAAATAAATAGATACAATTTTAAATTAAGTGTTATCATTTAACATTAATTCAATACCAATGGTATCAAAAAAATTTTGATTTTTTTTTTTTTTTGAAAAATTAATATTTTTAAAACTCATCAAAAAAATATTTTTTTAATTTTATAGTCACACGTAATAAACTCTAAACAACTGCATAGCAAAATTTAAAAACCAAATTTTTTTCAAAAAACCAAAAATAAAAAACAGGATTTTATCAAAATCCGTCCTACAATTTTCGAAATACTTTTCTCATAAATTCTTTGTTATTTAAGACGTTTGATGGCGTAGCTCATTCTTACTAAAAAAAAAATTGAGTTTTGATAGTTTTTATAAGTTCAAACTGTGTTTTTTTGAACGTAAATGTTATTTGTTTTTGTCAAAGATATTGCCGTCCAATGTGCGACCCAGTCGTGCCCATTCTTTTTTTGTATAACGGTGGTTTTAAAATATTTTTGATAAAAGTTTTTTTTTTTCTGAGAATATTAGGAGTTCTATAAACCATTAATTGCTTACCGTTTTTTTAACAACTTTAATATTTTAAAACCTCTTAAATGACTGAAGTTTATTTCAATGACAAGGCCCTTAAAACTAACTTATATTCAATCACCAGCCATAAAATTCGACTCTTTTTTGTGATAACCTTTCTTTTATCACAAAGCCTTAGCCACAATAACCACTAAACACCGCATACCTATGTATTTTGTGCCTTTGACTGAGTAATAATTCTGGTTGGAATCCTTACCACCAAAAGTGGGTTGGGGGATATCTATCTATGCAGCTTCACCAGCCAGCCGGTTCATTCTTCTTCACCAATCTTCTGGAAGCTGGATAATGATCACAATATTGTATCCATCTATAGAATTCCCTCAGGGTAGCCTCGGACTCAGATGGGCATTGGACGGAAGTTTCTGCGTCTCCATCACCATCGTTGGGAATTGTTGGCACATATTTCCGAGCCAGACACTGCGGCGTCGTTTGTTGAGCCGTCTCTAAGTGTACGCGCATTGGGCAGGTCTAAACATCAACTCAATGTTTCTGTTCTGGTCACTTCAAGCTGCTAGATTTTCCTTTCGTTTTCTGTATCGATTCTGATGAATCAGGTCCGCGTCTTAACCGTCTTCCTCCTCTGAAACATAGCATTTATGTGCTTGTAGTTTTTTTTTTTTTTTTTTGGGTTTTTGTATTTCTGTGTCATTTTGGACTATCATCATCAACATCTCGCCGGCCATTATCCCATCTGAGTTTTGTTATGTGTGACACTGTCAGCCAAGGGACTTTAAATAATTTCATCTCATCGAGTTAGGAATTTCAATAAATTTCATTACTAGCCCACGAATTGAATCGACACACAATCAGGACTCTGGAACGTAAAGATTCATGGAATGCCCAAAGGGTAAAGGTAATAATTTTTCGGAAAATTTAAAAGGACATTGGAGAGTGAGTTAACTAGCAACGTGGGAATGACCAAAGCTGAATACACAGAACCTTCATTGGTGTGGCATATTTTTCTTCAACAAATGTTGAAGAAAATGGTGCACCTGAAACCAGATATTGCATGTTGGAATGTGGGAATCCATTCAGGTAATGAACTTACAACAAAGTAATGCGAATTTCTGCTGCTAATTAACTTATGCCAGTTTTAAGCACTATGGCAATTCCAATCTGTCCATACTGATTGAAGGCTTAATTACTCAAAGGAATTGCTCAAGATATATCTTAACGAAAATAGAGCAAAAAATCTGTATATTTAATAAATTTCTTGTGCTGATAACTGCAGAGCATAAGATGAAAACTTGATATTGTCGGTAGTGCCATCTTTGGCGTAGGGTAAGGGCACGAAATTATCGCTTATTTAGGAAAGTTGAAGATGATTCTTCTTCTTGTAAAGGGTCCGCCATCTAACGTTTTTTTTTAACTAGTGCTTATTACGTGAATGGTAACACTTAGCTCATGTCTGATTTGACAGATAATTAGTTTTATCCTTCCGCTAAACGAATATGGTTGTGTTTACGCTGGGAAATATTGCGATATTACTGCCTGCGATCGACCTAGAGAAGATGCCGATTTTGCCAAAAAAATAATCTTTTCAGATGAAGCTCATTTTGATCTTGGCGGGTATGTAAACAAGCAAAATCGTCGCATTTGGGCACAAAAAACCCGCACGCATACACCCAAAACGAGTCACTGTTTGGTGCGGATTTTGGTCCAGAGGCATAATTGGGCCATTTTTCGAAAATGAGCAAGGAGTGGCCGTTACAGTCAATGGCGATCGTTATCGGGCCATGCTGAACGAATTTTTGTTCACAAAAGGATATTGGCAACATTTGGTTTCAACAGGACGGCGCTACGCGCCACACAGTCGAAGCTACACTCGATGTTGATGAAGCATTTTCAAATAAAAAAAGTTATATGGCGTACCCGTTACAAGCTGGATTTAACAAACATTGTCCAAAAATTGAAATAGTTCGAATTTTTTTGAAATTTTCGGCGGATATAGAAAAGAAGAAGTAAAAGTCAAAATCATAGAAACAAATAAGATAGTAAGCTTGTGAAATTTGTTTATATATATTTACGCAGTGTAGACACTTAATTGATTATTAAAGTTTCTGTTAAAATTAATAGACATTTTAATTCCCTGCACTAATATCTACTTGTTTCTACCCTAAAGCTTCATCTCATCATTTCCAAATGAACAACAATATCCAATTAAGACATACATATTTGTCCATGCCACTTACAATTATCCATTTTTTTTTCTTTTTTCCGGCCAATATCAACGTATCTATCCGCTAGCCTGTTCCCAAAAGTTTGAGATTCCTCTATATGCTTAATCTCTTACGAAATTAAGGTCTGCAACTGATAGATAATGACCCCTACCTTGGGTAAAACAATGCCAAGGAAGGAAAAAAATAAAAACTTCTTCATGATTTCAGCTAATAACTAAAAATGATTTTATTGTAGCCCTGGTCCTTGGTATTAGATGGCATTCTGGTCCTTGGTATTAGATGGCATTGATGTTATATCTCCAGGGAGGAATTACGTGAATGAGGGTGAGCCATACCATTTTCTTTTGTCCATCATCAGTATCCCCAACCCTTGGTGCAGAAGAAAACACCATCACTTAACGTCGGTGAACTCAATCAAATGTCGATTTGCTCGGATCACATTTTATACAGTTACATCACAACAAATGCGTTGGCATCTTGAAAATGAAAAGGAATTATTAATCCATCTATATGTGTGAGCTCTACTTTATGTTCACTGGGGAATAGTTGGCAATTGACAAGGATAAAACTCTATTATTAAGAGGGTGCTTTGAAGGATGTAATATTGGTATTTCCTGAGTCCATGTGTGTAGAAAGTATAAGGTTGTTTTCTTTAATTGGAAAAAATTCAAGCTGACCCATTTAGTTACAAAGGATCAATATAATTGAAATATATATTTGTATTAAATTATCACAAACCAGCTAATTACTTTGAAACGAAAATATTTGAATTGGCTAAGCTTATAAGAACAAATTTAATGAATTTAAAAAAAAAAATACCTTTCGGCTAAATTTAAGGTAAATATTATGAACAAGATTTATTTTTATTTTATTAAGACTTACTCAATGATTTATTATGTAAAAATGAAGAGCAAAGTAAGAGGAATAAGCTGATTTTTGAAAAATTGAGCAAGCTTTAGTCTAGAGCTCGATTAACATGTCATGTACTATGGAAATGGAATTGGATCAATTTCTTATACCTTTTACGAAGGAATATGCCAAAAGCCTCTTTTCTTAAAATAAAATAAAATTCATATATGCCTGGTTTCCGATACGGACTTAAAAATGTGGACAATTATATCAATATTAATAATAATAATACCTTTAATGGTGTTTATGTGTTTTTCACACTAGCAACTAGGATGCTATCTATACTGTTTTACAGTAGAAGGTTTTTGAACGAAGAAAACCATCAACTATAAAACAGTATAGATAGCAATTTAGTTGCTAGTGTGAAAAACACATAAACACCATTAAATCTAATAAATACTTGACTCAACTCAACTTCTTTCACCTCTTCTCCCTCATTAGATGAACCCAATCTAATTGTTGGCTTATAAACAGAGCGGCAAAATAGAAAGAAAATCGAATAAACAACAACAAATGGGTGATTTGAAACCTATTTTGCGACACGAAAAATCGGTTTGGTGATGTACCCTAAAAAAGGTTACATTTTTAGTTATTGTAGTAGAAAAATCATTTTTTTAATCGAAATCTTTATACTTTTTCCTTTATATAATTTTTACATAAACCTTACATTTTTCCATTGCTGCATGCTGAACGGAGTCATCGAAGTAGTAATTATGAACGCAGACACTACAGATTGATTTCTTTGTCCTCCCTAAAATAAATGACGTTTACCAAACAACGGTGCAGTATGTAATTACTTAAATTCTAACTGTTCTGTGAAAACAAATGTTTCGAAAGAAAAAATTGGCACAACTGGGTCGCATGTACTTGCTCTTATGTGTATTTCAAGATCTTTGAAAGAAACATGTAACATTTGCGTTGAAAATAACACAGTTTAAATTAATAAAAAGTATTAAAAACCACAATACTTAACAGTTTTTAGTAAAAATGAAGTACGCCGTCACACGTCTTAAATAACAAGGAATTTATGAAAAATGTATTTCGAAAATTGTAGGACCGGTTTTGATAAAATCCTGTTTTTTATTTTTAGTTTTTTGAAAAAAAAAACAAAAATATTGAAATGTTGCTATGCATTTTTTTTAGAATTTATTGAATAGACCTATACATGTGATTATAAAATTTAAAATAATTTTATTTATTAGTCTTCAAAATATTGATATTTCAAAAAAAAAATTTAATTAATTTTAATTAGATAAAAATAAATTGTGCGACTCGATCACACGTACTTGCTCATATGTGCGGTCACATTGTAGAATAAAATTTAAGAAAATTAAAGTTAACATCAAAGCATTTATTCGATTTTTGTGACTTTTGATTGTTCGAATATAGTAAGTTAAATTGTATTGAATGAAATAATTTAAACGCCATTTTATTTCTTTAAGAAATGTTAAAAAGTGTGAATTTTTTTAAAAAATCGTGGGAACGGTTTTTAAATAAAACGGTTTATTCTTAACAACTTTTTTTTTCTTTAAATTAAAAAAAAATAATTTAAGAATACAAACTTAAGCACAAAAATAACATACATTTAAAAAACAAATAATTAAAAAAAACACCAACCTATTTTCAAAATATTGATTTTTCAAAAAGAATTAAATTTATAAAAACAAAAAAAAAAAATTTTCGAAAAAAAGTCAATGCGATATTATTAAGGCTACCTACATCTTCTTGAATATCAATTTTGATAGTAATCGGATCACCAGTTTTCGAGAAAGTCGAAGAAAAAACAACCGGTCCTATGGGAGGTACTGTTTTTAGCCCACCATATTAATTTTTTTTTCACCAAAATATAATGCTTACCTACAGTAGTACACTGATTTTTTTTCATAAAAATTCTTTGAGCCGTTTTCGAGAAAAATAAGCTTTTACATTACGGTTATATGACAGGTGCCGTTATTTTTTGAGCTATATCAAAAAATTCCTCTGTAGAATGCCAAAATAACCTTATGTTCTAAATTTGAAGAGGATTGGCCCAACCGTTTAATCTACAGTCCCAAATACATCCGTACAGACAGACAGATAGACAGACGGACAAAATTGTACCAGTAACTCAAATATTTTTCTCTATCATCGTAATGTCATGTTTGATTTTTATCTTAAATTGTTTATTCTGCACGAATGTATAACTTGCATTATAGTACAATAATCGCAAGTAAAAAGTTATTCAAAATTTTGATATGCGGAATTAATTTGGCTTCTCAAATATAAGATTTGACAAAAATCCAAAGAACCGTTACCGAGAAATCCAAAAATTAAAAAAACCGTTATATGAAAGGTACCGTTAATAGACTTTTCCCGTAAATTTGGTTCTAATCAAATGAGAGCCAATAGCAACAAAAAATTCTCAAAATTTTTCATCAATATCGTTGGAGCCGTTTTCTAGAAAAATAAGCTTTTCTTAAACGGTCATATGGCAGGTACCGTTATTTTTAGGCCTAAAAACTAAATTTCAATTTCCTCTCTGGGGGGAATGCCAAAAGAATCACTCACTAAATTTGAAGATAATCGCTTAAAGCCGTTTAGGCTGCAGCTCGTTATACATACTGACAGACAGACAGGCATTTTTGCCACTAACTTTTTTAAACTTCTCTGTGATCGTAATGTCATGTTTGATTGTTATCTCAATTTTTTATATCCACGAATTATAAACTAATCGCAAGTAAAAAGGAGAAAACTATAAACAAAACGAACAAAATACCGAAAAAGAAGGAGTTTTCAAATACAAACCGGAATGGGAGCAATTGAGTGTATTTAAAGTAAGACAAAATTGTGTTCTTAATACTATGGGCCAGATTAATAGGATGAATTTTCCATTGTTTTTGTTAACGAAATCAAAAAACATTTTAAAATTTTTAATTGTCACTTACGTTCTCACAAGGCCGATTTGGAACGACATGCGGATAGGTCGAGCCATTTTCCATGTTGCGAAGTCTTTATCTTTATCCAGCTGACATTTGTAATTTCTTACCAAACAAGATAAGAAAAATATTTCCGGAATACCGTGATTTTGAAAATTTTGAAGATTCGGTGGTTTTAAGAAAACCAAGAGTTCTTAAAACTCGAGCAAACCTGATGGAAGAGCTTGATGATCTCGAATTTTATTCGAGATACAGGTTCGACAAGGCAGCTGTTCAATATTTAGTTCAAAATCTGATCATAACTTCGATTTGCTAACATTCGAGTCCCAAACCCTTAGATTCGATGAGAAATTCTTTAATTTGTCCAAACTGGAAGCAAGATCTTGAGTAAGAAATTTGGTTGTTGCTGAGAGGCCACCACCAAATGATTTGCATGACATAATGCTGCTGCAGCTATTATAGGGTTGACCGTTGCCATTGAATTAATGAAGCTTTCCATAGTCCAGGACATCCCAATACCAAGTTCTATGTTCCATGTAAATAGAGTGTGGCATTCAAATTGTTTTGAGTGGGAATATAATTGCTGCTGAAGGAGGGAAGCAACCCGGAGCTTGGGAAATTGGTAGCGTATGAGCGAAGAAACCTTTGGAAATTGCAAATGAATAGAAAAAAAAACATTGATGGAACAAAAACTAATAATACAAATACAAAAAAATTATTATAAATTACAAAAATTCTTTAAAATTCTTAACTTCCATGTATAGCGGATAAATCTTTTACTGTTTTTATTTGTTTTGTTTATATTTGACGTCTAAATCTGTCAACATTTAGGCGTGTTCCAGAAATAATTGTAAACGTTACGTCACATAACTACACTAGTTGTCAGGGTTGTTTAACTTCTTTAAAATTGAGAAAAAATTAAACAAGGGCTCGTATCTAAAGAACTTGTTTAACTAGAGTCGGTTCTATTGTTAAAATTAATGCTGTTTAAAATTTTGCGCCACTGTGTTTTTCCTTAGTTTCAAAAATTGACAATAATTCAAAAATAATCGAGTTGAAACTGGTTTATTATTTATTATGCAGCAGGGCATACATAGTTCAATCTGATCTATTGATTATCTAGGTGAAATTTTCAATAATTTTTGTATATCAATTAATGCTGCTGCCGCCAGAATACACAAAACTAAATGTTCTGCTTTAATCAGAAAAGGGATAGCTCCTGCATTATTGGCAGAGCTAAGTTCAAGTCAAGTTCTTTCTTCCGAATTGGATAACATAGTCCGTAAAACTTATAATTGGTTTTCGCATAACTCATTACGGAAAAATAAATACTAATTACTATGACATAAATGATGATAAGAAACCACTAAATCTGAAAGCATTGTGCCACACCCGTTGGATGTGCCATTTCGATGCCTTTAAGCGTGTTTATGATCAATTTTTGAAACTTAAGACTCATTTCGGTATATGTTCCATCAGCGAAAAGTGTTATTCGGCAAATATGTTGAATAAACAACGTGATCCGAAAATGTACCTTCTAATGTCAGGGATTTTGCCCATCATAAGAGAAATTAATATTAGTGCAGATCATGTGTATGAAGTTATAAAGCATGTTAACGATTTCATTCTCGCTTTGTTAGGAGAAATGCGAAAAAGATTGTCCAACTCCAATAAACTTTTTGTTTCAGTTAGATATTCTTCACCGAGCGCTTGCTTGAGCCAACCGCGAACCGATTTTAAAAGTCTGCCTGTAAGCTTTTTAACTCCAAAAAAATTACCAACTTGCTAAATTCAGTGGGAAAAACTAATTTCTGTTAATTGGTCTAATACATTTTATCCAGAAAATACATATACCCGAAGATGACGAAGATGTTTTTTTTCTTTCAGAAACATTTCTGAAATGTTTATTTGTTTCCCATTTTATGTATCCCGTTTTGTACTTCAAGATAGATGTTCTTTCATTATGAACGAAATCCAAATAAAAACAAAAAACCTGAAAAAATGCTTCAAAAGTAAAGAAAGTTTTCCGTTCGGAAGGCGAAACAGAAAAACATTTCAGAAAGGTTTCGCGAAGTGTCCAGACCTAAATAAACATTTTAGAAACATTTAAAAAACATTTCTGAAATGTGTATTGAAGGTTTTTGAAATGTTTAAAAAAATGTTTCCTTGGTGTGGACACACCTCATGATATCAATCTAACTTGCGTTTCACAATATCTGAATAGAACTAACTTGTAGTCAAAGTAATAACATTTTAAAGGCCAGATCAAGTACCTATTAAAAGAGGTAACTGGCAGTTCAAACATTCACAGCTGTGAGTGTGACCCCCCGAAAAAAGAAAAGTGTTCACGTTTTAACATAAAATTTATATTTTTGAAAACAAGTTCAATGAATTTTTTGATGATGTGAATGTTAAAAAAGGCATTTCACGTACATAAGATCAAATATCTTCAATTTATGTATGTAGTTGTTAAAATTAATTTAAGGGTTCCTTTCACATTGAAGAAAGAAGCAGTGATCTATTTATTAAAATTAATGAGTGAAAAAGGTTATTAGGAGACTTCGCAACAACTGACTAATACATACATATATGCATCATGGATCGTAAATAATGGGCATGAAAGTAATGGAACCAACCTACGGCATATGAAATAGAACAGATTTTTTATTTCATTAAAAAATATTTTATTAGTTACACATGTCAAAATTACAGCAGTTTAATGCTTTTACAACATCTTTCTATTTTTTGTCATGTTAGGGCATTACTCCACTTATTTTTGACATCGTTTTTGCTATCACAAGCAGGATTAATGATCAAATCAATGTTTTTTCTTTTGAACAATTTGAGATTCAATTGCGTTTTCTAGACATTTTAAAATTCAAATTCAATTTTTTTTTTTTATTTTCAAAAGTTAAAACTCAAATGTCTGGAAAACTTGAAAAGCTATTAATAACTAACTGACATTAAAAAATTATAATTTAGATAGTTGTGAAACGCAAAGTTTTTTAATGGGAGAATTTAACTTGAAGATTGCTTATGTGTAGGATAGTTAATCAGAACTTTAGTCAGATATTGTGGACCGATTACCGATTTGAATACTTTTATAAAATAAAGTCTCTATATAACATCTTTATTTTTGATTAAATACAAATACAGTTTTATTAAAAATAAGAAAACTTAAAGCTATTCACAGCACAAAAATCTTAAAAAAACACAACATTTTTTTTCATTTGTTTAAAACCAAACTCAATGATGACAACATAATGTATTAAATAAACAAAATCAGTATTTGGTCGGACCACCCGTTTCTTATGACTTCAGTAAATCAATATTCTTCATATAATAAACCGGTTTGGAAGCTGTTTCTGGGGATATTTTGTTCCATTTCTGAATTAAGACTGTTCTAAGGCCAGTTTTTCTATGTAGTTCGCTGATTTATTATTTTTAATTGTCCCGCAGATGCTCAATTGCATTAAAAACTGGTGACTGAGCACGGTACTTAATTTAATGTTCTTTGGAAAGGAACGACATATTTTTCATTTGAATTCTCCAAACGGTGACTTTTCAAAAAGGTAAAAACTAAAATGGATGAAAACAACTCAAATAAGTTCGAGCCACAGTAAATTTGCTCGCTAATTATAAATTAAATGAACATAACTAAGGACTTCCAAGAAAGATCCATAAAAGCTGCTCTAGAATTGTGTGGCTACTTCCTGATTCCATTTCCCGTACAACACATTCATTCAACATTAGTTTAAAAATGTTTTTTTTTAATTTAAAAATTATTATACCTCCCAGGTCAGAACGTATACACTTAAATCTAAAAACTCCATTAACTCATCGGGTCAGCTTAACTCCCAAAAACAAACAATTTCCAGGCACAAAAAATCGAATCCAAATAAATTGATCATTCCGCCCCTCCAGATTACAAATTCATAAGATTCTGACCACCACCACCGCTCCGTTCTTCTACTATTACCTTCATATATATCACGTTTTGTCACTTTTAGTCAATTTTCGTTTGGGCTGTGACTCTTCTCGCACTTCTGTATTCCGTGAGCCGTCTTCATCGTGTCAGACCTCTGATATTTTGTGGGACTCCTTGGTCTTAAACGGAACCCGTTTTATATTTTATTGAGGCTCACACACATGGTCCGTCCGATGACCGGACCGATCCGAGCCGCCCAACCTCCAACCAAGCATCGGATTCAATGTCTTCCCATCTTTCCACTTCATAACGAAACAATTCCGAACATTATCATAAATTTTGACGCTCAAATGGTTGTTGATTTTTCAAAAATTTATGTTTCATATAAATGTGTAAAATAGGCTCCTCAAAACAGTCAACATCCAGATCCACGATTCACCAAGAACAAAGCAAATAAAAAAGGACTGGGAATGTTGCTTCGGTTCCTTTTGAGGTTCTTTTACCGTTGATGGGACATTAATAATTTTTAAATTTCAGTCGAGGGTCTGGTGATTTGGTTTCTTTTTTTTCTGAAATATCCAAGATTCATTGATCCGGCAGAGGTGTAGATTATTAAAGGTCCCACGATTTAAGATATAAAGGACAGAAATCAAAACAGAGTGTAGACATAAAACACTGATAGTGATATACACACAGGTAATCATGGCCATATCTTTGTTGGATTGCCTGTGCCTGAGTGAAGGTACAACCAAGATCTTGAAATCGATTTTGTTGAATATTTTCCATTTATAACAAAACCATATCGAAAAATAAAAAGCAAAAGTAAAAACAAAAGCCACACAAAGATGACAAAGTAAATTATATACGCATGACATTAAAAAAAGAACAAAAAAAAGATTCCATCTGAGAAATTATGGACTCAATTAAGATAGGCCATGTTAAATGTATCTAATACCTGAGGTTGAGTGTTTTGAACTCTTATCTTTTCAATGATTTTGATTTTCTATGAATTTTTTGTTTAAATATTTTAAATGCTTTCATAAAGAAACTGTTACATGAAGAATGGAATGGATGCATTGCCTGATGAAGACATCTGGAGATTATTTTAATTCATTGAATTGAAGGTGGCTTGTTTAGTTTCTTATTTTACAATTCATGTTTAAGTTTATTCGATGGTTAAGTACTTGTTTTTCACAAACTTGTGTGGCAAGCGATTTTGACTAATAGTTCTTAAAATGTTTTCCAGGAGAAGGAAATATTTATTGATTTAATTATCTCATTGTCTAAATAAAACCCTTGCTTAGCTTGCAAATCCTTAATGTATTATTTATTTATGTATATATTTATGCGTCTTCGGGTATATCACAAATTCAAACTTTAAAAATAAAAAAAAATTAATCAATATTAATCAATAATTTAATAATATTAAATCAATAGGAAATATTAAAAAAAATAGAAAAAAAGAAACGCGACAAACCTAGTGTTATATTAGAACATGTTCATTTATGACTAATTTCATAATCTGTACCAACAATTGCGAACGGAAGAAATTAAGTTCCATCAATAACGCTACATGTGGATATCTCCACAGGCAATATGTGGGGCAATGGCAACAGCCCTTAGTAGGGCAATTTTTTTTTTATTTGGGTGGCTTTTGCTGACAAATTTTGTTGTACGTGCCTTTTTCAATGATGGCCAGCCATTTTGAAATCAGAGAAATGTCAGAGAAAATTGACTTCACGATAGGAAGCACTAAATGCCTTTCCCCTGGTAATATTGCTACTGCCATTGCTTCAGCGTCTATAAATTGGTCAATTTATTGCCTAAAAAGCAGACATAAGGGTTTTGAGCTCGACAAAGACAACGTAACATTTTTAATCCTTTTAGATTTCTCTAAAGCGTTTGACATGGTAAATCATTCTGTTCTCTTGCATAAATTACGTCGGAGATTTAATTTATCCTCTGACACTATTAAACCCAGTTCATCCTATCTTAGCCATAGAAAGAAGGCCGTATTCAAATCTATAGAAGTTGCCCTTTAGGACTAATCGAAAACCGTGCTTCAATTCTTATGTTGCTTTCAGCAACAGCACCAACAACAGCGGCCGCCATTATTTTAGAACCAATGTATTTCAATTGCTCAAGTTAGATTAGACCAGCAACAGCAACGTCAACAGTGTCATTAGACCATATTCCATATTCCATATGCTACCAACTTTGCGTAAGTGAAATTCAGGGGCACCATACTGCAAAAGAAAACTTCGTATACTTTTTTTATGACACAAAGTATCAAACAGAAGTAAGAAGACGATGCTGGTTCTGGTGGCAATGTGTTTCATTTTCTTTTGCTGGTCAGCGTGCTGTTTGCTGTTGACGGTGCTGGTGCTGTTGCTGGTTCAATCTGTTCCGCGCTTTAACCAGGAACTAAATAGGATATCCAATTGGGCTTTGTGTAACGGGTTGGTTCTCAATCCGAACAAATATAAATGTCTAGTTATTTATAAAAGGGAACTAGATTTGTTATATTTTCCTTCCATAGTACTGAACGAAGCTATGCTACAATTCGTCAACAAATCTAGAAATCTTGGAGTAATATTCAAGGCTTATGGGACGCTAAGAACATTGTGGACTGCTCAGGAACTTACGCCACTTCAAACTAGAATAGAACTCGCAAAGACCCTGGTGATACCAGTTCTTACTTATGGGTGCGAGATATTTTACAACTGCGATGTAAGCAGTAAAAATAAGTTAAAAGTGTTTTTTAATAGTAACAATACGCTATATAAGAAGGTATGATCATGTCTCACATCTGCAGCAGAGCCTCCTTAAAATGTCATTCAATTATTTTATCAAGTTTCAAACTTTAATCCTACTCTTTACAATAGTAAAAACTCGTCAAACCAACTATCTGTTTTGAAAAACTCCAGTGTCAAATAGATCTACATACAAATTATTATTTCGCTTTTCATGTCTGACCTCCGAGAGACAATTCTTTATAGCTGCTTGGCGCTTGGGGAATTCACTCCCCACTTATTTACGAGACATCAGTCACATCCATACATTTCAAAATAACCTCAATACTTTCTTCTCAAATCAAAGCAACTAACTTTTTTCTAACCCCCTTCAAATCGGAACTAGCTTTCTTCGTCTATCTCATTCACTCCGATATCTTTTTTTTTCTTTTCATGATCTTTATCTTTCTTATTTTTCAATTAGTATTTCTTTTAATTATTATAAATTTAAATAAATATTTTAACTTAAAGTCACTTTTCTTGTTATTTTATATCTTATTATTTTTTCTAATTTAATTATTATTAATTTATTTTATTTTTTTTTCTCTATTTATGTAATTGTTACTAGTTATGTGTATTCAAAAACTTTCACTAACCTAAAAGACTAAACTATACTATTGCTTATAAGGACTCTGGGTAAAGAATTTTTAAGAAGACAAGTTTTTATTTTCTTCAACAACATTGTTTAATTTTCGCTTAGAACTCTTTTTACTATATTAATTGTTTTCATTTACATTTTGGAATGTATGTACATATATACCTATTGGAATATACATTGGAATATATGAAGAAAGATGAATTCTTATCTGTCGAAATTGAATCAATTTTTTTCTTATAAAAGGAAGAAGTGACTCAGAAGTATAGAAATTTCTCTTTAAATTCTTGGATTAAAACCAGCTTTTTTATTTGAGTTTAAGAAATCGTTGGCTCAAGGCTCATCTTCATGTTTTTTTTTTTTTTTGTTATTCGGTGGGACGGTGAAGGCTTGAAAGAAGAGCGTGGTTCAACGAAACTTATTTTGTGGCGTTTGCTTGGAGTTGGACAACTCAATACCTGCTCCAGTTTCTTTAGTCAAATATTATCTTATCCCTTAGGAAAATTACGCTTTTTAAATACTGGCACTTTCCAGTTTATATTTCTGCTTGGTCTTATGAAGTTCCTGATTAACTTTTTGAATGTTGATCATTTCTTTGCTGAACTGATGGTCCCGTCCACCTCTAGTCCCTCTAGTTAGCATCTTCATCTGAAAAATAAAAAGAAATAACAATTCAATTTTTCCTCAGTAAAATTGCTTTTCATTTAGGATATTTGAAACCACCTGTTGTTCTTATAGTTAAAGAGGTATGCAAGATCGTTTAAGATTCGCCCATCAAAGAGATTTATATGCCTACTATCGCTTTTGAAAATGGCTTTTATAGTTGTAATACATATGTGAGATTTTTCAAGGATTATGTATTACAACTATATACGTAAAAGCATTTTCAAAAGCGATAACCAACCCTTTGATGATGTTCATATTGTTGAAACTACATATTTTAATTCTATTAAACGTTATAATTGATATGGAGAAAGAAGAGACTCTTCGCCCTAATTTTTAACAACATTCAAGCTCAAGAGATCCGTAGCCAATAATTAAAGAATTTCAAGAAAAAAATAACCACCCCTAAAAATGAACTTTTTTATATTAAAAATCCAAAAAAAAAACTTATTAAATTCAAGCTCAAAAAACCGCTCTATGGAAGGTACCGTTGTTAGCTCACCATCAAGTGTTAAAGAAAAAGTTAGTCACATCACTGCTACCGATCCTTAGTTCACAACACATTCCTAGGAACTGATACGTCTAAAACTGCTCTAATTTCAATATTTTAATTTGATTTGAGATGGTGTATTTCATGAAAGCAGTTTAAAGTTTCTCGGCTGTAACTGTAACCTAATTGTGCGCGTCTCCTGACTCATACTCATTGCCAATATCCAGAGTATTCAGAGAAAACTATTTCGATAATATTAATTCAAAATAGCTTTTTACGGCCTTTAAGTCCACCAAAAATTAGCGTTTCGTCCCGGTACTCACTTGGACTCTTCAGTTGACAGTGAGTATTTTTGTCGCGAATGTTTTAATCCGAGTCCGGATGGTGACCGGCATAAATGTATTATCCGTTATTTATTCTTTTCAAGGGAAAATGTTCTAAGCTTCCTGCTCTTTGGAAATATACATTCCTAGCATCAATCCATTAAAAATAAATTGCACAACTGGATCGCACGTACTTGCTCATATGTGAATTCACATTGTAGAATAAAATTGAAAAAACTCCTCTGTACAGAATGTCAAAATAACCTTAAATTCAAAATTTGAAGACGATTGGCCCAACCGTTTAGGCTGCAGTCTAAAATACATCCGTACAGACAGACAGAGAGACAGACAGAAAGACAGACAGACAGACAGACAGATAGACAGACAGACAGACAGACGGACAGAATTTTGCCAGTAACTCAAATATGTTTCTCTATCATCGTAATCTCATGTTTGATTGTTATCTCAAAATTTTTAATCTGCACGAATCCATAACTTGCATTATAGTACATATAATCGCAAGTAATATAGTACCTATACTCGCAAGTAAAAAGAATTTAATATCAAATTGCCTTTCTATTGCAAAACTGTATGTGATTCCTAAAATGATCGAATCTCTTATCTGTTTCTGTGACATCCATTCTTTTTATAGTTTTTCTAATATTTGTGAAAGCTCAACATAGTTTTATTAATAAAAAAATCCAAAATCACTAACTTATTGAAATACTTTTGTGTATAGATTAACTAGCAGGTACCCCGCTTTGCCGCCGCTATATTTGTTTATATGGAATGTAAATGTGTGAAAAATAAATATCAAAAATGTAATGAAATTCATGTGTTTCTTCGCGTACCCACAACACACACATACGCTTTCCCGATTTCAATCAAACTTCACAAAAACCATATACATATATAGACCAATACCAAACATGTGTGAAAGTTTGGTAGAAATCGGTAAAGGCGTTAAGCCGTGAATCGGCGACAAACAATTTTAAGGCTTAATTTGTATATACATACATATATAGATAAACCCGAACTCCACAACAACGGAGTAATACTGTGAGGAAAAATGACTTCGGGAAGCTGCAATCGCATCAAGTGCCGAAGACCAGTGGCAACACTGCCAACAAGCCATCAGAGATGCCGCAACTGATGTGCTAGGTTTCACCAGACCACCACCACGAAACCTCTGGTTCGATGACGAATGCAGGCAGGCCCATGCAGCCAAACAAGAGGCATATAAAGCGGCGCCGCAAAGAAAGACGAGAGCTGCTCGCGAGCTCTACGAGCCGAAAAGACGGGAAGCACACCGGCTTCTCCAAAAGAAAAAGAGAGAGCATGAGAAGCGCGCGATCGAAGATATTGAGAGATGCTACTCCAGGAACAACGTGCGGAAGTTTTACCAACAGGTAAAAGGAAGGTGCCAAGGAAAAAAATCCCGCACAGAAGCCTGTAGAGATAGTAATGGAAACCTCGTAGTAGAGTCACAGTCGGTGCTGAGTACATGGAAGGACCATTTCTGCAGACTGTTAAACGGCGATGAAGGCCAAAATCCCGCTGTCAGGCAGAATGAACCATTCAACATGGATGATGACAGACAAAACTTCCGTCCACCTGACCAAAATGAAGTAAGGATAGCAATATCTAAACTCAAAAACAACAAAGCTGCTGCCGACGGACTACCCGCCGAACTTTTTAAAGCGACCGGAGATGACCTGGTGGAGTGCATACACCAACTCATCTCTAAAGTTTGGTCAGAAGAAAGTATGCCTGATGAATGGAACCTCAGCATCGTTTGCCCGATCTACAAGAAAGGAGACCCTCTAAACTGCGCCAACTATAGAGGAATAAGTCTCCTGAATATCGCCTACAAGATCCTCTCTGCCGTACAATGTGAACGCCTGAAACCTTTCGTCAGCAACCTGATTGGCCCCTATCAGTGTGGTTTCAGACCAGGAAAGTCCACGATCGACCAAATGTTCACGCTACGGCAACGGCAGATCCTGGAAACTACCCAAGAATTTCAAATGGATACCCACCACTTCTTTATTGATTTAAAGGCCGTGTATGATAGCATTTATAGAGATGAGCTATACAGAGCCATGTCAGGTTTTGGCATCCCCACAAAACTTTTCCGACTGAGCAGGATGACGATGGAGAACTCTCGCTGCTCCGTCTAGGTTAGTAATGACCTCACAGAAGCTTTTGACGTCAAAAAAGGATTCCGACAAGGTGATGCGCTATCGTGCAATTTCTTCAACTTAATACTTGAGCAAATTATAAGAAACTCGCAAGTCAATTGTAGTGGGACAATTTTTTTCAAGTCTGTGCAATTGCTAGCATACGCTGACGACATAGACATCATTGGCAGAACTCGGCGAGCTGTCACTGAAACGTTTGCTGGCATTGAAGCTGAAGCGGCTAAGATGGGACTAGCAGTCAATGAGGCCAAAACGAAGTACCTGCTGTCCACAAAAAGGGACACACAACACCGGCGGATTGGACAAAACATCACAACAGACAGGTACAACTTTGAGGTAGTTAGGGACTTTGTGTACCTCGGATCCGCTATAACATCTGACAACAACATCTCGTCAGAAATAAAGCGAAGAATTACTCTTGCCAATCGCTGTTTCTATGGGCTAGGAAGGCAATTGAGTAGGAAAGCCCTCTCTCGAAAGACAAAGGAGACTCTGTATAAGACCCTAACCATCCCTGTCCTGCTCTATGCGCCGAGGCATGGACTCTATCTAAGGCGGATGAAGATATCCTTGTCGTTTTGAGCGTAAGATTCTTTGGAAGATTTTTGGCCCTATATGCGTTAACGGGCTTTGGAGGAGAAGGTTCAACCAAGAACTATATGAGCTGTACAGCGACATTGACCTGGTCAAAAAAATACGCATATCACGTTTAAGATGGCTAGATCATGTAGAGTGAATGGACAACAATGCTCCGGCTCGCAGGATCTTCGATTCCATCCCAGAGGGTAGACGCAGTCAAGGAAGACCTCGGCTTAGGTGGCGCGCTCAAGTGGAGGACGACCTCCACCAACTTGGAGTGCAAAACTGGAGGCAGCTAGACAGAGACCGAGCTGGCTGGAGAGGCATGTTGGTTGAGGCCCAGGTTCGTACCGAACTGTAGCGCCCCCTAAGTAAGTAAGTAAGTACATATATAGATTTTTAAAAAACACTTACATGTGGATTGGAACTTTTCAGATTTCAGAAAAGATTTTGACAAATTAAGTCATGAAAAACACCTGAAAAAAATTAAAGAAAAATCTAAGTAAAAGTCGTTTTATTTTTTAGATATTGCCATATCTTAGTAATTCATAACCATTCCAATTTTAAAATAATACCTACTTAAGGAAGTCGTCTTGGTCCTCTTCTGTTTTTTTTTTACAAATGATCTTCCATGTATTAGATACATACATATATCATTTAACTACATATGTACTTGTACATATGTAAATCTATGCTGATGAAGTTATTTTTTTAAGGGTTAATTCCACTACGGATGTTGTGAGACCTCAGGCCGATCCATAGCCCGGAATTTTTTTCACCGCAAAAAAAATTGGTTTCATCCAATGCCAATGCACATCCCGGCTTAAGCACTTGCTTCTAGATAAGCAGATTATTGCAGATACTTCCATTGAAATATTTTCTAATAAGCCATTTTAATTCCTGTAAGTAATAATGTAATTAAATATCTCTTAATTTTTTTTGTTTTTAACGTGCGTCTTCAATTTTAGGATAGAACCAAAAAGCATGTCTTGATACATTGCTTCGTTAGCGTACGTAACCGAATAAATAAATATTGGTAAATCATTAACATTCTTGTGAGTGAAATTAAAATTATTAATTTGAAATCATTTAGAACACTACACAAATTCCTTGTTCAATTCGTTATTTTAATAAGCATCTATGCAGCTTTTCCGGTTGTCTTTCCATTGATTCGGATGATGTAATTGTAGCCTTAGCATCAGCAAATATGGTTATCAAATATCAAGTCGTATAAAGTAAGAACAGAAGAATAACAAACAGGCAGATAGAACTTTGCCACTTACTCATCATTGTAATGTCATATTTGATTATTTTCTCATTTTTTTATCTCCACAATAACATTACAAATTCCGCGCTGAATACAAACTTTAAGTCCACAAAAAAAAACCTGATTATTTCATCATTAAATATTCAATATCCGTTTTAACCTTTGTTTCGTAGGTTCTTTTTATTGCGGCAATACAAATTTTTAAAGATCGTTCATCATAACTTTTTTAGTCTTATCTTATATATGTAAACATAAATATATTCTGCCAACAAGGAACTCAGACATTTCTTCTTCAGAAGACAATTCATTAGCATTATCACTGGCGACATATTGGGTGGTCTTTTGATATCCTCCGATGGAAACAGACAAAAAAACCTGACTTTCTGCGTCTGAATGTCATATTTTTGAAAATATCAAATAACTTAATTTATTTATTTTTTTTATTATTCTGTGGAAAGAAATATTTAACCGTTCACATGTATCAATTTAATTCGAAGACATAAACAAAATAAATAGATTTTATGCAGATTTGTACCAAAAATGTAGCTGATTATGGTTAATTTATTTTTATTCGATGAAGTTGTCTTCATGACACAACATATAGTTTTTCGGTGAATAAGATGGAAAGCTTACTTAATTCGTGTGGTTTAACATTTCGATTGATTTACTGTTCTTGTTAAATGACAAGCTGTACATTATAATGACTACTTAAGAAGAAGTGTTGCTAAGAGTGTGTGAATATTTTCTTCTTCATTTTTGGCGCCAAATAAAGTTATTTATCTTAACTACATAATTCTATTTATGTTAAACAATTGAACATAGGCGCCCGCAGGGTAGGGCAAGCGGGGTAAATGCCCCCTCCCCCCTCTGCTCACGAACTGGTCATGTATAACCAATGGATACATTCACATTTTTATCGGATTTTCAATTTCGGATACTCAAAATCCGTCTGTTTTCTAAACGAACATACCAACTTGGTAGGTTACTTTTCAAAATTCGAAATAAAAGATTGTCAAATATAGATGAGTATAGATACCTAATAGACATACATAAACACCAAAAAGGAATAAAAAGGAGTGGATATTGTTTCGTACGTCTGTTTTTTATATCAAGTTTAGGATTCAAAAAAAATTAAATAACATCAAAAATGACATTACGATCATGGAGAAGCCTAAGAAAGTTAAGTAAAAACTTCTCGAAAACTCTTGATAAAAAATTAAGAGTTTTTTTTGATAGGTAATGGCTTTGATCAAAAACAATTTTAGCAGAAAAATCTACCAAAGATACCTTTCATATAAGTTTTTTATAATTTTAGGCTTTCGGTAACGGCTCATTGGATTCTTATCAAATTTTATATTTGAAATGAAATAGGTAGCCTAATTAATTCTGAACACTAGTATTTTGAATATTTTTTTTCTATTTATAATCAATTCATGATTTTTTGTTTTACATTTTCAATATTTTTGTTTTAATTTAAAAAAAAATCAAAAAACTAAAAATTAAAAAAAAACTCGATTTTATCAAAATCGGTTCTACAATTTTTGAAATGCTTTTTTTATAAATTCATTATTATTTGAAACGTGTGATGGCGTACTCCAAAAAAACCGTTAAGTGTTGAGTTTTGACAATTTATTAGTTAAGGACCATGCTATTTTTCTACGTATCTGTTGCTTGTTTCGCTCAAAGATCTTGTCTTCCAATGTGATAAGACAAATAAGAGCAAGTACGTACTTCCCAGCCGTTTCCATTTTTACTTGCGATTTATAGGGACTATAAGGCAACTTGTGCATTCGTAAAAAAAAATTCTAACAATCAGACATGACATTACGATGATAGAGAAACATATTTGAGTTACTGCCAAAATTCTGTCTGACTTTCTGTCCGTCTCTACAGATGTATATTGAACTACAGCCTAAAGCCTAAACAGTTTGGCTAATCGTCTTCAAATTTGGAACATAAAGTTATTTTGACATTATACAGAGGATTTTTTAAATATTTTTTTTTAACTGAAATATTAACGGTACCTGTCATATAACCGTTAAGTAAAAGCTTATTTTTCTCGGAAACGGCTCCAATAATTTTAATGAAAAAAAATCAATGTACTATTTATTGTAGGTGTAGGTTATGGTTTGGGGAAAGAATCCAAGATGGTGGACTAAAAACGGTACCACCCATAGAACGGTTTTTTTTCTTCGACTTTCTCGAAAACTGGTTATCCGACTTCAATCAAAATTGATAGCTATTCAGGAAAATGTTGGTAGCATAAGTAATTTTTCTTTAATATTTTCGAAAACATTTTTTTTGTATTTTTAATAATTTTCTTAATTTTTTTTTTTCAAAAATATGAATTTTTTTTTAAATGAAGATTACTTTTTTGCTTAAATTTGCATTCTTAAATTATTTTTTTTTTTCATTTTTGAAAAAAATTATAAAAATAAAATCTTTTTATTTAAAAATCGCTCCTACGATTTTGAAAAAAAAATTACACTTTTTCACATTTTTTAAAGAAATAAAATTGCGTTTAAATTTTTTCCGCTGAAAACTATTTTACGTACTTTTTTCAAACAATCAAAAGTCAGAAAAATCGTATAAAAATTTTGAAGTTCCTTTAATATTTTTCAAATTTTATTCGAAGCTGTGACCGCACAAAAGAGCAAGTACGTGGATTCCAGTCGTGCAATTTATATATTAATGATTATTGATAATTCAAGTTTAGGATTCGTGAATAAAAATTGAGATAACAATCAAACATGGCATTACAATCATAGAGAAGCCTACAAAACTTATTGAGAAAAATGTCTATCTCTGTCTGTTTTGGTGTACAACGAGCTGCGGCCTAAACGGGTTGAGCGATTGCCTTCAAATTTGGTATGTGTGCATGATACAAGAAAACAAGATAACCGTTTTAGGAAAAAAGCTTGAAAGCAGTTTAAGTTTCAATTGATGAAAGCTACAACAATATTGATGACATTTGTTTAGAATATTTTTGCTGGTATTGGCTATCATTTGGCCATAGCCGATTGTACCTTAAAAGTCTAATAAAGGTACCTTTCATATAACGGATCATTAGATTTTTGACTCACTCGGTAACGCCTCTTTGCCAAATTAATCTGGCATACCAAAATTTAGAATAATTATTTTTTTTATTATATTTTTAATTGTTTTTCTAAAATTCAATATTTTGAAAACTAAACAAAAGAAAATATTTTTATGTTTTATATGTTACTTGTTTCTTTTAAGGATCTAGCCTCACAATTTGAATAGACACATAGGAGAAAGTACGTGCAAAATAATGGCAATATCTAAAATATTATGCTAATTCTTTTTTCAAAGCCAAAAGCAGCTTTATCATATAATTTTTAAATTACGTATTTTTTGTCAATATTTAAAAATAAACAAAAATTATTTAAAACTTGAAATTTTGGAAAAAAAATTAAAAGTATTTATTTAATTTTTTTTGGGAATTAGGAAAATATGCACCGAATTTTCTTTTGCTATTTGTAAGTTGTAACTTCTATCTTTAAATTTGTTCGGTATTTTCGTGATTGAAAAGCTATACTATGTTTACGGCCTTAAAGAAGTGAAGTAGGTATGGTTTTTTTTTTAAATTGAAGTTATTTTTTTCCAAAACTTTTGACCCAATCAATCAGGTTTATTAAAAATAAAATTAATTGCAAATTTACCTCTCAGAAAAAGTATAACATTTACTTGTAAGTGCTGACGTTGTTATTAAATAATTGTTTTTTTTTTTTTTATTTTAAGTCATTTTTAAGAACAAACAAGGGTGGTTATCGACCCCCATCAATGTAAAAAAATACTTGAGTTGTATTAAGTCCCTCCACATAAATCCGTTATTATTTTGCGGCGCCAAAGTTAACGTTGTCTCCCCAATTTTTTTTATATTCACGAATCATGAATCCTTAACTTAAGTTATTTTATTTATTTTTTTTATTTTTATTTATTTATTAAGAATTTGCCTAAACATTAAGATATAATATCTTATAAACTAGTTTACAGCTTCAATAATTTGTAATTAAAAAGAAGAAAATATACTTTAATAGACTGATTTTTAGACATACTGATCATATTCAAAATAAAAATAAAAAAATTATTATCTGTACCTAGGTACAGTATTTGTACACACATTTTTGTTTATAGAATTTAAGGAATTGGTTTTGAGATCTTCACTTAATTAATTATTTAAGATAAGAAAAGAACTATTAGCATAACATAAAATCAAATATTATTAAGCTGGAAATAAATAAGTAATTCCCGTCGAAACTGTGCTTCGCTCTCCGATCATCTAACGTGCCGTGGTAGAGTATTCCACAGACGGATGGCATTGATGAAAAATTGTCTTTTAGATGTAAAGTAATTATAGCGTGGATGTATTAATGTCAGGGATCTTTTCGAGGCACTAAATCTTAATCTGTCGAATAAATAACACGGTTGATGTGAATGGATTGTGTTAAAAAGTAATATGAGCATTCTATAGCGTAAAAGATTATCCAGAGAAATATGTAAAATGCGATTTGATAAGTCAGAGACATGGTCATTTCTTTTTAAGCTGTATATATAACGGGCAATGTTATTAAATGCGACATTGAGCTTCCTCCGACTGACGGCATCGCAATCGCAAAAAACTTCACATCCAAATGTTAAAATTGGTAGTACCAATGTTTTAGCCAGCATAAGCCGGGTCCTTACTGGGGTGAAATACTACGAGGTCCATAGCATACGAAGTTCACCATACACTTTACCTACTGCCACGTTGATATGCCCATCCCAAGTTAACGTACTGTTGAATAGAATCCCAAGATTTTTAGCTGTATCAACATATTTTAGAGGACAGTTGTTGAGGGTTATAGGAAAGGTTCAAAGGTTTTCTACCGATAACGATGCATTTTGATTTGGTAGGATCCAGAAACAAGGCATTCCTTTTAAGCCATAGTGACATTTTTTCCAAATTAGAGTTTAACGTATTTGCGCAGTCTTCGATAAGTCCAATGGGGCAGCTTTTAAACAATTGAACATCATCGGCATACATTTGTGTGAATGATGCTGAAATGATTGAAGGGAATTTATTAATGTAAAGAGAGAAAAGCAGGGGTCCAAGAATAGATCCCTGATGGAACCCCTCTAAGGGTAGGGAGAAAACTAGAGGTATTTGTGCCTACAACAACGGCTTGTATTCTATCCCTAAGATAAGAGGACAATAACTTGACCACCGAAGTAGAAAATTTATAAAGCGTTAGGAGTTTAAAGTTTCATGTCTTTCCTTATTTTATCGTTTCTTTTACAAAATGTTCACTTGAAGTAGCTAGTTGCATTCCTCCCCTTAAAAGTTTCTCCTGCAATACCCGTCTCGCAAAAAATGCTCATCAGTTCACCCTTGAGCCCAATTTCGGACGTACCGTGAAATATAGGGATTCTTTTTTTAGCCGAACAACACGAATTTGGAATAGTTTACCCGGCGAGATTTTCCCTTGCCATTTTGATCTGCAAACATTCAAAACCAATGTTAATCGACACGTCCTATCTCTCCCCTCCCTATCTTCCTAATGCCCGCGAAGTGTGCTACATTAAAAGGGAAACAAATAGTCCCTTGTGCGCGCGTTAATTATATATATATAAAAAAAAATCTAATGCTTTAGAGAAATCTAAAAGAACCCGAAAAGTAACATTACATTCATCCAACGCTTGTCTCATATCTTCAACAATTTTCAAAATGGCGGAGGTACAGCTGTGACTTGGGCGGAAACCAGACTGCATAGGGGACAAAATATTATGGGTACTAAGATGAACTCCCATTTGCATCTGCACAACCCTTTCGAGCACCTTGGACAAAAAAAGGAAGGACAGAAATTGGTCTAAAGGCATCACCTAGACGACTTTTAGGGATTGGTATGATTTTTGCCATTTTCTATAAATAGATAAAAAAACAATCAAGAAGATCATTACTATCAACACATCGGAAATCAAAAGAATCTTCGGAAGAGCGCAATTTGCGAATCGAAAAAATCCAAAGAGCATTCAGATAAAGTAGGAAACGGAATGTTTACAAACTCTCGATTACGGACGTCAACGTCAATGTTGTCACTGCAGAAATAATTTTGCTTGCAAATCCCGATCTCCCTTAAGTTCTTCCAAAGTTGTCTACCTTTCATTGATGGACTTAATCTGTTGGTATAAATTTGAGTTTTGGCACTACTTATTTTACTTACTACTTGATTGCGCAATCTACGATAGAGTTGATGATGTACTTCCAACCTAACCCCTTTCAATTGATGGTAGGC
This sequence comes from Platycheirus rosarum, assembly GCA_963971375.1. Taxonomy (NCBI): domain Eukaryota; kingdom Metazoa; phylum Arthropoda; class Insecta; order Diptera; family Syrphidae; genus Platycheirus; species Platycheirus rosarum. The sequence goes on from OZ020507.1 coordinate 67,979,769, forward strand.
TTGGTCTCGTTGAAGTATAAGCTGCCGAATTTCATTTGTAAACCAAGGGCGCTCTTGTTTCACAGTTTTGGTTTTAAGGGGGACATGATTGTTAAAGAGTTAGAAAATTGTTGTTTATAAATTCAGTTTGATCATTAGGGCAATTTAAAAAATAGATGCGATCCCAATCAATGCTCCGAGTATTTTGCTCTAGAGAGGCATAATCAATGTTTTTAAAATCTCTGAAAACGTAAGTAGTAATGGGACAGTTCAAGTCGAAATTAGGTCAGATATATAAGATCGTGTTTTGAGAATGCTGGTGCGGAAAGTTGATCATAAAGAAGAACATTACTAAGGTCACTTTCGAAAAATACGTCCAAAAGTGTCCTCGATTCTCCTGAAAAATGAGTAGCACAGGTAGTATTAACAGGAAATAAATAAAGCGATCTCATGTTATCAATCATATAGCTTTCCATTAAAAGATTACTGTTTAGGTCACCACAAACAATTATGTTTGGTGACAAAATGGATTTTTCTTCTAGAATCGCTGTGAAGTGGGCTGTATCAACATATTGTGATGTGGCAACAAGTTAAGATATTCGGAGGATACATTTTGTAAATTAACGACATCTGTTGGATTCATTGTGTACAACAACCAACATTTATTGTGTACAACAACCATGCCCCTACAAGTATGCTACATAATTGCAATATGTTTTGACTGAGTACTAAATCGAACTTAAAGTACTAATTCGAGACTCGAAAGCTTAGATTGTGCCAGAACCGGACGGAAGCTTCCGGAAGCTTGTACATTTTGTAAATGTAATATAAATATAAGAAAAGATGGCATTGAAAGTTAGTTTATTTTCGAAAGTGAAACTGTTAACAACTGGATGCGTTAGTAAAAAGTGATTGAATTGAGATTAAATAAAAAGTGTTGAATTATAAAAACGAATTTGAATTGTGAATAAGTGGAATAAGTTTAACTTGGTGTTATTTAAACTGAAAGACGTTGTGTTTCATTAAATAAAGAGATTTGTTGTATTATTTTGAAATTTCGATTGAGTTTTATTTGTCGAACCCCAGGTCAAAACATCACAATGGTGTCAGAAGTGGGATAAAACTCAGTAAAGTGCTAGAAAATTCCATAGTGACATTTTCTAAAATAGTGTCGGTGACTCATATAATTGTGAAAGTGGAATTTTCCAGAAACTATTGAACTGATTGTGCTATAAAACTGTGAATAGCGAATATTTCTTATTAAAAATAGTGTTTGAAAAAGATTTTTCTAGAAGAGATATTAAAATAAAACTGACTGTGTCGCGAAAATTGTGTTTCGGTTATGTAAAATGGGTCGCAAATTGGAACAATTGACAACAGCTGAGTTGAAAGAAGAATTAGGAAAAAGGAATCTTCAGACTTCGGGAGTAAAAAGGGAACTATTGCTCCAACTTCAGAATGCTATCACTCAGGATGGTGGAAGAACAAAAGAATGAGCAGTAGAATTCGTTGGAAAGTCTCCAGCAGCAACTAAGTGATAAAATCGATACACAGGACGTTCTGCTTGACAAAAGACTTCAAACAATAGATGAGAAATTTGAAGCCAAAATAGAAAACTTGGAAGAAAAGTTCGTAAAGCAAGTAAAAAGTGTAGAGCAACAGTACGAACATCTGACTAAAGAATTTGATTCTTTTAAGAAGCAGAAGGTTCGGGAATATTCGAGCGACGGTCCACGAAGAAAAGAAATGCAGCCTGTCTTCGATGGTCAAACATCATGGCCAATTTATAAGAGGCAGTTCGAAGCTGCTGCATTGACGAACAAATGGGACAACGAAGACAAGTCAATTGCTCTTACGCTTGCGCTCAGAGGAACAGCTGCCGACCATTCCTGAAGACAAACATCATGATTATGATGCCATGATCAAGGCAATCGAGATGAGGTTTGGTGACGACCACATGCAGCAAGTTTAACTAATGAACTAATGCCATTGCAGATGGAAAACTACAAATGGCTGTGAGAATGGCAGGTAAGAAAACGCTCGCTGAGACTTTAGCATTTGTCCTGACAATGGAAGCAGCAGACCAAGCTTCGCACGGTAGCCATCGCGTCAGGGAAATGGCTACGCTAGAGTGCTCATGTCAACGTGTCGACATTGAAAGACAAAACCCGAACACTGCTCGAGGTCAAATGAGATGCTGGAATTGCAACAAGCTAGGACACCTACAGCGACAATGTAGACCTCCACCTAGACAGGTAAGTTGCGCGAGAAAAAGGCCTACTGACAGGGATATCGCTTACCTTACCGGGCATGATTTGGGGATACATCAGTGTGGAAAGCGCGTAAGAACCAACTTTGCAGAACAGAAGTCGGTTGGTGAAGTGAACGCCCCCAGGACCATCATCCAAGTTGCGCAAACGAAACGCTGCAACCAGAGTTTGATAGTGGAGACAGTCATCGCCAACAGAAAATGTGTGGCCACTATCGATACGGGTGCAACGGCCTCCATAATTAGAAGAAGCCTTGTCCAGACGTCCTGGCTACACAACACCAGCTGGAACAGTCTGAAGGCAGCTACTGGACGCAGTGGGACTCTCTCCATGTAAAAGATGTTGTTTTGTGGAGAAAATGGGAAATGCCGAATGTAAGATCCTTTAAGATGCAGCTTGTGGTTCCACAAAGTGCAGGAGATTTTAAGAGAAATGCACAATGAAGAATCTGGCGGGCACTTAGGAATCAACAAGACACGGAAAAAGGTACGGGTACGTTTTTATTGGTTAACTGTAAGAAAAGCTGTCGAGAGATGGTGTCGAAAGTGCACCACGTGCAAAGCTAGTAATGGACCCAAAGTCAAGACAAGCGCTAAAATGCACCAGAACAAAGTGAGAAACCCGATTAAAAGGATCAACGACACACACCAAAGAACCCAAAGCAATATAAACATTGCGAGAGACCGCCTGAGGTGCGCGAGCAACAGCACCTGAATTCTATGAGGGAGATCTGGTATGGCTTTACAACCCACATCGCAGAAAGGGTAAATCGCCCAAGCTTCAGCAGGACTGGAAAGGTCCCTACCAAGTAGTTACGCGCATTAATGATGTCGTTTTTCGAATCCAACGAGGACCGAGAGCAAAAATGAAAATTGTTCATGTGGATCGCCTGCATCGTTACGACGGAAACAATGATGATGTACTTGTTCGGGACGAACAAAACTAAGAGGGGCGCAATGTGATTGTGGCAACAAGTTTAGATATTCGGAGGATAAATTTTGTAAATTAACGACATCTGTTGGATTAATTATGTACAGAAACAAACAATTATTGTGTACAACAACCATGCCCCTAAAAGAATGCTACATAATTGCAATAAGTTTTGACTGAGTACTAAATCGAACTTGAAGTACTAATTCGAGACTCGAAAGCTTAGATTGTGCCAGAACCGGCCGGAAGCTTCCAGAAGTTTGAAAATTGAGAAATTTGTATAAATACAAGAGTAGATGGCATTGAAAGTTAGTTTATTTTCGAAAGTGAAATTGTTAACAACTGGAAGCGTTAGTAAAAAGTGATTGAATTGAGATTAAATAAAAAGTGTTGAATTATAAAAACCAATTTGAATTGTGAATAAGTGGAATAAGTTTAACTTATTTATAATTTTGATTGAGTTTTATTTGTCGAACCCCAGGCCAAAACATCACAATATCTACTTGGCCTTTAAAGTGTTGCCGCAAAATATTTTTTTCCAAATCGGGAGACTACGACATCAAAAATCGGGGAATTGGTCTAAATTAATTAATTAGTTAAAAAAAAATAAAAAAAATTAGTTAAAAAAAAATCGATTGCATTCCAACCACATAAACATATTTTACTTAAAATTAAACCATTGAATTCGTTTGGAATCACTAGAGTTCTGAGTTGATAAAAATCAATTTCAAAACTCCAACCGAACAGACAAGCAGCAAAGAAGACAATGCTATTTAAAAACGTTAAGAAAGAGAACTGCTTTTTAACATTTGAAAATTCATTAATTGTTTAATATAGTATGATACATGCCATAATAGAAAAAAACTCAAATACAAATAAATTTTTTTTTTCTGTAACATTCTTTGAAGTTCATGTTATTTAATGTTACGTACATACTTGCTTAATTGAAAAATAAAAAAATAGTTAAAAAAAATCGATTGCATTCCAACCACATAAACATATTTTACTTAAAATCAAACCATTGAATTCGATTGGAATCACTAGAGTTCTGAGTTGATAAAAATCATTTTCAAAACTCCAACCGAACAGACAAGCAGCAAAGAAGACAATGCTATTTAAAAACGTTAAGAAAGAGAACTGCTTTTTAACATTTGAAAATTCATTAATTGTTTAATATAGTATGATACATGCCATAATAGAAAAAAACTCAAATACAAATAAATTTTTTTTTTCTGTAACATTCTTTGAAGTTCATGTTATTTAATGTTACGTACATACTTGCTTAATTGAAAAATAAAAATTATTTTCGCTTAAATTTATTTTCAAAATAAGTAAAGTTTATGTAACAAGATAAAGATAAGATAAAATATTTAGTATAAAAACAAATAACTTTTTTCTGTAACACATATCATCATTCATATCATCAGTGAACCATGTCTATGTGATACAAATAATATCGACCTTGGATCCCTCGAACAAATCCCTAAATTCATCAATTTTGGGCAATAAACTTTGTGCATTTAAGTTACACACTTGAAGTCCACTCTTTTGACCCGCCAAAACACCAATCATAGATCGTAGTAATTCCACCATTGAACTCGCCTGTAAGAACTCCACCTGATTCACCAACCTCTGTAATCATATAATAATAGAAATATTTTTAACCACACGCAATGGGAAAGGACCAGCGGAGCGAGATTCCAGAGCACAAGGATACTTCCAATAGAAAAGATGCAAAACCAAAAAAAAAAAAATATATAAAAAAAAAATTAGTAAATATATAAATAATGTACCTAATAAGAATGGATAATTAATTCAAATTTAATTTAGTATAAATTGAAGAAATGAAGAAAAAAAATATATATATGTTGAAGAAAATAAATTTCGACTAATTCATGACTCATGGCAACTCTACTCAAGTCCTCACTGCATGCAATGTGAATAGCATCATCTTCAGGGCGAAGCTTGATATGCACCGTAAACACGGAGGACATTTGTTTTTGTTTTTTCAGTTCAAGTGACTGGCGCAGAAGTTTATTGTTTTTTTTTTCGTAAGACCTTCCCACAGGTAAATTGGTGAATGTGCTTTCTGACCGTTAAGCCCTACGTCATTCAGACAAAGTTGTTTGTTATTCTCTCGCCGGTATTACTATTCAAAATGTTGGTATGACTGTTTTTAAACCTTGCGACTAGAGCACTGCGACTTTCGTTTATTCTCTTTTGTTGCTTGTCCCTGTCGCAGGGATACTTTTAAACGTAGCGATTGTGTTTGCAACTCTTCACTATGTCATTTCTTAAATTCCTTTTCATTTCAAGTTTTCAGAGTGAACATTTTCAGCCGCTTTAGGTACTGTTCCTGCATGCTACCTGCTACAAAAAACTTCACATTACTCGTTCATGGCGAACAGCCAATGAAAGGAATTGACAAACTTAAGTGATTTCCCGAATAAGTACAAAGAAGAAAGACCGATAGTCGCGCAACTCGAGCTACTCGTGCGATTCTGTCTACCCCGGCCACCACATACGTCTCTCTCCAAAACGCTGAAGCAAAGTAACGAATCGCAAGCAAAAGTCGCAAGGTTTAAAAACAGTCTTAATAAGGTTACCCAGATCTTTGATATCCAATAAGCTTTTACCAAGAAAATGAAAAATTAAAAAAAAAGTTTGATAGCTAGTTAGTGCCATTGCTTAAGAATTTGAAGAAAACGTAAGGTTAGCTCTCAGATAATAATTTTTTAACGTTTAACACAATATCATCTCTTCGCTCATTTTATTTTTTAAAATAGATTTTTCAAAAATTTACCTAGTTCTGCCATAAGTTCTGTTAACACAATTTCCAACGCTTATCCTTTAAAACTTCTTGCGGGAATAGAACCGTAAACTTCCGAACTTCGAACTCTAAATGGTTATATAAATGGTTACCCAGATGCCTTACTGAAATAATTTGTAAATATATTTGTAAATTATCTAATTAAATAAATAAATAAATTGGTGTTTTGTCCCGCTACTCACTTGGACTCTTCAGTTGACAGTGAAATACCTTTGTCCAGACGCAACTTTCGATTTGTTCAGTTATATATATAAATTTTTTGACAAAAACCTAAGGTGAACTATATCCAACAAGATTAAACTTGTAATAATTAAGTTGAAAAGAAAGAGAAACCTATTAGGTTTTTGTCAAAAAAATTATATATATAATTGAACAAGCCGAGAGCCAGACTAAGTTAAATGAATTGAAGGTTTTAATATAAGCTTTATATACCTACTACGTTTTAAGAAAAATACAATTTAAAAACAACTAAGACTCAGCACTAATTTTGGACTTTGTTGAATAATTGATTCAAAATATTTTTACGGTTTTAGGTGCGAGATTGGGTTTTGTAAAAATTAAAGAAACTTTGCTTAGAACATATTGTTTTTTTTTGGTTTTTTGAGTTTAAAGTTATTTTTTTCAAAAACTGTTAACCAAATTAACCTGATTTAAGAAATTAAATTAAATGCGAATTTCTATCTTTCAGAAAAAGTATAACTTTTAATTGTAAGTGTAACCGCCGTTATTAAAAATATGATTTTTTCAGTTTAAGTAACTTTTAAGAAAATTTTACTTCCCGCCTAAAAAGGGTTTATAGACCCCCTCTCATAGTAAAAAAAACTTGTTACGTCTCCCTACAAGAATCCGTTATAAGTTTGCAGCACCAAATTTATGGTATTCTACCCGAAATGTGGTAGACCAAGTAAATACCAAACAAATTATAAAAATATCGGTTTGGTAAATTTCAATTTTCTCGAAAACTAGAATACATAATATCATCTAATTTTCAGTGTTCAATTGAGAATTAATAGGAGTAACAAATAATAAAAGCAACATAGTACACACTATCTCAATTTTGAAAACAATTAATATGAGCTAATATTTTTTAAATTTTGTTTCTAAAATTTTGAGTTCGAAGTAAGTTTTTTCAGAAGGTTTTATAGATATTTAAATATTTAAGAATCTACCTATGTACATATAATAGAGAAAACTTATAGCTTTAAAACAAAGTACAGCACATTATTTTAAGTGTTGCCGTGGTTTTCTAATGGAAGTGCTTTTTTTTAGAAAATTTCCCCTCCCGCTTAAGTGAGGGTAGATAGACGCCCCCTTCTATAGTAAGCAATGTTTTAGTTCCTCTACAAGAATCCGTTATTAATTTGCGGCCCCAAAGTTATGGTACCCACCCCATGTTGGCAAACCTCGAGGTTTTTGATAGTGCAATGTTTGACGTCAACTTAAAGATGGTGTCATTGCGTTTGTTTGATTCAAAAGTTTTTGAAGTACAATACAATTATTAGGTATTTTCAATACGTGGCTTCCCCGGATGTGCTCGCATGTTATTCTATCACCCTTTGTGAGATTTTACCATGAAACATTTTTATTTGCGATTATAGATACTATAGTGCAAGTTATGCATTCGTGCAGATTACACATTTTGAGATAACAATCAAACATGACAATACGATGATTAGAGAAACATATATGCGTTACTGGCAAAATACTGTCTGTCTGTCTGTCTGTACGTATGTATTTTGGACAACAGCCTAAACGGTAAGGCCAATCGTGTTAAAATTTGGAACATAAGGTTATTTAGACATCTTTCAGAGGGTTTTTTTTTAATTCTTTTTAGCTCAAATATTAACGTTACATGTCATATAACGGTTATGTTAGAGCTTATTTTTTTTTTAAGCTTCATTTTTTTATGAAAAAAAATCAGTGATCTATTGTTGCTAATAATTATATTTTGGTAAAAAAAAGATTAAGACTGTGGGTTAAAAACGGTACCTCTCTAGGACCGTTTTTCTTATTCGACTTTCTCGTGAACTGGTTAAACGATTACAACCAAAATTGATATTCAGTAAGATGTAGGCAGCCTAAGTAATTTCAATTTAAAATATTTTCGAAAACATTTTTTTGTATTTTTAATAATTTCTTACCATTTTTTTTTTTTTTTTTTTTTGAAAAATCGATATTTTGATTTTGCGTGAGTTAATTTTTTTTTAAATTTTGTTTTTAAATAAAAGTTATTTTTGTTAACATTCTTTAATTATTTTTAACAAAAATTGTTAAATAAAAACCGTTCCTACGATTTAAAACAAAATCACACAGCTTCACATTTTTTTATAGAAATAAAATGACGTTTAATTTTTCGGCTGAAAACCCTTTTACGTACTTTTTTCGAACAATCAAAAATCACAAAAATTGAATAAAAACTTAGAAGTTTTTATATTTATCAAATTTTATTCGACGCTGAGAACGCACATACATAAGAGTATTGCAGTCGTGCAATTTTTTTTAAATTTTTTTTTCGCTTTCTTCTGAGTTCTAGTCTGTGCGTGTACACATAGCGACAGTGAGTCAACTTGAATGCTGGATTCCTGACTTTCACAGTTCATTCCTAAACAGCAATGACTAAGTTTTTATCTAAGAAAGCGTAGAACACGTTTGCTTGAAATTCTACAGTTTTTTTTACAAAATTCAATCAGAGTTGTCAACCGTTCATTTCTACTTCTGTAGTACCTTAAATACCTTATTTTATAGACATTCTTCGCAAAAGAAAATTGCTTACAGCGGCTTCATTTCCTGGGATTATTTGATTAACAATTTGATACCACTAAAAAGTCTCCTTTTGGTCTGGCTCAGCAAAGCAAGACCAATTTTTTCTCCGAAAAAAAAAATAACTTGAGCACATATCTTTTTTCAATCTGATAATGATCTTAAAAATATCGTTTTCTCCATTCATAAGTTATTTCAGATGGAAAAAAAGGTTTAATTCTCCTCTTTCTTCTACCTAGAACACACATTTTGTGAATGAATCTTAATAATCAACCAATTTCCGTTTGTGTCTTGAAACGACTAAAAATTATGAATAAATAATGAAAGCCGTTAACAAATTGACGTCCTCCTCTAGATAACTATCTTCTCCCGGTTATACGCACACCATACTCCAATCCTACATTTTCCCATTCATGTTATGAACATAAACGTCCCATAAACAAAAGTTTCGATATTTTGTCCGTTTGTCACAAAAAACCATAAGATATAAAAAACGACAACAAATGATGTCCTCATATCCAGAGAGGACATATAAATAGTAAACAAGTTAGTGTCAAATAATTTTTGTTTTGTTCTTTTTTTAGTCAAGAAACATCCCTAAGCCATGAGCTTGTTGAGATACACCCTGTTCTGGACACTTCATCGCAATACTCCCAGGCAGTAATAATCTGAAATTAAAGATCAAAAATTAACGACTCCAACAAAAAAATATTCATAATGAGGCAATTTTATTTTTTCACCTTTGCTCGTTAATAATTTTGAATCAGTTTCGTTCTGTAGCCGGTATGTCGGTGATTATGGTTGCCAAGGCTTTCAAAGATATTTTGTTTTCTTCCTCATGAGAAGAAACGAGTTCCTTTTTAGCGAGGCATAATATTCTGTCGGATGATATACTCGCTGGCGAGAACTAAAACACAGAGCAAATGGAAAATCGTGTCACTGTTTAAAAAATATGCGAATGGACATTAAAAAAATACAAAAAGACAAGGAACAGATCTCGTTGTCTCCAAAGAACGCGGTATCCGGAGGCTTGGTCGTGTCTGTCAGCAGAGTGGAGCTGGAGTCTCTCACTTCGTATATCTTCTGAAGCCTAGGTCCATGTGCAGGCATCACAGATGAATTATTGGCATTTTAGCCAATATTCATTTGGTGATTTTATTTTAGCGCTTTTTTGTTTCTGTTGCAACAGATATGAAAACAGGAACAAAAAAAAAGAAGTTTTGAGGTGTCTGTCTCATCTGGGCTTTAGGCAGGGCGCTGGTTTTTCGACTTTTTGGTGGTGGCCGACCGCCGACCCTGTTTCATCGTCTTTATCTTTTCAATGTGGTCTTGCAGTCTTCTTAATGATTTTAAATGGCCTCTTTTATAATATTTAATAGCTTCTTCCAAGAGGGTATTGTATAGGATTGAGGAATACAACGGCCAGATTTATTGACGTTAAACTTAATATTGACCAAATTATTTTCAGACTACGTGTTCTATATAACAGAATTACATGAATCACTTGAGGATGCATAATGAAGTTCCATTGGAGCTTCTTTAAACATTCAAGTAGACTTAGATATTCTTTTATCCTTTTTTTTGGAAAAATTATTTTATTTTAGTACTGCGTACTTTGTGACGACTTTTCGGTAAAATAATGAAAAAATGATCTCTAGCTTTCTTTCTACCATTTGCCAAAGTGAAAGTGCAACCATCAGGCGGAAACTTAATATTGCCTTTAATAACAAGGTACGATACATAATGGATTAAGAAGATCACATTTCAGATTTCGCTAGTAGAATATATAATATTTTTATTTTTTTCAACGCCAACAATAAACTTTTATTCAAGAGAAGCTTAAAAATGTGTGTCTGGCTGTCTCTCTGTCTGTATATCTGGGTGTATAACGAGCTATAACCTAAACGGGTTAAGACATTGCCTTCAAATCTGTTGTTTGTATGTCTTGGCTTTCCTCAGAGGGGAAATTGAAATTTTATTTTAGGGCTAAAAATAATGGTAACCATTAAGTAAACGCTTATTTTTCTCGAAAACGACTAAAACGATTATGATAAACATTTTTAAGAATTTTTTTGTTGGTACTAGCTGTTAAAGGTACCTTTCATATAAAAGTTTCTTAATTTTTGGATTTCTCGGTAACGGCTCTTTGGATTGCTGTCAAAGTTTATATTTGAACAGAAATAGGTAGCCAAATTAATTCTGCATATCAAAATTTTGAATGACTTTTTACTAATTAAATATATTTTTTTAATTTTTTTTTCAAGAAAGTGTTATTTTTCTACGTTAATGCATTGAAAAATTACATTAAGAAGAGGACACCGGATGTTGCTCAAACGACACTTGAGACCGATGGTCCCCTGTGGTTACTTAAAGAAGCTCAAATCATTTATTTTTGGATCTCGTCTTTGCTATTTCATATTCCATTTCTAAACCACTGCTTACAAAGAATGAAATAAAACTCTTAAAGGATTTTTCGCTTTAGATATCTACTAATCGAACAAAAGAGAAAAAGAAAAACGATCAATTTGTGACATGTGTATCTTTTTAGGTCCTTGAAGGTGGTTGTGTCTGGGTGATGAGACGAGTAAGAATTGGGTGGCGTTGTTGTTGTAGGTCATGATTGTTTGCTTAGGACGAATTTTGGTGGTGGTTTTGTTCTGTTCGGATATTTCAGATTTCGATTATACATATATGGATGAATGAAAACGTAAAGTTAAGCTAGGTTGCCAATGCAGATTATGCTGCAAGAATTTTAGGCACAAGAAAACGAGAAAAGCTGCAATATGTACACACTATATTCCCACTGAGGTTATAAAGTATCTTTTATAATGACGTTCAATTATAATATTTAGGTATTTTCATTTCTACTTTTCGTTAAAAGTAAATTAATAAGTAGGAATTGAATATTTTTTACTTATTTTAAACACATATTGCATTCAAGACGTATTTGTGTTTATTTTTGAAAATAAATATACCTAGTTTTGCCATAAGTACTCTTACATATATAAAACGCTATACAAATAAAACAAACAAACATATTGTATTCAAAATTATTTCATTTACTATACTCTGTTCAAATTATATTTTCAGTACAGGGAAGATAGGATATTTGCCTTTCACTCTTACTGTTATGGATTTCAATAAGCTATTTCCATTTTAAAGCTCTCAAATGGTTACCATACTGGGCATTATAAATTGGTATAATTCTCACACAAAGAAACATGTAGATCGTAAATTAAATCTAAAAAAAAAATTAACGTGTTTTTAAGAGTTCCCCCTCTTTTAACGTAAAAATAAATAACAGAAAAAGACGAAGAAGCAGGATTTCTTTTTAAATCGTAGGAACGGTTCTTAAATATATCGGTTTTTCTTTTATTTTAGTGTACGAATGCAAAACTTGCATTAAAGTTCCTATAATCGCAAATAAAAAAATTGTCAACAAATATTGCATTATGTATCTTTGTTTTTACCGTTTTTTTTTTAAGAAAAATAAAAACTAAAAGATGTAAGCAAAAAAAAAAAACAGCGACAAAACCTTCTTTTTAAACTTAAAATATGCTCTAGTTCGCTCTAAGAAAGCTTCAATTCGGGAACTTTCATAACAAAAACCAAGGAAAAATGTATTATAATTTCCATTAATGGCGAATGGTAACTCTGCAGTAGTGCTTTTTTTTAAATAAACACAGTAAGGGAGAGGCAAATTGATAATCACTAATCAATCTGCTGGCAGCCGGGAGCAGACAGGTCTTGGTGGGATTTACGTGGGTTAAATGAAATATTACAACAACAATTTCAATATTTTTCAGGGTTCTCTTTTATATTTAAGTGGCAATTTCTTAAGTTGAGTGCGATGCAAACACTTGCAGGTACCAGTATGTTTGAAAGCTCTCTTCCATGTCTGTACTGAAAATATAAATTGAACAGAGTATAGAACACAATATTGATTATTGAAAAAATTAGATTCACTCGAAATGATCGCCTTTTGCTTAAACACAAGCTTTCAAACGGTGGTGCTATTTGGCTATTATGGCACGTACGGTTTCAATCGAGATCATGGACGCTGCTCTGTTTAATGCTGTTCTAAGGCTTTCCAAATTTTTGTGGGAAGTCTTGCAGGCCATGTTCTTCAATTCTAACCACAAACCATAATCCAATGGATTCAGATGTGGACTCACCGAAGGCCAATCTGCTGCTGCTATAAAGCCAGAAATATTGACCATGAGCTACTCCTGCGTGGTTTTGGCTTTTGCGCTGGAGCAGAGTCCAGTTGGAAGATCCATCTGTGTTCATTGAAAAGGGTATTGTTCAAACCCTTTACAACACCCTCTAGCACATCTTTTTGGTAAACCTTTGCACTAGTTTTGGTCCTTTTCACAGAAACCAATACGGAAGCGGGATGATGGCCAAGTTGAACCCTTGGAACACCTTTTTTCGCTTCCTTAGACGAAGTGGCAAAAATTTTGTCATTTGGTCTGTTGAAAACTTCTTCGACTCAAAAATTTTCTCATTCGTAAACAAAATGTTTTCATGGCCATTTTCCGCGGGCCAATGAAAGTGGCTTGCATCTTTCCAGCCTTTTTTTTTAGTTGAGGAGTTAGAAGATGGCCGGTGGACTGACGATAGGTTTTCATGTGCAGATCATCCCGAATCAGCCTAGACATCGATCTGGTTGATATATCCGATTCCTTGGACATGATCTTCTGCTTCCTAAGGGGATTCTTCCGAATTCGTTTAAGCACTACGACAAAAAACGACTTTTGTAAATGAATGGTGTCTGCGGGGTGGGTATATGTTTATGCAGGTTGATAAGTTTATTTTGAGTTTTATATTTTTTTCATATAAAACTTTCGAGGGTAGTTAGATATTTAGGTATGTACCTACATACATGCCTACATAATGTGTGTATTTACGTAGGTATACTTGTTATATTATCTTTGATAAAATGTTCAGCTAAATTCAGGTCGATCGGTAGGTCGTCGGTGTGGTAGACGGTGTAAGCGAGGGTGAGGGAGATACTAACAAGGAAAACTTAATAAGCACATGTGTATGTGTATTGTGTATATCCTGTTCTCGGTGACGGTGAATTTTCATTTCATTGGCTTCGTTATCGTTGATGTTGATTAATGATGTTGAAGTTTATGCACAAGTTGCTTTGTGATTATAGGGACTATAAGTGAAGTTTAGGATTCGTGAATATAAAAAATTGTGATAATAAATCAAACACGATGATAGAGAAACATACTTGAGTTACTGGCGAAATTCTGTCCGTCTGTCTGTAGGTCTGTCTGAACGGATGTATTTTTAAGATAGTTTTAAGATTTTTTTGTCTAGCATTTAAGTAGATATAAATAAGTTAAAATAAAATAAAAAATCATTAATAAAAAAAAAATAATATTTATAGCATCTTTGGCAGCAACATCTGCAACTTCATTACCTTTGATCCCAATATGACCTGGAACCCATATTTTTTTTTTTTTTTTTTATAATTAACGCGCGCACAAGGGATTATGTGTTTCCCTTTTAATGTAGAACACACTGCGCGGGCATTACGAAGATAGGGAGGGGAGAGATAGGAGGTGCCGATTAACATTGGTTTTGAATGTTTGCAGATCAAAATGGCAAGGGAAAATCCCGCCGGGTAAACTATTCCAGATTCGTGTCGTTCGGCTAAAAAAAGAATCCCTATATTTCACGGTACGTCCGAAATTAGGCTCAAGGGTGAACTGATGAGCATTCCTTGCGAGACGAGTATTACGGGAGAAACTTTTAAGGGGAGGAATGCAACTGGCTACTTCGAGTGAACATTTTTTGTAAAAGAAACGATAAAATAAGGAAAGACATGAAACATTGCGTCGGTGTTCGAGTGGGGCAATTGTTTCAGCGGCAGTTCTATTACCTATCAATCTTAACGCTCGATTTTGTATTCTATCAAGCAGGTGAAGCGATGTTTGCGAAGCACCTGCCCAGAGGTGGGAGTTATACTCGAGTTTAGGGCGTATAAACGCTTTATAAATTGTAGCCAGATCAGATGGGGAAAAGTACTTCTTACACCGATACAGAAAACCTAAGCACTTTGCAGCATTCTTAGCGATCTCAAATATATGGTCGTTCCAACGGAGGTCGTCGTTGACACACATACCGAGTACTGAGAGCTTTTCGGTTTCTTCGATGTAAGTGCCATTCATGGACAATGGCATTGGGGGAATGTTTAGCTTTAACGACAGAAGACAGCATTGAGTTTTCGAAGCATTAAACTCCACACGATTTCTATTACCCCATTTGACAATGCTGTATAAATCGGAGTTTAATGAGCTTGACATACGGCACCGTTGCAATTGTACGTCCGAAGGCGAAGGACGTGAATTATCGAACGAATATGAAAAGCTGAGGGTAGAGTCGTCAGCAAAACAGTTAAGTGGATTAGAAGAAAGATATCGTCTTCTTATTTTTCTCTAAGTATTTCCAGGTTAGGAGGCATGTATTGGTTTCGCTTCTTAGGCCTTTAAGGATTCCCAGGCTATCCGTCAATATAAGACTACGTCCATATTAGGTTTGTGGAATGGCAAGAGCCTTATTAAGTGCTGCTAGTTCAGCAATGCAGCTCCCTGCCTCTTTAGGGCGAAGTCCTTGCCAAACTGTAGGTGTTTGTGAATTTTGCTCCCATTTAATGACTGCATACGACGAGATATTTGCTTTATGTGATCCATCAGTATAGAAAATATGATCAGGTTGGACATTTTCAATCATCTCCTGGTAAAGCATTTGGAACACCTCGACCGTTGTATTTTCCTTTTTAAATTTGGCTAGGTTCATTATTATTTTGAGTACATTCCTTTTCCAGGGCGGTGGACTATACGCCATTGAATCAGGTTCCAAAGAAAAATTGGTTTGGGCAGTTACTAAGCTAAGAATTCTAACTCGTGCCGTATATCGGAGTTTTTCCTTTTGTTTGTTTGTGAACTTAATTTATTTTTTTTTTTTATAATTAGCCCGCACTAAAGGGATTTTGACTACCCTTATAATGTTAATTAAACACAGCAAGGGTTTAAGGAAAATAGGGAAGGATGTGAAAGGAGGTAACGATGCACATTTGTTTTAAAGTTCTGCACTTCAAAGTGGAAGGGAAAAACAGAGTCTGGCAAGGCATTCCACAATCGCGTGGTACGACTAAAGAAAGAATCCCTGCACTTGACAGTACGTGCGGATTTGGGCTCAAGGGTATACTGATGGGCATTCTTTGCAGTGCGAGTATTACGGTTGAAGCGTTTCAGGGGAGGAATGCAACTGGCTATTTAGCTAGAGCATTGTTTATGTATGGAAGTAGCGATAAAATAATGAAAGGCAGGAGACATTACGTCTGTGCTCCAGAGATGTAAATGTTTCTGTTACTGTTCGATCGCCTATCATTTTTAAAGCTCTTTTTTGTATTCTATATAGAAAACTCAAGTGGGTTACAGGAGCACCTGCCCAAACGTGGGAATTATACTCAACTTTAGGGCAAATATATGCTTTATATACTGTAGCCTGATCAGACGGGGTGAAGAACTTCTTGCATCTTCGAAGGAAACCTAAACATCTCGCAGCATTTTTGGCAACGTCAAATATGTGGTCATTCCACAGAAGGTGGTCTGTAATGCACATACCGAGAACTGAGAGGTGGTTGGTTTCCTCTATGCAAGTGCCACTCATGAATAGTGGCATTAGGGGTATATTTCGCGTTAACGGCAAAAGACACATCCGAAGAACGAGGATTTGAATCTGGAAACGAATACGAGAAGCTGAGAGTACTGTCGTCAGCGAAACAATTGATACGATTAGTTGTTTCAGATAATAAGTCGTTGATAAATATAAGGAAGAGAGTCGGAGACAAAACAGAGCCCTAGGGCACGCCAGCGTTTATTTTGTGGGAATCAGACTTGAATCCGTACAATACAACTTGTATTGACCGTTTCGAAAGGTAATTACTAATCCAACGAAGAAGAGATTCGTCGAGTCCAAATGCACGCATTGTCGATAAAAAAGATTGATGCCAAACTATATTAAATGCCTTAGAAATATCAAGTGCAATAATTTTGCTTTCCCCAAAATGATGGAGAGATTAGTTCCACTTTTCGGTGAGGTATACTATCAAATTACCAGTGGACCTGTTGCTACGAAAGCCGTACTGCCGGTCATTAAGAAGCTTTCAGTCCTCTAGATATTTCTTTAGTTGAAAATTAATCAACGTTTCCATGACCTTGGAAAGAAGGGACGTAAGTGCAATTAGTCGATAGTTTGAGGGAGAAGAAGATTCGCCTTTTTTAGGGATTGGCTGGACAAATGCTGTTTTCCATCCACTCGGAAAGAGACCAGAGGAATAGGACAGATGGAAAAACTTACGCAATGGTTTTGCCAGCGTTGATGAACACCTCTTCAGAACAATAGCGGGGATATTATCCGGGCCAGCGGATTTGTGTATGTTAAGATCTTTTAATACTCTTGCGACTGTACGAGTGCGAAAGAAGATAGGTCCCCTGAAATCATCTATGCTCTCGAGTACAGGAGGAGTACTAACACCTGCTGGCAGCGTTGAGTTAGCAGCGAATTGGGCTGCAAGCAGATCTGCTTTTTCTTGAGAACTGACAACAGGAGTATCATTGAAGACAAGCGTAGGAACCGATGATGACGAGAAGTTCTTTACGTTTTTAACAAATGACTAAACATTTTTACTGCCTTTGAGACATTGCAGTATTTTTTTCTGGATTTTTTGTTCATGTAAAAATTTAGTCTTGCTAGTGTGAACATTACAGGCCTTTCTAGCTTGCTGAAAACTTTTTCCAGTTTTCCTCGGTTTTGTTTGATTTATAACATCGGAAACTTACCTCTTTCAACCTGATAATATCTTTACAGCTTGAATCAAACCATGAGTTACCTTTAGTTTTGGCCTATTCGGGACAAAATTTCTCATACCTAAGAGGATAACATTTGTTACCATAACTGCGATGGAGTCTATGTCACTACCGAGGAAGCAGAGCAACCAGTTGAAGATCCTGAAGAAATTATTGAGACCGTCCCAGTTGGCTTTCTCGTATTGCCAAACGGTTCTCCTAGGGGGTTTCTCTTCAACTGGGTTTCGTTTGCACGAGAGATTTGCAGAAATGACACAATGGTCTGATGTGACTAAAGGCGAAAAAACACGAATTTTTGGAGTTTATCAGGATCGGAGGTAAGAAACAAGTCTAGTGTGTTGGCGGCTTGGCCTGTGATGTCAGGAATTCGGGTTGGCTCATCAACAAGCTCAGTAAGTTGGTTTAACTCAGCAAAGATTTCAACATACCTTCCTTCGGGTGTTGTCTGGCCAGAATAGCGTATTATAAAGGCGATGCGTTTGATCGGCAACAGCCTTGCTGGCCAAGTTAACCGATATTCTTTTAGCAAAATCTGAAAACATTCATATCCCGTTTCTAGTCGTAGAGCCTCCATTTTAGTTGATTTAAATGCCTCTGCAGCCGTAAGAAAGCAATTATTGATCCCTGTATCGATATCGTTAAAGTTTTTGATTGTTGTCCACATGTAGGTGGTAAGACCATGTTGCAAGGTGCCTTCAACAAGTGTTTTTGCTATTCTTAAGGCTGTTTCAAGATGAGGTCTATATCATTTTCAGAAGATTATTTCGTTTTTTTCAATTGATCAACTACGTTTTTGATATGGATATTCCATTTCAAATTCCTAGTAAAGGTAACGCCCAGAATTTTCAACTCTTTTGATTGTGTGATATGAGTGCCTCGAATGTTCAACGCAGTGGATGACAGTTTCGTTTTCTACATAGGTGTAGTAAGCCTACTTTTGAGGGTGGGACTATGGCCCCTGTACCTTGGGACCACCTATGAATAGCCCTATCCGTCTCTTCTAGACGATATTTTACCTGTGTCGGGTCCCCAGATGCTACTATATAAATGTAATCAGCATATACTCCGACAAAGTCAAGATTCGTTCGGGTTCTGAAAGTTTGACTTATAACGAATCTATGTAGGAGTTGTAAATCACCGCTGAAAGAGGAGATCCTTGTGGAGTTCTATTTACCAGTTTAAATTGTGAAGAGTTATAACCATCAATATTGATTAGAAAGGTTCTTCCAGTCATAAAGGACTCGATCTGATGAGGAACTTCCCACTATAAGGATGGGTATCGTTGTGACGCGAAAAGCTTTTTGCAGATCAGTTGACAAGACTATGTTATGCTTGGTGTTTGAAAAGTTTTCTGCGAGTTTGTGCTCTAGCAGGTGGATAAGTGCATAAACTCCTCTGTTCTGTGGTGGACTTAAAGGCCGTAAAAAGCTGTTTTGAATCAAGAATCCGTTATTATTTTACTCTTGCCGCCAACATTTTCGAAATCAACCCGGTGCATTTCACAGTGGAGCATTAAAGCGGAACAGCAAAACTGGAATATTGTACATTATACTCAGAGTTGGTTGAGATCATAGAAGTCGTCCGTTACAGAAGAAGAAGAAGAAAATTCTTATTCCCATACCCCATGTATTCTATAGTGTTGTCTGCCATATACCTGACCTGTTAAAATAGAATTGACTTTGGCCAGTTGTAAAACGTAAGGTAGAATAATAGGTTGTGGGGTCTCATTAAACAATCTCATTAAACGATGTATTTTAGGATTTTTTAAGTAGCTTTTTTGAAATATTATCGCCCAGTTTACTGGTGTTCTGTTTTTCTTTAAGAAAACCTTTTCAAAATTCGACTGTTGTCAGTTGTTGACAATCTATCGTTTGCCGCTCTGAATTTTCAGTGGATTCTGGTCTTCTCTGATATTACATGATAAAAGCTTCACAGCTTCGAACACAGCCTAGAAAACAATTTTTTTTTTTTAATATTTTAACTATGCGTCTGTAAGGCACAATGCCTTTTAGAATGCAACCGGATGTTGCATGACACTAGTTAGAAGAATTAGGGAAGAATTTTTTTCGGTGCAGTAGATCGAAAATTAGGTGACTATTTTCTCACTTAAAACCCACGGACGGATCTAGCTTCTACTAGGAGTTTGAAAAATTGCTCCACAAACTGAGGGTCTAATTTAGGATCTCTCGCTAAACAAGCAAACATTTTATCTACTGCACCAATGCCGCCCGCACCGATTTACCGAGGTTTGGAAGTTTTATTGAATTCGTTATTAATGGGTTAACTGAGAAGATATCAGACCTTACCCCTGTTTCCGCCTTAGAACTGTTTGTATAGACCGAGATTTGTTTTGGTTTATGGCTAATAGGTATTCCTTCCAGTATTCTTTTTCGGTATTATTATTAAAAAGGGATGTCTGTTCTGTTAGTGCCATCGTGTTAAAATATAAGTGTGCGGTACATTATATTATTGGTTTGAGTTTCAAATTCTATATGGAGTTCACTATAATTGTGTGACTGTAATTACCCTTATTAATGTTGCTTCTCTGTTTCAGTCTTAATTTAAAGGTTCTTTTGGCCACTAGCTCTTTTTATGAAAAGTTCGATTGGGGCTAGTCAAATAAATGATACTACTGATGCGGTTGGTAAGTGCTATGGCACTTCTCATATCAATTCACGCTAGACTTTGAACCTAACTAATACTTTTGAGATTGATTGGGCTGGCCACCAAACTACGCATGCAGAAGTCAGGATTGGGCTAAAGAGGGTTATATTTAACCAATGAATGATATTTGGGCTAGGACCACGTCTCTTACTAAAAGTTTTACTGCAAGTGTAGAAGGATATTAAAGCTTTTCTATATCTTTCCTTCATGTTTTCTTTCTAACTTAGTTTTATATCTATTACTATTCTGAGATATTTGGCTGAACCAGTGCCAAAATATCAATAATATAAATAAACATAAATTCTTTGAACTAGATTAATTTTGAAATAGTTCCAAAACCACCTTATAAATGAATGCCTCAACAAATTTGCTTTGCATGCATACGTTGTCATTTAAATTTAGGCCCCACATTCAACTCAAATATTCTTTCTTAAGAAAGGAGAATAAGATTATCGTTCTGGAATTCTTTGGTTCAGTGTGGGCTTGTACGGCTTCGGAATAATAATAACATAGACCTCTCTCCAACCATTGGAAATATAGTGGTGTTCGAAAGTCCTCCAGAATAATTCCAGGATTGGCACAATCGGTTCTTTAAAGCTTTGGAGCCTAATATGAATTATTCCATGAGGCCTTGCAGATTTGTATGCTAAGAAAGTGTCTATGGCTCACGCAACCTTCTTCCTATCTATGATTTGGTTTCATATATCATATATGTATTTCAAAGTTTAGATGTATTTCACATAACTGTGGTTGGGCTTCTATCTATACTGAACGTATCGAAAAGACATACAGGGAAGTAATTGCTCTTAAGTGACTCTAGGGTTTCCTTGCAGGAGTCTGTCTAGGTATCGTCTGGTCACTAAAGGAAAGCTGGAACAATGTGGGCTTTTGACATGGGTTTTGTGAGCCTAGAGCGTCATTTGTAAACTGTAAAAAAATTGGTATCACCAAAAGAGGTTCAGCAAGAACTTTCGTAGACATTGTGAATAGCGGACGATAGTTCGTTTACCAACCCTTACTATTTTGAGCCGAAAAAAAAATTCGAAATTCCCGCCAGAGGTCTTTTATCTCTAGGCAATTGCTAGCATTTAAGATCTAGCCCAAGGCACAGAGAGGTTAAGTAATTTGTTCTAGTTTCTCTATCGTCGTAATGTAATGTTTTTGATAGTTAATGCAAATCGTTTTATTTGCGCACGTAGTAGAAATATGCACATAATTGCTCTGCTAAATATTTAAATGCAAAAATTTGTCTTAAACTGGACCTCTCTTTAACTTCTGTATTTCATTCGCTATAAACTCCTGAAATACTTTCTCAACCCTTGAAACTCTCCACACTAATCTCAAGCAGCTGTTGACCACAAGTTTCAATCAACAAAACAAACAATTGGACACATAATTCACACAGAATGACAATGGAACAATCTTTATTGGATTAAACATAGACAAAATGAATGAATAGCTCCTGGCACAGCACCATGGCACCCTGAGTACACCCGCACACGCGTGCCAAACAATCTTTGGATCACCTTTATAGTATCTAATTCTTTTATTTTTCTTTTTATGCCCATTCAAGGATAACCCAAACGAAGACCATTACAAATTATTGTGGGCGTTAAAAATCCGATTCAATTGGAAATTAAAAGATTTTCCTATTGTGTCCTCGAGGCGGGGGTGCCCCGCATGGCGTTTATGTGTTGACCGTTGGTCAGATACTTTTTATTGTCCTTGTCTCTGGATTTGTATAGAGGTAAGAATGAAATTCACTGTGGAACAAGGGTGTTGACAACCCTTACCCCACGCGGCATTACGAATGAACATGGATTTTCATTGGAATTTGCTACAGTTCACACTCTTCCTCGCATCATCGTACTGGTCCACTGTATAATTGTTGCAAAGAACAATAGAAAGCTTGATTAAAAATTAATGTATCTTTTAGATTTTTAATTGAATTTATTGGAAACTTACCAATATAATAGGTTAGCTCTGATGCGCCTTCTTGGCAAAGTCGAAATTAAAGTGTATCTAATGGTTTACAATTTTGAACTCAACCATGATATGTATGCTATGCTCAGCTTGGGGGTAATTTATTTTTTATGGTAATTTCCTGTTACTTTGGTCGGTATAGTTCCTTCCCCACAGTTGAAGGCATAGAAGGTGGGTACTTTCAGCCATTTTTATGCATTAACAATCGCCGACGTGTTCGACGTTGGAGGCATGTTATGACTTCCATTGACCCGGTAATAAGATTCAAGTCACGTACGAGCGTAATTTTTTATTTTTTACCTGCTCGAATTTTTACTCCAAATATAAGGAAAATAAGTAAAGGGGCACAGGAAATTTGAAATTACAATTTTGTGGAATATTATGGTAGCTATAAAAATAAATTGTTGTTTCTTTCGTTATTTTTTGTGTAGGTTTTTTTTAATTTAATTTGCATTTAAAAGCTATGATGGTACGTCATTCTATTAACAAAATGTGACATTTCAGAAGAGCTCATGACAGCATAATGACATTTCAGATTCTTTAGGTGACGCATTCGACTTGAGATATTTACATATGTACATTATATTGCCATATTATTTTTAATTCTTGATGGAAGTTTAATGAATTATACTCTTAAAAAGGTATATCCCAGATGTAATGTTATCTTATCAAATCAATAAAAAAATGTGTCCACCATCTATATTCAAAAATTTGGTAATTTTTTCTCGAAGATTATATTATATCTGTAAGCACACTCTTCTTCAAAAAAAAAATCTGTCGTTGACTTTTCATTAACGCCTTTTGAGGTTTCGTTATGTGCACAAGCGGGTAGAAGCATGCAATGGATTTTTTAAGGTCCACATCTCTGTCAACTCCCTCTCTCTGACTTCCATATGGTGAACAACTGTTGCCCGGTTGCTTTACTGGAGATTGGGTTCAAACCCATTTGGAAGGTTGTTGTTGCTAGCAAGGTCAGGAGTGTTACCACATAAGCATTTTTCATGCATCCAGGCACCAGTGGAAAAATACTCTTGATGAATTCAAAGGTCATGTGTAAAGTTAGATTCAGGCTTAACTATTTATTGAACACCTTATATGCGATACTACGAAATTTTTTTAGCTCGGTATATAAAGTCCGATTTATCCTGTGAATCGTCCTCGGAGTTATATTAAGAGCCTTGCCCTCCAGGTTGGGAAGCGCGCTTCAAAAATAATGCATCTTTTGATGTGGATTCGTTATTGGAGACAGACGCAGAGAAGAGACATCGGTTTCAAAACATGTTAACGAGCGCCTCACAATAGTTCGCGTCTGGATAAATTCGGCAACATTCGCCAAAATAAGCCTTCTATGACGTATGCCCCGACAGAGAAGATAATTTATGACACCAAAGATATATTTTTCATCTCTGATATGGGCAATGATCTAAGCTATGACTTTCAAATTGTCCTATTCGACTTAAAACTCTAAGGACCAAGCTAGGGGCACTGAGTATCTTTGGTGGTACGTCGGAAAATACAGGCTTCAGGATTATTGATTTTGCTGCGGGCGAAATATTGCTAAAGCCTTAACACAATTCCCACAACTCAACATTCGAAAATAACATGGAGATATTGAATAAATATAATATGTACATAGAATAGGACACTCTACAACTTGAAAAGCCATAGTCAGGTTTCGGTCGAAATTGGCGATAAAAAAGTTTAATGGAAAGGTTTTGTCACACGTTAAGAAACCGCAAACCAAATATAATGGAAAGGTGTTACACGCTATAAAAACATCCATTTAAGAATAACTGGCACAAGGCCACTGCTCAAGTTTCATTGATGTCAGAACTTTGCGATTAGCAAACATTGGATTCGGACTAATATCTCTTTGTATCAAAATGCGGCTGCAGATATCACGAATAACGCCAAGAAGAAGTAATAGTGTAAAGAAGCTCCTGGTTTGATAATAAGTGCGTGAAAGCACATGCAGCTGAAAAAACAGGACCAAAACTGCTCGAGGGCTCTAGATGCAGAAGAGAAACACTGGTTTCTCAGAAAAAAAAAATTTAAGCTTGATAAACGCGTGATTCAAGATATGGACAAAAGCTACTGAAGGAATGAAACTCAAAAGTTTTATAAAAAGGAAAAGCTACAGATACGAAAAGCTACTCGATACGAAAATTGCAAATATGGCAGTAAAATAGCAGTCGATGCTGGAAATTTGGAAAAACCACTTCTGCAGACTGCACAACGGCGATTTAGAACCAAATTCTGTTCACACGCAGAATTACCCATTCAACCTGATATTGAGAAGTTTAAGCCAGCTTAATACCACTGAGGTCTTTGGAGATTATGGCCTAGCTATCGAACTCGTCTAAGCTGCAGGGGATGGCTTTGGGTAGAAGTATGCACCAACTCATCGTTTTTTTTGTTTTTGTATATAATTTACACACACTAAAGGGCTACCTTTTTAATGTCAGTGGACACAGCGTGTGCTTAGATAAATAGCAGGGGCTTAGAAAAAGATACCGATGCACATTAGTTTTAAATTTCTGAAAATTATATAATGAGAAGGAAAAATACAGTTTTACAAAGCATTCCACATTCGAGTTGTACTGCTGAAGAACGAATCTCTGTATACTTAACTGTACGAACGAAATTGGGCTCGAGGGTTAATTGGTGGGCATTCCTAGAAGCGCGAGCATTACGGTGAAACTGTTTTAGGGGAGGAATGCAACTAGCTATTTCTGTAGAACAATGAACGTAGAAATAACAGTAGAAGAAGGAGAGACATGAAACATTCCGCCGATATTCGAGTGACGTAAATATTCTGACGATGGGTTCATCTCCAATCATTTTGAACGCTCTCCTTGGGATACTATCCAGAAAACTCAAGTTGCCGGAACAACCGCCTAAATATGGGAGTTGTATTCTAGTCTAACACGGATATATACGATTTGTAGATATAAGCCATGTCGGAAGGGGAAAAGAATTTTCTGCGGCGTTTTTGGTGACTTCATATATATCAACATATATGTTCGTTCCACAAGAGTTTGTTGGTGATGCACATACCGAGAATACCTAGATCATCGGTTTCCATGATACAAGTGCCGCGCATGGATAATGGTAAGGAGGGTATATTTCGCTTTAGTGGCAGAAGACAGCATTGTGTTTTTGACCCATTAAATTCTACACGATTTGTTAATTCCCATTTCATGATACTGTCAAGGTCAGAATTTAATTTAATTTAATATAAATTGCCGTTGAAGATCCACATCCGAAGAGCAGGGTTGTGAGTCTAAAAACGAATATGAAAAGCTAAATGTGCTGTCGTCAGCGAAGTAGTTTAGTGGATTTGAAGTTTCAGACAAAAGATCATTTATAAAAATAAGAAAGAGAGACGGAGACAAAACAGAGCCCTGGTGATCATCAGCATTTATTTTGAAGATATTAGACTTGAACCCATAAAACTTGTAGTGAACGGTCCGATAGGTAGTTTCTAATCCATCGAAGGAGGGAAGCATTGATACCGAAAGCACGCATTTTCGATAATAGGGCCTGATGCCAGACTCTATCAAATGCTTTAGAAATATCGAGTGCAATAATCTTGCTTTTTCCGAAACAATGCGCAAGAATTTATTCACCTGTATGGTGAGATAAGCCATAAGATCACCAGTGGACCTATTGCGACGAAAGTCATACTGCCGGTCATTAAGAAGCGTTCGTTTTCAAGATATTTCTTAAACTTATAATTAATAAGAGTTTCCATGTTTTGCCTTAATTGTTGGCCATGTAAAAATTTGGTTTTTCGAACATAGACGTTGCAGGCCTTCCTGGATTGTTTAAGCTTTACCTGGTTTTTCTCAGTTGGGTTAGCCTTATAGCTACGGAAACTATCCTCTTTGAACCTGATAATCCCTTTGTAGCTTGGGTTGAACAATGGATTTTCTTTCGGTCTGATGCTAGTAATTCTATTTAGATATTTAATAAAAGTTCTCATTCCCCATAGAATTAGGTTTTTTCAATATAGTTTGACATGAAAATATAGCAGATATGACAGTGGTCAGAAGTGCCTAGAGGCGATAATACACTAATAGTGTACTTATCAGGCTCAGAGGTTAAGTTAAGTTAAGAGTGTTTTCGGCCGATATGCGGGTAGGCTTGTCAACAAGTTGTGTCAGATAGTTAAATTCGGAAAAGATCTCAGCACACATGCCTTCGGGTGTTGTCGCGCTTAAATAGCGAAGCCTGGAGGAATTGTGGACATTGAAATCGTCCGTAATAACGATTTCAGTGTGAGGGTACAGGGAGATAATTTTTTGAATGGAGTCGGACAGAGTATCGAGGAGGTATCGAGGAGGTATCAACAAATCTTGGCTTAACTCATCAATTGGATTCTCCACAGTCAAAATTTCCAAATTTTCAATGAATATGGTGACCTCTGGTGATCGATCCTGCAACCATCGACTGTGACCGTGGCAATACGCTGGGATCGTAAAGATGTTGGGAGTTAAGATGTTTCACTGAGTTCATAACGACAATGATGTAGTGCTGGTCAAAATCTGTCGACTAGCTAGCTCCTTTTTACGAGTACCTAACTACATGTAGCTTGAGCCCGATATAAATTAAATGTCATCTCCTGCATGGTGACAACGCGACGGCGACGTGCCAGACTGACCTAGGCGTAATGCCTGCTGGCTGCGTCACCTATACGGCGTGCTTCAAACTTTTAAATTGGATGATCTGGCTGATAAAAAAGTTCCGTTTGTATAGTAATATATATATATATATACTATAGCAATTATTAAATTTACCACTATGAGCGCTCTCAAGTGATAAGCGTAAACTCCGTTTTTTTTCTTAGATGTGATGCTACTCCTCTAGATGTACAATCTTACATTATGGGTAACATGTACTTTAAGAAAATCTCTGGTGACTTCCTGCTGCTTGCTCATTTTTCAGAATTTACATTTCAAAATAATCGGAAAGGAACCTATTGATGGTTTAAAAAAATTTCAATTGCATATAAAGTGATAATAGTTGATAGTTTTGCATTTATCTGAATAATTTAAACAAATTTTGCTTCGCAACATAAATTTTCCAAAATCTTCATACCTACATGCACTTATATAAACCCACCCATAAGCCAGACGCATGTCTTTTCAAATTCCCTGATTTTCCAAAAGTTCCCTCGAAGTCTTTTCCAAAAAATTTTAAGTTCCATCGTATTTGGCAGACGTAATTTGATGACATGCAATAAATTTCATAAATACCCTCATTAGCGCTTCATATGATGCCAGACCGAGTGTCATCTCCTATACGATACCCTACCCAGCCAGCCAGCCAGGAAACAACGTGATGCCTAGCTTCATCTGAAAATAGCCAAAAACCAATTTCAATAGCATCAATGACAATCGATACCAATCTGGCGGCGCGTGTCGTCCTTTTGTTGGTTGCATTTCGAAAAATGTTTAATGACCATTTAAATTTGGAAATTTTTTCAATGCCATTTCAAACAGTCACTCAGATATTATAACGTTAGGTCCTTGATGACGCCCCCTTCTTTAAAGCACGAGTTTCTAATGTGATGTGTTCATTTTTGAACCTATATCTATACATGACGGGGGGAAATCAACTGTCAAGGGCTAAAAACACTCATAAATAATGTGGTTCTTGGTGATTTGAGTTCAAAGAATGCCATTTAACACCAGTGAAGTGCATATGATGTATAAATCCCATGTGCGCTGATTGTCACTATGGTTTCTGAAATCGAGCAAGATCATTGAAGGGAGGTTTAATGAAAAGCCAAAGTGATATTTTTCAGATATTTGGGTGCGGGAGATCTTGTCATAAAAATGTTGGGATGGGTTTCTATGACAGAAAAACATGTTTGTTTTCTATAAGGCTTCAATTTTTTAATGATAAAAGTTACAAAATAGGAAGATAACCAAGCTTTGAATTTGAAATTAAAATTCAGGAAACAACAGAAAAAGAAGACTTTTTCCTCACCGCAAGAATAGTTCTTGGTAAGGTCGTCTTGAACAAGAATATCTTTATGATTGGAGATCTTTTGGAGAAGGTGGAGACGACAGATTTTTCATTGCATCAAGCAAGAATATAAGGTTGAGAAAAGAGCTTTGTTGAATCATTTTTAACTTCGAAAAAGCACGACGCAATGAGGAACTGTGCTTTTGGGTTTATCGAGTTAATTTACGAAAATCTGGCAAACGCCACCATCACCTACCTAACCGGGAAAATACCTCACGCTACACTAAGCGCACAATTAAACACAGTGATGGCACTTGGGGTTCGGGACCAATTTGATTGAAGGTGTTATTTCAAAAAGTCATATACATTTGTCAGTATTTCGTTGTTGGCCGAAGAAATATTTTTATAAAATTGTCTTTCCACAAAACAAAAAGACCCAAAATATTCGTCAACATTAAAAAAGCTTTAGTTCAAGCACAATAATGTCGAAGTTTATGGAGTGACCTTCTCAATCCATGGACTTAAACCCCATCGAAAATCTTTAGCGTGACTTAAAAATATGTAGTAAACAAAATAAAAATGAACCGTAAAACGGAACTTTAGAGAATAACCAAAGAAATCTGGTTTGCCCTTCCGCAAGAAAAGTATACAAAATTAGTAGATTCCATGCCCAATAAAATAAACAAAATTTTGAAAAATAATGGATTTTCAACAAAATACAAATCGTTATTCTTGATTATTTGAAAAATAAAAAAAAAATAAAAAACATTTTTTTGGAAATTTTAAGTGTTAATATTATTATGGTCAAAACTTTGGGAAGATATTTTTTGGAATTAATGTCAATGTTTTCTTTAAAAAAAATACATCTTGACTTAACTTGGGCATTCGTTTCCAAATAATATTGGGTTAATATCTTTGCCTTAAGTAAGTTCTGACCATAGCTGTATATCCAAGTGGGCAAAGAATAAAAATATAATTCCTGTCAAATACTTCGACTTGAAGTCGAGCCATGATACCAACCAAAACGTGTCCACGTTAATTTATAAAGTCCGGTAGAACAATTCTAAAATTAAGTTTCAAACGAGCACCTGCTCGATATGTTCGCTATCTTGCGGTCAGCCTACAAACATTGGTTCCCTTCAAAGATCAGGGACTACTTGTCCTTGTATGTGAATATTGCATACTCAATACTTAATTCAAATTATGGTATGAATTCTTTATCTGGTTGCACTATTTGCCAGAAGACTCAAGTGCGATAAAAACTGACCTATCTGACACTTCGATCTTTTTTCAGACGGCTAGGTAATCCTCTCACCTTCTTCTGGTCAGTAACATCAAAGCCACCACTAAGGGTCTAAAAAAACCATACAAATTGTACTATACGGGTGCTTCTCTAGTTGATTTGGAAAAGGCTTTCTATTGAACCTGAACAGACGGGGCGTAACTAAACCACTATTTCATATGCTCCAGGACATGCTAAATGGTGTTTTGTTTTGTTTGCAGGGTCACGTCGACAAGATTCAGCGATATTGTGTTGATTGGAATTCGACAATAAAATTCGACAAATGTGAAACTATCTTATTTAGTACGAAGGTCTGTACGTACTGGCACTCTGATATTTTGTTGTAGTGTGACCGTGTTAGATTCAGCATATCTAATTTGTTTCAAATGTGGCACGAATTGAAACGATAAGCCAAGCTGCAAAAGCACTAAATAGAAAAGTAGTTTTACTTAGTAGATCTTTATGGAGAATAGTGAAAGTTGCGCAAGATAATGGTTATTTAACTGACTCTCCTCAGTTTCTTGAAGCAAAGGAAGCAATAAATTTTCCAAGGGAAAAACTGGTGCTACTTTGCACAGGTTGTCAAGGTGAGCCACTGGCAGCTACCGCAAGACTTGCTGCTAAGAGTCATCAAGCATTTAAAATGCAGCAAGGTGATACCATGATCTTTTCGTCAAAAATCATTCCTGGAAATGAAACTCGTGCGCACAATTCCGTACTTGATGATCGAAAAACACTTGGTGATTTCTTGCCATAAACGTAAAAATGCTAACAAAAATATTTTGCTTTGCGCGAAAAACTTCTTCCCTCCATTCTCGTTTGCAACAAACCTCTACAAGGGTTGGAATTGGAAATTGGAATCTATTCTCCATTTGAAATGTTAGGCCTCATGTGCTTACCTCGTAAAGGTGACAAAAGCAGTTGGTAAACAAAGCTGGATTTGAAAAAAACCTGATGCGAACGTTATATCCACTTTGTGGCACGTGTCCGACAAAAAATAAAATTAAAATGTTTTCCCAAATAAATATTAAATAATCCGAAGATTAAACATAATATTTGAATACCAAGATTAGCTTTGTTAATGTTCAAACACCACCAAACAACAAATGGCTCTACAAATGGATCAACAAAAGAATCTAAGCCTCCTTTCCAATCCATTCATATTGTTTAGCTTTAAAAAACTTTAAAAAAGAAAAATCACTATTATAATTATTCAAACTTTATCTTCCAGCATAAATCTATTAGACGAGTCTCCTATTTCCATAGCCAGTTCTCTGCAGCAGCCTATATCACCATATCACCGATGAAATTCATTTTAAATTCGACAAAAAAGAAAAAAGATACATTAATTCCCCATCCGCTGCAGCCGCCGTGTTTACACTAATTCAGTCGAAAAAGCATAATATTTAGAATATTTTATCTTTTCCTTCGTAATAGCCTTATGCATTTTCAGGGAACTTATAACATCTTAACACAAACTTCATGCATTATATATCTATATTCGTATCTATAATAAATAAATGTTGGAATACCTTCATTTTCATCTTCAAAGTGCATAAATCTCTGGGAAAAATATCAAATTATATGATTTTTTGTTGTTGTTTTCCCTCCTTAATGCATGTTCGGAAAATGTGTTTATTTTTACTTTGCTGCCTTATGCACGCTCATTTCGGCGCGACTCACTCAATTCGGGAACAATGTATTTTCATTATAATTTTCCATTTTTTTTAGACTGAATAGGAAAATAGGAAAAATGGATTTATGAAAATTACCTGATGCACACACTCTTGTGAACCACCTAGTTTGGAATCGGAAATGGCCACAATCGGTGGCGTGTGCCTGGTGCCCCAAAACAGCATCTCCTCCATCATTTCGTTAATTAATTGACCTGCCATAATCACTTGGATACTTTTTTCGGGTCGTTATATGTGTGGATTTTCTTTTAGGTTCTGTCCAATTAATTTTGTGGAATTTTAAAAGAAACGATTCACTTTATAGAATGATGGTGTGGTGAAAAATCGTTTTGTCACCTGCTCGAGGCGTTAAGAGCGTGCGAGGTTGCTGCCACAGTGTCAAGACTGTTCTCTGTTTGTTGCCTAAAAAAAAGCATTGAATGAGTTGAAAACTCCAGGTTTTCATGATAAATTGTTGAAGGATGCTGCAGCATTCTGGGTATTTTCCGGAGTACCTGGATGCTGCATTGGAACTCGACGGGCCTTTAACACCTAATGGGGCGTTTCAAGAACGCGCGTTCCATTACTTTATTACACACGCTTAGTGGGTGTCAAAAAATATTTTCAAAATTTTAACAACCGACACTCAACTAATTGTCTGCGTTTAACACTCGGTGAAGGGGTTAATGTGATGATTAATTGATTGTTGAAAGGAACGCAGCGCTGAGTGGGTTTATTAAACATCATATTTCATGGGATGTTCCTGAATGAAAGGAGTACTATAGTTGCGATGATGCCTTGGTGAGAGTGAATCTCAAACAAGTTCTCGGATTTTTTGATAGATGCTGGGTGTTGGTTTTTGAAATTGATTGTTATGAATTTTTATGATCATTGGCGGGTAAGTTGTACGGTGTCAGCTGAAAGGTGTGTGGTTATGACAAATTGGTTATTTGTCATCGGGTTATGGGTGCTAAATGACTTAATGGAATGAAAAATGTTTTTTTATTTGTGTATTGGGGTTTTTGTTTATGTCCGTAATTTAAAGGAAAACATACATTCAACTGGATTGTTGCATTTTAATATCATTAATATTCTCATATCGATCTGGAGGCAGAATGCAGAGAAAAAATGTATAGGTAATGGTCGTTTTCGACACTTAGGAATTTACGGTAAATCAGCGCATAATTAAAACCTACTTGTTTTATTTATCGGAGAACGAATTTGGACAGGATGTCAACCTCCAATAATTTCAATTAATTGTCAAACTCCATTCAAAGAAGTTAGCTAGTATCCTAACCATGAAATCGATATTATGGGTGAAGTCAATATACGCAATTGTAGTTGGCTTTGTTTTTCTGGCCTGACAACTCGCAGAAGGTATGCTACAAAAATTAAATCAGCTCATTAATGAGCCAACACTCTAGACTTGTGTCTTACCTCCGAACGCGATAAATACAGACAGTTTTATCAGTTCATTGTATTATTTCTGCAAAATTTTTAGCCAGCAAATTTTGAAAGAACTGTAACACTCATATCCAACTTTTAAAATGATCAAAAAATTTGGCAAAACATTTCAACTACTCCTGTATTTTTTCAGTTACCCCTGTGGGTTCGGGGATGAAAGAATAGGCCCACGGTATGGATGTGCCTGTAGTAAGAGTCTGCTAAAACATCCTCCCCTATAGGTCCGGGGGCAGAATTGGCCTATGGCCGGGTTGCCGGAAGTACGAGCCTTCCAATACCAAGTCTAGTTAAGCAACTACCACTTTATCCGTAAAGAAACGTGGTAGAAACCTTGCTTCTGGGCGGGCATTCAGGGAGTGTCCTAGTCTTCACCTTGGTTGACTGGATTACTGAACTGTTGCCTTACTGGATGGTGGGCTAGCGACTTCATGGAGTTGAACCACAAGTGGGTCTCATGAGAGACGGGCGAGGCCTCACCTAGGGTCTAAAAGTAGGTACCATGTGTTAACAGGAGCCCCGGCTGATTACACGAGCTTGTCTCGGTAGCAGTTGCCTGTTAAAATTGACGTAGGCCCCCTTGTGGCAGCTTCATGGGGGCTGTGGTTACTCCAAATGCGAAAGCGAAAACGTATCTTTGGTTTCTGGGAGGATGGGACGGTTTCGTAAGAAAAGTGTGTTCATTGTCTTATTTAACCTTTATACTAGGGGTGCATGATAGGCCCTGCTTCTTAGCAAGGAGGATGAATTTACCATGAGAAATTCATCATTTGCTACTAGAGTGGTTTAGCTTGATAGTGTGGTCTGGTAAACCACTTTAAGGGTCTTGTCCGCCCCAAGGGAACTCCATAAGTGGGTAGGCCCACCGTGGAATTAAGCCTTAATAGGCAGGTGTCCACGTAAAGCCTCTTCACGATCTGTATTTGTTCAGTCGCAAGAGTATTATTAATACATCTTAACTTGCCAAGATAGTATTCCCAATATTATTCTAAAGAGGTGTCCTTTAAGGTTGGCTGAACCAGTGCGTGGTTGCGATGATATATCGTACAGAAATGTGTAACTAATCTCTGCACTTAATACTTCTGAAGCACTTATTCGACGTCGCCTAGAATGCTGCGAAGTTTTTGTTTTCCTTCGAAGATGCAAGAAATTTTTCTTATTAACGTCCAGATACAATATGTACATGTCTTGAGCACCGTCATAATATTTCTTGCCTTTCAATATTTATCGCAATTTCTATGTAAACAATGCTGTGGCGAAATAGCCGACGGAATTCCTCCCGTTTCCATGTCTTCGAAAAAAACGACTCGATTTTTCGATAAGATGCGAGTACCAGAAATTTGAAAGAAAAGAAAATTTCTCGGAGAAAGTTAATTAGAAACACGCGAGCACCAATACCAAGCCCTTTCCAATTTTAGGATGAAATCGAACATCAATTAGGTGTTACTATAACTAGCGGTTGATCAGTTTTCGAAAACTTATTGTCTTCTCATGAAGATCAGGATGGGATTGTGACTTCTCTCGAGGAGCGAAGAGTAATACTTCCTGCAGCGAAGGGACTTTAGTTTAATAATCCCACTTCGCCTTTTACACAAAAAAGGTGATTCTATTAAATGCAAACATATCTTCACTATTTAATCTCATGAGAGTTGAAGGCACGTCTTTATCAGATCGATCAATTAACCAGATACTGGAATATTAATCATATCTACAAAGGCTCTCTTATCTCTATTCGCTTTCTACTAACCTACCATAAGCCAGCAGCGACGCGTACTTCTGCTCCTGGTTCTCTCTGTTGTAAGTGTTTACATGCGACTACAGTAGCACCCTGGAACTTTGTTGGAAAAGCGTCTTTAAATATCCAATACTAACTTAACAAATCACTTAGATTCAAAACAGTTTTAATCGTATATTTGCTATTTTTTTTACTTTGTGCTGCAGAATTAGAACCAGCTAACGTTATCAGCTCATTTTATTAACAAAATATTATTTATAAAAACCATCCAATGTTTTTCACGACTAACAGGTTAACACCTATAAAAAACATAACTCGGGAAATACATGTAGGTACACATCTCATTTTAAGAAAATGCATCCAGGAGATTCATTAATTAAATAACTTGCCACCTTCACAACTCACATGAACTATAGTACCAAGATATTTGAATAATGCTGGTTGTGAACTCTTCGCAACACTAAATAAAATTAAATCACTTACTTAAAAACCCACACCGCAACCTAAAGTTGCTACAATAATCTGAGTTTGAAATATTGTTAACTGGCTGGCCGTAACACACTCTACCTGCTGACTAGACACAGACTTCCTTGCCCGATACTCATGGTTCATGGATTCAGCGGGCAAATTACGGAACTCCGAAATCGCCAGCGGCTCACAATGGTCACAGGGTGTAACAATTACATGTTGCAAACAATTTTACATGAATTTCTACTTTAGTAGGTGATGAGAAGACAATAGGCACTTAGTGCTTCTGCTGGTATGAGATTTAAGCCCAGGCTCCTCTAACTAACCTATATTAAGACAAGCACATCGAGAAATCAAATTTTACAAATTATGCTGGTAAAGGGTTAGCAAACATCCATTAGATGTCATGCGAACAACTTAGAAACAAAAATACTTCGTTCCGCTTATGGATGATGGCACACATTTCATTACAAATTGCATTTAACACTTAATTCCAAAAGTGAAATATAAAAAATAAAAAAAAATTGATTTAGTTATACTGCCAGCAGTCATTTTTCATTCCGAATTCATCTTTTCTGATTAGTGGAATAATATACATCTGTGATTTTTTTTGGTCTAGCAGATCACAGGACGAGGTTAATTAATGACTTTTGTGCCTCCTCTGTTCCAATGGTGGATTGAAACTGAAACGACTTTTTAATGTAATCACTCAAGGAATAAATGAAAAATAGTTTTTTGATTTATTTACAAACATTCCTAGGTACATAATTCGTATAAAAGATTTACGAATATCACTGGGTTTTGGGATCTGCGTGGATGTACCTAGACTCCTTGATGACAGTTTCGATTGTATTGTTAACTTTAATACAGTCAGCTCATGCCAAAAGGGCTAGAATGATAAATCGTTTTTTGTGTCTGGTGATAGAAAAAATCTTAATTGCGTTTAGACTCAAGACCTTAGTGAGTAAACTTTCTGATTGGTATTCGTCGTAATTCTAATAGACGAAGTGCAGGAAGTAAACAATGTGCTTTGTAGGAAAGAGGGAAAGAGGAACATTACGGTATAGGTATACTGTATACATATCTGGTTAAACCAATAAATTATGATAGTTTTTGTTTTCTGAAATACTTTATTTAAAAGTAATATTAGTCACTCAGTTTTATTGAATTTAAAAAATGCGTTATAACAACTAAGTTGAAAGTTAAAACCATTATATGTAGATAGATACTATTACGGAGGAATGTAACTACATTGTTAAATTAAAGTAAAGTGGGAAATTCCTTACAGGAAAGTAGACAAACAACTTATTAAGCAACAGAAAAGTTTGTTTCAGCCCAAAAGAAGTTCTTGACATAATAAATCTACAGGTTTCTTAAAAAAAATATCCCAGTTCATCATGTTAGAAAACAATATAAAACTCAGAAGCAAACATCGAAATAAGGCAAATTAGATACTCGACCAAAAACAAAATCGGCTAAGATTTCAGCACGTTTTTTCATAGCTACTATTACTCTTCTGGAACCTTTCCTAGAAGTGAAAAAATAACTTTTGTCAAAAAAGGCAACCATTTTTTCTACTACCGATACCATGGCTATGGAAATGCTGATCAATCCACTTGTACGGGTTCAGAAATATCTCGAAAATCGAAATTTTTACGAAATGTTTTCGAGGCAATCATTCCACTGACCATGTAGCATATCTCACTACGGTTGCTCAAAAAAATATCGATGCATCAGAAACATCGATCTCTTTCATACGATGCATCGAATCAAAGCGATGTATCGAATGCGTTCGAGGGCTGTTTTCCTGGTCCGAGCTAGGCTGGGGCATTCACAAAGGAAGTGATATGAGCCCTCTTTTGGATCAGGATGATATCCTCTGCATAATTTAAATGTGCTACGGCCTATTCTACTCATGTGGGCCCCCATTGCGTTGTGATCCGTAAGGACACTAGCTTTTGAATTTATTCTGTATTTTTCTTTGAAATGTTTGGCTTAAGACTTCTTGACACGCGACAGTTATCAAGTTTTGACCACCTCTCGTTTACGGTTTTGGAGAAATATTTGTGAATTTTGTTTCTATTTTCCAAGGGTTCATGTACCCAGGGAACGGGATGGCTTGGTTACATTGATGAACCGTTTTTGGCCAGTTTGTCAGCCTTTTCGTTTCCGTGAATATCGCAGTGTCCGGGAACCCATCGGAGGGTAACCAGGTTTCACTGATTTGCCGCAGATTATTGCGACATCTGTCGATCAGTCAAGACTTGGACGATTGCCGATAGGTATGGACTTGATAGCCGCTTGGCTGCCTATGAAAATATCAATGTTTTTGTTCTCCAGGTTAAAAGATAAAAAATGTTTTGCGGCTTTGCCTACTGCGAGCATTTCTGCTTGAAAAACACTAAAGTTTGGCAACTTTACAGATCTATTTATTGATGGGTTTATCGAGAAGATACCAGACCCTACCCTTGCTTCCGTTTTAGAACCGTCTGTAAGGACAGAGATATGATTTTTATTTATGACTCGGTTTTCCCTCCAGCATTCTTTTATAAGATAGTCTGTTAGTGCCACCTTATTAAAATCTAAGTGCGGTACAGTATATTCGGTTTGGCGTCAGTTTCTATATAATTTTCTATAATTTTATGACCATACTGGCCATTATTCCAGTTGTTTGAATGCCTTAATCTTAAGGCACTTTTGGCCTCCAGCTACTTTATGAAAAGGTCTATTGGGGCTAATGAGAGGAATGTTTCTAGGGCTGCGGTTGGAGTAGTCCTTAAACAAATTGTATTACCAATGAATTTTTGTCATAGATTTGAGATTGGTTGCCTTATCAAGTGCAGGCCACCAAACCAAACATGCGTATGTCAGAATTGGTCTGATGATGGTTGTGTACATCCAATGAATGGTTTTTGGGCTAGGACCTCATCTCTTACCAAAAATTCTACTGCAAGTATAGAAAGCTATTGAGGCTTTCCTTATTCTTTCTTTGATGTTTTCTTTCCAGTCTAGCTTACGGTCTAATACTAACCCTAGATATTTCGTTGAACCAGATATACGAAGCGGTGTCCCTTGTAAAGTGGGAGCAGTTATATTTGGGACGTTTCGTTTTCTTGTAAACAAAACTAGTTCGGTCTTAAGCGGATTTACATCCAGTCCGCAGCTATATATCCCACCTGTGGTATTCCTTTAAAAGTTCAGATCGTAGTTCCTTACCACACAATTCTGAATTTACCGTATGCTCCGGTTTATCCAATTAGATATTATAGGATAAATGTTGACAGATTCTCACAGGCCCATTCAATGTCAAAAAATGCCCCTAAAGTAAATTTTTTTGAATTGGATTGATTTTTCGATAGTACCCGCCACCTCGTGGAGAGCTGTCTCAACAGATTTGCCCTTCATGTAGGCATGTTGGGCCTGCGAGAGGGTATTGTCCCCTTATTTTAAGCGGATGTGAGTTTCATTTATTCTCCCTAAAGTTTTGAGACTAAAGGATGATGAATTATTGGCCTGAAATCTTTTGGTTCGGAATGAAAATAACCTTGACTTTTCTCCAACTGATTGGAATATAGGTAATATTTAAACATCCTCTGAATATTTTCAACAGAAAAACAACAATGATTTCTTTAGGGCATTGGAGCATATTCGGAATTATTCTATCAGGTCCTGCAGATTTATATACTGAGAAAAAGTCTATGGCCCAATCTTCTTATCTGTTATTTGGTTGCCTAGGTTTGAGTTCATTCTTATGTTATGGCCTCTCCTTCCAAGTTGTGTGTGTCGATGACGCAGCCAGGGAAGTGAGTGTTCATAAGTAACTCCAGGATCTCTGTGTAGGAGTCGGTCCAGGTACTGTCCGGTCTTTTAAGATAGCCTGGAGCAGTTCGGACCTTAGGCATGACTTTTCTGAGCCTAACAGCGACATTTGTAGATTCTATTTCTGTAAAAAAAAAGTTGCCATGTAGCCCTTTTTGCATATATTGCTCGTTTT
Organism: Platycheirus rosarum; assembly: GCA_963971375.1. Taxonomy (NCBI): domain Eukaryota; kingdom Metazoa; phylum Arthropoda; class Insecta; order Diptera; family Syrphidae; genus Platycheirus; species Platycheirus rosarum. The sequence goes on from OZ020507.1 coordinate 68,018,659, forward strand.
ATGCATTCATTTTTATGGGACCTGTATAGATCCAAGTCTAAAGGTTCATTGCTATATTTAGTTCTGTTGAAAAGCCTCCTTGATTCTTTCCTGAGGGCAGACAACTCTTGAGACCACCACAAGGGGTCGAGATTACATTTGCCTTTGTTAATGGGGCATGAACTTTTGTAGGCATTGAGAATAGCCGACGTAAGCTCGTTTACCCTTATTTGAATGTCGAAGCTAAATAGTTAAGTTTGGTTTTCGTATTAGCCCAACAGTGCGCCCAGTTCTTGCCCAGTATATACCCAGTTAGTTTTCCTAGGGTTTCTTTAGGGCTTTGGTTTTTCTATTTTATGCTTTATTAGGAATGTTTTCATTCTGTGGTCTGAAATTGTAACATTGCTTGAAACTTTCCAGTTACTGACCGCAATGAAGTTAGAATTTGTGAAGAGTGTCACATCGAGCACTTCTCTATTACTTCTGGTAATGAAGGTTTGTTCATTACCGCTTTTTAGTATCAGTATATTGTTTCTTATACTGTTGGAAAAGGGCAAGTAGCCCCTATCACAATCGGAGAATTTCAGTCTTTCTCAAACGTTGCCAGGAAATCTATGGATGAAATTACGGATACTAAGGGCAAACAACATATTGAAGTATGTGATTCTTTTAATCTGTGCCTATTGAATGGTAGAACCAAAAGTGATAGTAACGGTGAATTTACATTTATTAAAGGAAATGGATGTTCAGTAATTGACCTTGCACTTATTAATGGAAGCTGGCATGATTTGATACAGGATATAGAAGTTACTAGACAGGTTTTTTCAGACAACATGCCGCTATCAGTCCAATGTGCAATTCAAGGAGATACCCCTGTCACGAGGAATCTTTCGCTTCTCCCTAAACTGGTTTGAAAAGACAGTTGGGTCAACGAGTATCACCGTCAATTAGATGAATGTGTCTCCCTGCTGGAAACAGATTGGAGCAATGCTTTGTTATATCCAAGTTTTTTGACAATCGAAACCAAATGTGAAACATCAACCTTGGTTTGATGAAGAATGTTTCAAGGCTAGGCAAAAATCTCTTGGATCACTCAATCTCTTTAGGGAGCTGAATACGGAAACATCGAAACAAATCTATATTGAAGCGAATAGCCAATACAAAACAAATTTTGATTTGAAAAAAACAATATATTTTAATGGATTGGCGGCTGAAATTGCTCAAACGTCTAGTGGCAAGGAGTTTTGGAATGTTGCAAAAAACTTAACGGATACAAGCACAAAGTTGGTACACTTGTCGAAGTTAATGCTCTTAAGAACCACTTTCGAACAATGCTCAATCCAATTGGACCACAACTCTCATTTTCATAGGCAGTACCGCAAATATTTGATCCTACTTTGGAGTCACCATTCAGCATTGAAGAACTTTTTGAGGTGTTAAGCAAAGCTAATCAAAATAAAGCACCAGGAGAAGATAGAATATCATATGAGTTTTTTTAAAATGCCACCAACAATTTTCTAGAAAAAGTTCTTAATTCTCTTAATTGTATCTACGAAGAAGGAAAGGTACCCGCAGAATTCCAAAATTCAATAATATTTCCTATATTCAAAAAAGGCGATCCCAATAACGTAGAGAACTATAGAGGCATCTCTTTGATGAATACAATCTCGAAAGTCTTTACTGGTATATTGAACACAAGGTTAACAGAATGGGTTAAAGAAAATAGAAAGTTGAGTCAATTCCAGGCAGGTTTCAGATAAGGCTTTTCTACAGTGGATCAAATTTTCAACCTTTCAAGTATCGCCCAAAGCTATCTTAACCGACGGAAAAAACTGTATGCATTTTTTATTGATTTTCGTGCAGCATTCGACACGATCAACAGAAACTGTTTGTTCTACAAACTATCTCAAATCGGCGTATCAACAAAGTTCTTAAATATGCTACAAATTGGAGGAAGACAGGGATGTTTGCTTAGTCCATTAATATTCTCACTGTTCCTAGACGATATTTCAGTCTGCTTACCAGCCGGAATTTTAATTGAAGGAATACAAATCAAGACTTTGCTTTTTGCAGACGCTATAGTTATCTTGGCAGAATCACCAAGCTCTTTACAGCTCATGATAAATAAATTGGAAAATTACTGCAAGTACAATTGTCTACACATCAATACAACAAAATCAAAAATACTTGTATTTAGAAAAGCAACAGGTCGACTGGCAGGCTGTGAAAAATGGAAGTATGGTGGAGAAGATTTGGAAGTCGTCAAGTCATTCAAATACTTAGGAGTTACAATAAATCATGATCTTTCGATGAAAAAACACTTTGTTCTAAGACTCTCGGAATCGAAAAAGGCCATAAATTCAACGTGGAAGAATCTGATGTCCAATTCCATAGTCGGAGTCCCATCGAAAATAAAGGTTTTTGAAGCTGTCATGCGATCGGTAATGTGTTACGGTGCACAAGTTTGGGGAGGGAAATACTACGAAGACGTAGAAAAACTGTTGCGTTTCTTCTTGAAAAAACTTTTCCGACTTCCTCTAACTACATCAAACTATCTGCTTCATATTGAAAGTGGAATATCACCCCTGTTTGTGTTCACACTCGAACTAAGCATGAATTATGCGACCAAAGTCATGAACGAGGAAGATGATACACGACTTACCAAAATTCTAGTTAAGAAAGCGCTCAGAACGAAAACCCTTTTCTTCAGGGACTGGGAAAATCTAGCAAGCAGATACAATATCCATCTTGAGCTAGGAGAACATAATATCTCAGATTGGGGAAACATAACCAAGAAATTCGTGGATGATGTGGAACAGGCAATCAAAATGGAAAGCACATATGGTTCATATATCGGCAACTTGAACACCAACACATAAGTTATATGTACACAGACCTAAGTATTGCACAAATTTCAACGGTAATTCGGGCAAGAGGAGAACTAGTAAAGCTTAATTATATGATGATCTTCTGCTACGCTGCTGTCTATGCAACACCGGACAGAATGAAGACGTGATGCATTTTATTGGTTTCTGTCCCATATTGAAGGAAATAAGACGTAATCACTATGGAGTTAACGTAATGGCGATTGAAGATGTAAAACGTGTGCTCAACGATTGTGAAGATTGGAGTAGACTTGCTTCTTATTGTCAGATTGCTCTTAAGCATAGAACAAGAATAATTGAAGAAAACTTTTAAATATTTTAATGTTCTAAATTTTATTTTCCTTTTATAATATTTGTATCAGCACTTTTAATGTTAAAATGTTGTTGTCATTTCTCGGCAGACGGCTAAGCCATGCTTAAATGTCCTTTATAAAAAAAAAACATTGTTTTGTAAATTTTATTAATGATTCAATAAAGTGCCTTAATAATAATAATAATAATAATAATATTGTTTCATATAATAAATTCAAAAGGTGACTCATCTCGCGTTGGTATTTGTGCTTCCCCACTGCAGATGTCGGGTATTGGCATCACATGCTGCTAGTAGGCTCCAACCGTTCCTACGACGGTGGAGGCCCCGGTACATGGCATGTACGTCGAGGCTAAGATCAGGGGCGTTGCCCCTTCTCTTTCGCACTTCACTGTTGTCATATCTGCGCTACAATGGGGAGATAAGAGGAATAGTTTCTTCTTGGATTGTTTTGCTGTTTTGGTAGGCGCTTTCAATACCATGACCTGCCAATTCGCACTGGGAAAGCTGGGATTTTGACCTCGTAGGAGCTTTTTAAGCATTTCCTTCGAAATTTTCGAGCCTGGTATAATTATACGTATTTAAGGTCTTGCGGGAAGGTCTTTTTTGGGGGCAACTTCTAAAACTACCACTTCAAATCTATTCTTCAGTTCATCAATTTTGGCTTTGATCTAGTTGAGGTTTGGTTCGTCGCAGCATGAAAGGATTTTGAATCATTTTGGCACGAATCCAGTAACAGCTTGTCATTCACGAAACCGATAAGACATGTCTACACTTGGGCTTACTGTTCTGTGGTTAGCCTTTTTTCCGAGCTCCCTTTTTGATGATGGCCACCTGAAGGTGGCAGCACTGGCTGCCGTTTTGAGTTTTTTTTTGTGGAAGGCAGAGGGAGAGTTGAGTCGTTGTGCCTCCCTCTTTTAGTGCTTCTAGCGGTTCAGCGACCCTTGTTTAAGGGTTACCGCTATCCGAGTTCTTAGAGGATTGCGATTTTTGGATAGTTGGTAATTTTTCCCCCGATTTAGACTTGACTGGAGATTTATCCTTAGCAGATGTTTTTGCTAGGAGCTTTCTAGCCCAGCTTAATCGCTTCCAGTCTCTGAAATTATCCTTATCGAATTGACCATATATTCGTATGGCCCTCTTGGAGTTTTCGATCTCTTTCAGATTTGGATCTTGACTCCCTACCTTTGTCTGTTGGGTCGGATTTACTACATTGTCCTTTATCGGTTTTGGCCCATGCGAGTTCAGATGTGGTTGCCTTCTGGGATTAAGAATTCTCTGGGCCATCTTCGCAGACTATAGCGGGTTTTGTGTCACCAGAACTTTTAAAAGGTGTCGAGGTTGCTTTGTTTTCCGACGGTGTCAGGGTTTTGGCCAAAGACTGGCCTTTGAGAGGATACTTTCTAAGAACGCTATCTTCTTTGTTGGGGTTTTAAGCCACAGTGACTTATCCGTCCGAACTGTCCGAGCTGGGAAAAGACTGATAGTCGTCTTCGTTGAGGATACGCTCCTCATCTTCCGACGCCATCACCCCCTCCACAGTCCTGATAGTTTCGTCCTAAGAGTCAGTGATATCCATAAGGTATTCAGCTAACGCCTCATGGGTATCACGGGCTTCCTTACAGCCGGCGGATATATTTTTCTTTTCTTTTTCATTTAATTGTTTTGTCGACTTATTTTCTTTCGAAACCAAGCCATCGCCGGTAGCCGTGACTTCTGCCGACATATGAGTGTTTATCCCCACTCGATTATTTTCTCTTTGGTTGTCCATATTTATAGTTCATGGGCTTGATTTTAGTAACATATAGCTGGATTGCTGCATGATAGAAATTAAGCCTCGTCAACACGACAAGGTTAAACCCGCAAGGACGTCAAATATACGTATGTAGAAAAGCTAACTCTAAGCAGATATGGCGGAAAAAAGCTCAGTAAACTCCGGTGTCAATATCTCGTATCAACCAAATTCTCTTGCAGTTCATTTTATAAGAGAACGCAGCGTTAAACCCTGCTTACGCAGAAAGGATGTGGTAAGCCAGGACGCCCAAAGTCTTGGGCTGCATAGCTGGATATACTCGGCAGGAAATGGGGATGATTGGAAGAAACTTGTTTAAGGTATGAGGCCTGAAATGTATCATGGTTGGTTACATCACCCCGAGGATGTTAAGTAATTACATAAATATATTCTATTAACATTAACAGAAATTAATTTGGATTTTCACTGCATGGTTCGACTTAGTCAGAATTGTGTTTTGTGTGTAAGTATTTTTAAATGGTAAGTGATTTTCGCGTCGTGTATTCTAATGTTCGTGGTATTAGAAAGAATTTCTTTCACGTGTACGTCTACACTGTTCAACACAGGCCAGCTGTTTTGGCATTAAGTGAAACTCAGGTTGGAGTAAATACTGATTTATCAGAATTTGCTCTACATGGGTATAGCTTGGTGCCATTACTCTTTTCCCATCATAGTCTCGTGGTCTATGTTAGGAATGATATTGCTTGCCAGAGCCTTCCCCAATATGGGCAATGTTCCAAAACGGACTTTACCTTCTTATGGCTCAAATTCACTGTCCGCAAGCATGTCATTCAGCACTGTCTGATTCCATCTCGAAAATTGTTTCCCTTTGTCCTCGCACTGAAATCGTTATTGCGGGCGATTTCAATGTACACAATTCCAATTGGCTCCGCTATTCTGGTCAGACAACTCCCGAATGAAGGTTTGTCGAGCTCTTTGCCGGGTTACATCACCTTACCCAACTGATCGATGTGCCAACGCGTATACCGGATGTTGCTGGGCAAGCCGCCCATACTCTTGACTTGTTTCTTACTTCTCACCCTGATAAATATACCATTAGTGTAACTTCTCCATTTGGCACTTCAGACCAGTGTATCATTTCAGCTCATTTCTCATCCTCCACCCATCCAGTTAAAGAAAAACTTCCCACCAGGACAGTTTGGCAATACGAGAAAGCCAACTGGGACGGCCTGAATATTTTTTTCCGAAACTTTAACTGGTCACTATGCTTCCTCGATAGTGACATTGGTGCCAGTGCTGAAATGATCACAAATGTGATTCTTCTAGGGATGCGTGCTTTTATTCCTAACAAAGTAAAAAGCATCAAGCCTAAAGAAAAGTCAAAAAGGCTCAAAAAAGTAAGTTTCCGATCCTACAAAGCCAACCCAACCCAGAGGAAAATCGGAAAAAGCACAAACAAGCAAGGAACTCATGCAACTCCGTTATTGAAAGAACCAAATTTTTGCATGACCAAAAATTACGGCAAAAAATTCTGCAGTGTCCCAAAGGCAGTAAAAATTGTTGGTCATTTGTAAAAAATATTAAAAACTCCTCAACATCTTCGGTTCCAACGCTCATCGACAATAACAAACCAATTGTTTACTCTTCAGAGAAGGCTCGCCGCCAATTTCGCTGCCAGCTCCACGCTGCCGCATAGCAACGTTGCCCCTCCTGTACTTGAGAATGTAAATTTGTCCATGGGACAGATTTTTTTCCGCACTCGTACAGTAGCAAGAGTTCTCAAAGGTCTCGATATACACAAATCTGCTGGCCCGGATGGTATACCCCCGATTCTTCTGAAGAGGTGTTCTTCCCCACTGGCAAAGCCACTGCGTAAGCTTATCCATCGCTCCTACTCTTCTGGAATCTTTCCTAGAAGATGGAAAACAGCATTTATCCAGCCTGTCCCTACGAAAGGTGACCCATCCTCCCCCTCCTCCTACTGACCCATAGCACTGACATCCCTTCTTTCTAAGGTCATGGAAACACTGATTAACCGTCAGCTTAAGGAATATCTCGAAGATCGAAAGCTTTTCCATGACCGTCAGTATGGCTTCCGCAGCAACCGTTCCACTGGTGATCTGATTCACGTCCTTCGCCTTCGGACGTACAATTGCAATGGTGCCGTATGTCAAGCTCATTAAACTCCGATTTATACAGCATTGTCAAATGGGGTAATAGAAATCATGTGGAGTTTAATGCTTCGAAAACTCAATGCTGTCTTCTGTCGTTAAAGCTAAACATTCCCCCAATGCCATTGTCCATGAATGGCACTTACATCGAAGAAACCGAAAAGCTCTCAGTACTCGATATGTGTGTCAACGACGACCTCCGTTGGAACGACCATATATTTGAAATCGCTAAGAATGCTGCTAAGTGCTTAGGTTTTCTGTATACACCTATACATTATATTTTTCCCATCTGATCTGGCTACAATTTATAAAGCGTTTATACGCCCTAAACTCGAGTATAACTCCCACCTCTGGGCAGGTGCTTCACAAACATCGCTTCACTTGCTTCATAGAATACAAAATAGAGAGTTAAGAAAAAAAGAAAAAAAAAATCACAAAACTCTGCAAAAATTACAGCGACATCATATATAAAGAAGGTGAAAAACTTACTTTCACTAATCAAGTTAAGCACAAAATAAATACAACCGACGAACTTCCAATTTTTACAAAATCCTATAGGTATCCATACGTTCATAAAGAAGATGTAAAAACTCAAATCCTCAAAATGCTAGAACAGGGTATAATCAGACATAGCTTTTCTCCTTAGAGTTCTCCTGTGTGGATAGTGCCAAAAAAACAAGATGCCTGCGGCCGACAAAAATGGTGTCTTGTTATAGATTTCAGGAAACTTAACGATAAATCAATTTCGGATCGTTGCCCTATCCCAAACATAAACGAAATTCTTGATAAACTAGGAAAATGCCTTTATTTCACGACTCTCGATTTAGCCAGGTTGAAATGAAAAACGAGCACATTCAAAAAACAGCCTTTACGGTTGAAGGGGGGCACTATGAATTTGTCAGAAAGCCCTTTGGCCTCAAGAACGCACCCTCCACGTTCCAGAGGGTAATGGACCTTAAAGAACTCGTCGGTAAAAGATGTTTAGTATATCTTGACGACATCATCATTTATTCCACATCCTTACAGGAACATTTGGAAAGCATCGAGTTAGTTTTCAAAAAACTAAGAGAAGCATGCATTCCTAGGGCACGTTTTAACGCCGGATGGCATTAAACCCAACCCTGCGAAGATCAATGCAATTCAAAACTTCCCACTCCCAAAAACACGTAAAGAAATTAAAGCTTTTTTAGGCCTTATTGGCTATTATAGAAAGTTCATCAAAGACTTAGCTAAGTTAACAAAACCACTAACCGCTTGCATAAAAAAAGGAGCGAACATAGACATAAACCCAGAATACGAAAAAGCTTTCGAAACATGCAAGAATCTTTTGATGAACGACCCAATTTTACAACACCCTGATTTTAATAAACCATTCATTCTGACCACAGATGCGAGTAACTATCCTCTGGGAGCAGTACTTTCCCAGGGTCGTATTGGGAATGACAAACCTATCGCTTTCGCTAGTCGCACTCTTTCAGCCAGCGAAAGAAATTACTCTACAATAGAGAAAGAGCTCCTAGCTATTGTCTGGGCCACTAAATACTTCCGTCCATATCTATCTATTTGGAAGGAAGTTTCAAATAATAACCGACCATAGACCCCTTACATGGCTCATGAACCTAAAGGAGTTCAATTCTTAACTCGTCAGGTGGCGACTAAGATTAGAAGAATTATAAAAAGGGATCTTTGAACTCAAACGCAGATGCTTAAAGTCGCATAAAAACCGATGATTCACCTAATTTAGAGTTTTTCAACAACAACGAAGAAACAAACACTGTGCAAAGCGCAGCGGAAAACATAGATGATGGGATACCAATATCGGAAAAAGCCTTAAATGAATTTAGTATCCAAATTATCCTACAGGAAAGTAATAGAACTGTTGAAACAGTTTTCAGAAACAAACAGAGGCGAACAGTCCGTTGTCATCAGTTTAATGAAGAAGTTATGGTAGATATCTTTAAAAAATATCTTTCCCCAAAAAGTCTGAACGCCATATATACAACTGACGAAATATTCCGTGTGATACAAACAACCTTTTCTAAGCACTTTGCACAACGCAAAACCTTCCACATCGTAAGATGCACTGAAATCCTTGAAGATATCCGAAAAGAAGACGATCAAGAAAAAATTATTAGAGACTACCATGAAAGAACAAATCACCGAGGAATCAATGAATCTGTCTTACACCTGAAAAGGAAAGTAATATGAAAGACAAAATCGTTAAGACCTTAAATAACTGCGATAAATGCAAAATTTACAAATACGACAGAAATCCACCCAAACCGATATTTCCGAATATCGGGATCCGAATTTATATCAAATATTTTTAAAGATTTCTGTAGACAATACGAAATAGACCTCCATTACACCTCTTTTCAACAAACGAGCAGTAATTCCCTCGTAGAAGGATTTCACTCAACCATAACAGAAATATACAGACTGGTACTTACAAAAAGAAACGAAAATAAACTAACTACCAATCATGAAGAAATACTATTCGAAACGTTTATAACTTACAACAACGCAATCCACTCCGCGACAAAGTTTACACCATACGAACTTTTTTTTGGACGACCCTACAAATTTAACAAAACTTTTACTTACGCTAATGAACAAGAATACCTTAGGAAACTGAACGAATTTCTTGACGACTTGTACCCTAAAATTTCTGAAAAGGTCGCAGGCATAACTAACGCGAGAATTGAAAAATTAAATCAATCAAGAGAGGAACCGGAAGAGAAAGTTGAGAATGAGACTGTCTTCAGGAAAGAATGTAGGAGAAATAAAATCACTCCTAGATTCTCAAAACACGTTGTAAAAAGGGACAGTAAAAAAACTATTTTAACAAAAGATAAAAAGAAACTTCATAAATCTTAGCTCAGAAAAAGAAACAAAAAATCTTAAATTACTAACCCTTTCATTCTATTTACTAACCTTATTCCAGATTACCATGCGCGAACGCCCAATTAATAGAAACTTACAACATTCCTAAAAACCACAGTTTACTAACACTTCGGCTAGGACCTTCAAGACACATTACAAATTACCAAAATTTAATACACATAATAAATTTAGACGACTATGGAAACAACATTGAAGAAATTAGTAAATCTCTTGCACTCTTTGAAAAAGTAGCACATTCACTTACTCTCTTCTAATCACAAAACTTTAAATCAAAGAACTCAATAGAAAACTAGAAACACTTTACCCACTCTTTAGAAAAAAACGTGGCCTCAAAGATGGGCTTGGTACTGGAATAAAATTCATTACAGGAAACATGGATGCACAAGATGCATCTAACATTAACAAACAAATACTTAACATACAAAATAACATTAACAATTTAACACACATTTACTAATGAACATATAATCAATCTTCAAATGATTGAAAGATTTAAAAATATAACTGATCACATCAACAGAGAACAGAACACTATAGAAACATACTTCAAAAACTCCGCTAACACAATTAAGAGAGAACATGATATACTAACAGAAACACAGTATCTTAACCAACTTAACTTTAACATAGACCTACTTACTAACCACCTATCCAATATAGCAGAAGCTTTAAGTAAACTAAGTAAACTCAATATTATACCAAAACTTATATTAACCTATGAAGAACTATCTAACATTAGAAACAAAATGCAAAAACAAAATATAAATATCATCGCTTCTGAACAAATATATGAATTTTTAAAATTACAAGCCTATTACAATGATCCAAAAATAATATTTAACATACAAATACCCATTATATCAAAAGAAATTTATCATATGTACCATGTAATACCATTACCGGTAAACGAAACAAAACTGATTAAAACACAACCCTTTATAAACTATAACGAAAAATACATACAAAACTTCGAAACAGCTTGCCCCAAAATAGAATTTACTTACTACTGTCAAGATGCAATTACGGAAGAAGATGCTGAAGACTCTCAATACATTGGGAAATTAATTAAATTTAAATTATTTTTGTCAATTAGGCATTCAGTAGAATTATGTTCCAATAACCAATCCAATTCCAAGAAATACATTTGTTAATATTAAGCATTTTTTTGTCAGTAGAATTAAGTTTTCATTTTCAATTGTAAAATCAACCAAGTCAATAATAATTCACCTTTTAACGAAACAAGTTGTGTTTTTTTAAACGCTCCCGAAGTTGGGAACGTAACTCGCGCGTTAATTATATAAAAAAAAAAAAAAAAACATTAATTTAAATTTGTCTTATTAAATGATAAAAGCTAAAAAAAATACCTACACAGAAAATCGAAATTTAAAGATTTAAAATAAGTACACTTATTCTTATTCCCTTATCCCAAAACTTCGGGAAACGTCTTAGCATTTTTTCACGCATATCATCCTCTTATAATATTAAGAGTTTTTCATGAAACCATATCAATACATAACTATATATACATACATATGTATGTCTTTCTACACCACCATGACACCACCCACTATTCTACCCTAACGACTAAATACACACAAAATGGCGTCATTATTTATGCAAATTATATACAGATCTCCATATTGCAAATTTTTCAAGTTATTTGATTCAATTAAACCACCCATCCTACCCCTCTGCCGTATGCATAATAATACGCGTATAAGGTGTAGTGTACTTACTTACGATTACAGAATTACGATTCACAGAATTAAAGCCCAGGAAACGTCTTATTGCTTTAAGATACATCCCCAACGGAACAAAAAAAAAGGTTATTTCATGAATAATTCCATAGCGGTATGATAGGCTTTTCGGTGAAGTATATTTAACCCCCGTCGTCCTGTCTACATTTTCTTACCACAAGGAATTTCAAAAACTTTACAACTCTCAGTGTAGAAGTTTTTTTTGTTTAACGTGTGCCGCGTTGATGGTGGTTGTACGGTACACGCGCATATGTAATTACGGCAATTTTCAAAATTTCAATTTGTTGTTACGGTATTTTAGCGTAACGCTATGCAAAGCTTAATAGAACGTTGTTCAAGGGTGAATGAAGGTACATACATACATTACATATCTATACATAAGTGAATCCAAATTAGGTACATGAACGTGTATGTAGTTTTGATATCTTTTTATATATTTTTAAACTGAAAATGTAAATGGCTTTATGTGCACATTCTTCCATGTTCCCTGAAATTATGTTTACTGGGAACATAAACAGGAGATTTTTTGGATTGTCCTTGATATAGATCACATCGGATTTTCTTCAGAGTGATACTTGATACAACATATACAACTGTCTCAAATTCTTCAGATGCTGTGAACATCGGTTAGCAAAGTGTAAGCTTTGATTTTCAATAATCGCGGAGCTTCTCATAGGTTTCCTGTGGCCGCGCTGAAGCTATTAAGTAGATATTTTTAAAGAAAAGGGAAGCCAATACTTGTTACCGTATAATAACGAACGATATAAAAGCTAGGGTCCGAAATAATTTTGTTGCACTGGAAATATACGGGTAAGTTTTCGAGCTAAAAAATTAAGTCTATTACCTATGCTTTTCTTAAAACATAAGATCATAGGGTTTTTGTCAATGAGAATTGCTTTAAGGATAACAAAACTGAAGTAATTTCCTAAATATTTCAATCACTCATGTAGATAAAACTGATGACGATTTGCAATAACTTATATTGCTTATCTTTCTTTAGAAAATACTGAAAACATAACGTTCGACACTTCCCATAATTCATAAAGCTTAGAAATATAACTCTTACTTTGCGACATTAAGGCAGATTTCTGATAATTTTTACCAACATTTACCCCATTATATAAATATAAAAAAATTGCACGACCATCGCACGCTCATCCTCTTTTTTAACTGTTGCAAGCTTTAGTTAAATAAATAAATGTACTGGCGCGACAGCTCCTTGAGGAGCCAAGGCCTAGTCACTTATACTCTCAACCATTCCTGTGTGTGTGTTGTCATTCTGCAAGAATGGAAGGGGCCTACAGTTTACCGCCGAGTCCGAACGGCTACAAACAAACTTTACTCTTGGAGGTTTTGTCAGTTCAGGCAGTACCCCGGAAAAAGTTTGCTATGAGCTTGATTCGAACCCAGGTTCATTTGCTTAGCAGTTCGAAACACTAACCACTAAGCCACGGGGCACTACAAGCAAGCGTTAAAAGAATAAAATAATCTTCCTCTGTTAATTTTTAGTATAATATTACTTCTAGCGCAATGAAATTTTGATTTTTGAAGAACATAAATGTGTGCTGGATTTATTAAACTTTTATATTTTTTTGAAAAATACGAATGAGTTTTTTATTATAGCACTCAAAGCTTGTAATTGTAACGCATACGCTTTTTGAATTTTATTTTCCTTCCGCCCGCGATGGCGGATGGACTCATTTGGGTCTTCTTCGATACTCTGCTCCACCGAAACGAACCATTATTTTGGTAATAAATTTGCACAATTTGCAAACTTTGTTCAGGAGTAAGTCTATTCATTATGAAATCGCAAACAAAACTAAGCATAAATCAAGAGACAGCTGTTAAAAAGACCAACTCCGAAAAAAGTTTTGCCAGATTGAAAACCAAATGTCTATTAAAATAAAAAAATGTTTTTTTTTTTAATTTTTAGAAAATTCTTTATATTTTTAATTAGTTTTAGAGTTTTCTTGGAAAAACTAAGTATGCAATAAAATTTTAAAACTCGTTTTTTTTTTAAACTTTTCGAAAAAAATATTTTAATTTTTTTTCTAGTATGTTATTATAAGGGAATCTGTAGTTTTCATCTGGGAAAATTATTTTTAAAAATTCAATCCACCCATTTACAAAATATTTCGAAATCCAATTTTTTTTTATTTAAAAAAATCGAAAAAAAAGTTTTTGAAAAATTTGAAATGCGATATTAATTGAATTATAAATGACTTCCTGTGTGCAATTTTTATTGAAATCGGGATAATAGTTTAAGATAAAACCGCATTTGAAAAAACCGGTTATATGAGAGGTACCGTTATAGAACCAATTTGGAAAATTTAATTTCGACCTAGAGCAAAAATGAAAAACATCCATCGAGATGATACTAAATACCAAGTATGAAGCAAATCGGCCAATCCGTTTAGGCTCTAGAGGCGCGAACAGACAGACAGGCAGACAGATAGACGGACGGAATTTCCGGACCCACTTTTTTCAACTTCTCTATTATTATTTTGCACGAATCCATAACTTGCATATTAGTACCTTAATCGCAAGTAAAAAACTAGTTTTAAAAGAATATACTTACTTTATTTTTCAGAAAGCTAACAAATGAAAAACATGATTCTATGGAATTTGGTTGTTAAATTTTCGGACGAGTTTTTTCCATGAATTAATTATTATGTAAGACTTGTGATGGAATATTTTATTTTCACTGAATATAGCATTGTATATACATTTTCTATAGTACTCTCATGGTGGTCATTTTTCATCTGGCCATCTTCCTGGTTGATTCAGAACTAACTCTAAATAGTGGAGACGAGAACCTTTACCGATATTTTACCAGTATTTAATAAACTTTTGTTGTCTGTACTTATTCTATATTCACACCAATTGGCAATTTCAGTACGCCTCATTGCGACTTGATTCAGAACTAAAAAATGATGCTCCATGATAGTACTATATGCAGTGTATATACAAAGAATATAGTTTAAAAAGAGTACATTAAGAACACAGTGGTCTTATTGGGTCTGGCGATGATCTTCGATATCTTTTGAACGATTGTTACAGCGATTCTAAAGTTGTGAAAAAATCAAATTACGTTTTAAGCTAAAGAATTAAAATTATTCTTCCCGAGGACAATAGTATGTGAGCCTACTAACATGAAAAAATCAACTAACGTTTTGAGCTGAAGAATTGAAATTATTGTTCCTTAGGACAATAGTAGGTGAGCCTACTAAAATTGTCAGTACATGACTTATGCGAGAGGTTTTTCCAACACAATGGCGGCTTTCAATCTGTTTACCAAAACAATTGCCCTGAAACCCACAGTACAACCACAGACCTGTCACAGCATTGTTTTGGTAATTTTTTGTTAGCTATTCACAAATTTCACAATATTGTTATTACGAAAACTAATTACATACGATCGGAGTCGCCCTATCTAAATTTCACCCAGATACTTACCACTTTTTGTATAGTTTTTTTTGTATAAGGTTCGCCATCTAACGTTTTTTTTCAACAAGTGATTATTTCGTGAATGGTAACACTTAGCTCATGTCTGATTTGACAGATAATTAGTTTTATCCTTCCGCCAAACGAATATGGTTGTGTAAACACGGGAAAATATTGCGACATTACTGCCTGCGATCGACTTAGAGAAGATGCCGATTTTGCCAAAAAAAATTATCTTTTCAGATGAAGCTCATTTTGATCTTGGCGGGTATGTAAACAAGCAAAATTGTCGCATTTGGGGCACAGAAAACCCGCACGCATACATTGAAAAGCCGATACACCCAAAACGAGTCACTGTTTGGTGCGGATTTTGGTCCAGAGGCATAATTGGGCCATTTTTCGAAAATGAGCAAGGAGTGGCCGTTACAGTCAATGGCGATCGTTATCGGGCCATGTTGAACGAATTTTTGTTCACAAAAATTGAAGAGGGGGATATTGGCAAAATTTGGTTTTAACGCTACGTGCCACACAGCCGAAGCTACACTCGATGTTGATGAAGCATTTTCAAAAAAAAAAAGTTATTTGGCGGACCCGTTAAAAGCAATCGAAAAAGGATTAAGTGTTGTCGTGTTTTTAAAGTTATAGTGTATATGTAGTGGCAACTACTCGTCAGATCCTGACTAAGGTTAGGTATATTTAATATTGACTTTTATTTATACATAGTTTGTAAATGTTTTGTTGTTTTATTTTATTAAATGAATTAATTATATCTTATTTTATTATATTTTTTTTTACATATATAAATGTGTCGTTATTTTATATTGTTAAATGAATTATTTATAATAAATGAGGTGATGTTCTTTTTTATATGATAACCTTAAAAAACGCACTTACTAGCTTTATACCACATGGTGGTGTGAAAAAAGATAAATCAAATTTATATGTTTCTTAAAGTTGTTATTGTCAGATTTAACCTACAAGATGGCAACGCTAGTGCTTTTTCACTTAAGTTATTTAGCATACATTGGAATCGCGGCAAGAGCTTTTGAATGCGATAGACACATGAAAATTGTTACAGCCAAACTGAGATACAAACGTCCTATCTTTCCTGTACTGACAATCTTTGTTGGATAGAGTATAGAATGATCGCGGATATTGACCATGATGTTTTTATGCCACACGTTTAAATTCATGTTTTTGATATCAATTCTTCATCTAGTTGCAATAAGAAGCAACAAACTAAAGTTTGATAAAACTAGCCTATTTCATTCCGGTAGAGCTGCTAGCAGAAAATGCTATAGTACCCCTCGGTTGATCTCAACACTATGAGTTTTCTACTTAGCTACGAAGCTAACTCCACTTGGTGCCTTAGCAGCCTTTTAATACAGGAGCGCCCAAACCTTGAATCTATTTTATCCCCCACAGACAGATGTACAGAATTGACGGTAGAACTAATTTCGTTTTCCATATATGTATACCGTTTTTAGGTCAAGTTTGATTTTGGCCCATCCACTCCAAATCGCCACGGCTAAAAAATGAGTCTATACTCAATAGTGGGTCCCGGGTGGTAAATTGGATTTTCTAGTGATTTGAATATCACGGAAAGCCTTTAAAGGAAAGGAATGCAGCTGGTTACTTCATTGGATTGATATAATAAGAAGTGACAATAAACACATTTCTCTGCTATCCTCCTTTCCTTTATAATTATTCATGTACTCTTCCCGATTCTTTTCGAGGTACGCAAGTGTTTAACAGGAGCTTCACCCAGATGCGAGAACAATATCCGTGCGTGAAAAAAAACTTATATAGGTTTAAAGCCAAACCAAACTGGGAACAAATATTTTTGATTGATAAATATTTGAGTTCCACATCCGAAAAACAGGATTGTGAATCTGGAAATGAATATTAGAAGCAGACGGTTCTGTCGTTATAGATCATTGATCAAAATGAAGATATTGACTGTAAGCATCACATATGTATGTCTCCAGTTTGTTTGAACTTTTTTCAGTATAGTTTGAATTATAACTACAGAAACTTACTTCTCTAATCCTGATTTCCTCTGATATCCTCTTTACACCTTGAGACGAAACATGATTATGGTAAGTTCTGATTTTAAAGAAAAACTCTCATACCGTCAAGGCTTACATTGTAATAATATGTATAAGCGTTGCAGTCTAAGTCACTATCGTACAGTTGCGTGGTGACCAGTTACAGTTTGGGAAAGGATTATTGAGCTGGACCGTCAAATTGCGCTCTGGTAACTACGGTCCCCTTCGAGATATTATCCCCAACTTATACTGTCCACCTAAGAAGTTTTTCCGCTAGGCTATTGAAAGGTCGCCTAAGTTCAATTGATCAAGTCGTGAAAAAATGCTGCTTATGTTTAAATACGTTCGTGTGCCACTGTGATAAAAAATTAATGCAACAATCTCAGCTGAGGAAATTGTTCATAACACTATGACTCAAGGTGAATGTGATTCTCAGAGATTCGTTCTGTTCAGCTTATGTATGCATCCAATCAATGGAAAATTAAGTTCATCACTGAAAACAATAATCTTACATATTTTTACTTGCGATTTAGGTACTAAAATGCAAGTTATGGATTCGTGGAAAAAAATCTAACAATCAAACATGACATTACGATAATAGAGAAGTTGAAAAAAGTGGGTCCGGAAATTCCGTCCGTCTGTCTGTCTGTTCGCGCCTCTACAGCCTAAACGGATAGGCCGATTTGCTTCAAACTTGGTAATTATTATTGGTTAGGTAGTATCTCTGGGGGTGTTTTCATTTTTGCTCTAGGTAGAAAAATAACGGTACCTGTCAATCTGCATTCAATTTTGAACAAAAAGTAAAATTAATATCGCATTTCCAATTTTTCAAAAACTTTTTTTTCGATTTTTTAAAATTAAAAAAAAATTTGGTTTTCGAAATATTTTGTAAATGGGTGGATTGATTTTTTTAAAATAATTTTCCCAGATGAAAACTACAGATTCCCTTATAATGACATACTAGAAAAAAAATTTAAATATTATTTAAAGACGCAAAAAAAATTGTATTGATCTGTTGTTGTTCTCAAAATATATAACGGACAAATGGATACCTTAAGTAACAGTTCTGAGTCAGTCGAATTTAATACGCGAAACGATAAACATGGAGTGGGCAAAAAAGAAAACCGCGTCGCTATTATTGCACTGCACAAATGCAGTAAAACTCCCACTGAGATTTTCGAATTGCTGAAACCACTCAAAATATCGAAAAAATTCATCTATCGCGCTATAAAACGGTACAACGAGATCTCCTCTGTTGATCATAGAGCAAGAAGTGGTCGACCTCGCAAAAGTAGGACGCCATCAGTGATCAAAGCAGTTGCGGAAAGAATCCGAAGAAATCCCTTCCGCAAACAGAAAATTATTACAAATTTGCATTTTTGTGAGCAGGGAGTGAAAACACGTGCTTCCAACTATAAAAGTGATGTTTAAGAGAATGTTGTGAAGCCCTTTACTAACACCTGATTTGCGGGCAAACACTGGATTTTTCAGCAAGACTCTGCGCCGGCTAACAAGGAAAAAACCACCCAACTTTGGCTTAAGGACAATTTACCGGAGCTTATCGCCGCTGAAGATTGGCCCTCGGGCAGCCCGGATCTTAATCCGCTGGACTACCGTCTATGGAATGTCTTGGAGGAGAAGGCTTGCTGTAAGCCTCACCGAAATATTAAGTCTCTAAAGCTGATTTGGTGAAGACAGCAGCTCCGCTACAACTGGAAGTCGTGCGTGCGGCGATAGACGAATGGCCGGATCGTTTAAGAAAGTGTTTCAAGGCTAAGGTTGGCGACTTTGACTAATTTCCTACAAATTTTTAACATCAATTTAATACAAAATAAATATCGCAAAAAGAATTTTGATAACTTGTTTATTATTCGAATAAGACGTGTTTGTGTGAGGAACAGAACTTATGGCAGGACTACGTATAAGGCAATCTGTAGTTTTCATCTGGGAAAATTATTTAAAAAAATTCAATCCACCCATTTTCAAAATGTTTTGAAAACCAATTTTTTTTTAATTTTAAAAAATCGAAAAAAAAGTTTTTGAAAAATTTTAAATGCGATATTAATTGAATTATAAAGGACTTCCTGTGCGCAAAATTTTATTGAAATCGGGATAATAGTTTACGATAAAACCGCATTTGAAAAAACCGGTTATATGAGAGGTACGGTTATAGAACAATTTTCGAAAAAATTGTTCTAACTGAAAGATGTATTACTGTAAAAAAGTTAGCACCCTGAAAGTTTTATCAAAATCGTAAGAGCCGTTTTCGAGAAAAGCTAACTTTTTGTTCAAAATTGTATGGCAGGTACCGTTATTTTTCGACCTAGAGCAAAAATGAAAAACACTCCCCGAGATACTACCTAACAAATACTATACACCAAGTTTGAAGCAAATCGGCCCATCCGTTTAGGCTGTAGATATCGATACGGACAGACAGACAGACAGACAGACAGACGGACGGAATTTCCGGACCCACTTTTTTTAACTTCTCTATCATCGTAATATCATGTTTGATTGTTAGAATTTTTTTTTTTTTTTACGAATGCATAACTTGCCTTATAGTCCCTAAAAATCGCAAGTAAAAAGATCTGGTTTTTTAGTTGGTTCACTAGGCCAGTTGTTGGCCTTGCGGTCGGTATTTTTACTTGCGATTTAGGTACTAAAATGGAAGTTATGGATTCGTGCATAATTTCGGTGAAGTGGCCGCCTAGGCTGGCTCGAATAAATTCCAGCTGAGGCCGAATTTTCCCATTTTTGTGAAAATCGGGATCGGTGGCCATTTCGTTTTGGGCCCATTTACCGAACGTGTGACGTGCGAACGTTCGGCTTCAATTCTTGAACGAGTTGGATTTTGTTAGCCTGCAAACCAAGATCCTTCCGCCCGCGATGGCGGATGGACTCATTTGGGTCTTCTTCGATACTCTGCTCCACCGAAACGAACCATTATTTTGGCAATAAATTTGCACAATACGCAAACTTTGTTCAGGAGTAAGTCTATTCATTATGAAATCGCAAACCAAACTAAGCATAAATCAAGAGCATAGAGTAAATATGTATATTATATAGAGGAAAATCTTTCGTACGTTCCACGCCTCAACACCCTCAATTTTCGTTGTTGCTTTGGTATATCGTTCATTTTGTTTCGTGTTCTCTTTTGTATATCTTTCATTGTCCGCGTAAAAAATGATGTGGTGAGTTTTGTTCATTTGACATTTCATTTTGTTCTTGTTGACAACAACTGTAAGTAAATTGCTTTTGTTTACACAAAAAAATGAAAATATTAAAGTTAAAATAATTTTTTTTGTTCGACAGCAAACAGAAGAATTCTTCAGGCTTTCCATCGATACATTTATATGAACAACCAGATTTGCGAGGTCATCTTTCTGAAAAGGTTTCACGTCGCTCTCGTAGTTCGAAACAAGTAGCTGAGGATCATGAAACCAGAGTTGAGGCATGTTGCCACATAAATCCATAATGCGCACAGAAGACATTTCGTTTTCAAATTCTGGTTTTTTAATAAAAAAACAGAAAATAAATGTACACATTTTATTATATTACTTGATATAATGTTTGTACATATTAAATATATGTATCTATCAACAACAAATTTGTGGCTGATAGAATGATCGATTTGTATCGATATTTTTGATAGCCGTAATACCAAGTCTATAAAAGACAAAAAACAAAACAAATTTGCAGATTTACTAATGCGATGGGACATCAACAAGACGGTCTTAATACCAGTCTGCATAGGTTCGCTCACAAATACAAGTGGAATGATACCGGGTGCCTTGAATCCGACACGGAAACGATCTCTAGTATTGATCGCTCACTTGCCATCGAAAGCATTGCCGAAAGCATCAACGACACCGCCCAAAAGCTCATCACCGACTGGAACGTCCACAATAGCACCGGTACGCTTGACAATATCTTCTTGAATAAAAAAAAGTCAAATAAATGCTGTTAAGATGTATCAAGAATAATGTTAACCTTCAATCGGCCTTTGCAAGCAGTCTGTGTGGCAGCCTTGGGAAGAGTGCGAGCCACAGAAGAGGCCAAACGTGCAATGCAATCGGGATCATTCTTGGTGGGCGAGAAATAACACACAATTGTTGACTGATGCACAGGTTGGAAATGCAATTGCTCTTTTTAAGTCTTTTTCCTTTTTGTGAACTAATGTCGAATTCGTTTTTAATTTCCAGATTTGATCTTATTATCATTAATAAAAAGAATAAGCAGTTTAATATTGTTAAAAGGACACAATAATAATAACAATTTGTGAGTATTTCACAAAATACCATCAACGACGACGTGCCTGTTGAGAATACTTGATACAAGATACAATTTTCATCAGGCACGTCGTCGTCGTCTTCCGATGGTGGTATTTGGTGAATTTCGCACAAATTGTTTGAAGTGAAGGAACTCCGTGAATTATTGTGTCCTTTTAACAAAATTAAACTGCTTATTCGTTTTATTGATGTTAATAAGCACAGTTCTAATTGTCACTATCACTGCAAAATATTCAGGATTCACTAAACAATTTGTTTTTGACGTTTTAGAAATTCATCTCCACCATACTCCTACATATCGAGAGGGATGTGTTCGAAATGTATTCCTTAAGGGTTGAGGTGATTTTCTTTACATGATTCCTTTTTCGGATGTTTCTTCATTCTTTCTTTTTGGGGTGTAGAAAAGTAGGGGGTATAAAGTAACGAATGAAAGAATGAACATTTTAAGATATTTAGTACTTGAGCTTTGAAGTTTCTCGTTTGAGAATGCTATGCACGGACTAAAAATAAGAACTTTTGAAATTGAATACAATTCCCAATCATGTTTTTTAGTGGTAATGGATGGCGACACAGATCTAGCCAAAAGAGTAAAAATTCAACGTCTAAGATGGCTGGGTCATATAGAGCGGATGGACATCAATGCTTCGGCCTGGAAAATCTTCGAATGCACCCCAGAGGGACGGGGCAGTAGAGGAAGACCGAGATTCAGGTAGCGCACACAAGTGGAAGAGGACCTCAACCGACTCCACCTGCGAAACTGGAGACAGCTAGCTAGGGACCGAGCTGGCTGGAGAAGCTTGTTGGTTGAGGCCCAGGTCCAACCCGGACTGTAGCGCCACCTAAGAAGAAGAAGAAGAAGAATGGATGGTTTTAATTTTTTTTTTTAATTTTGCAATTTTCTCACTAAATGCCAATTATGTTATTTTTTCCATTTAAACAATACGACATTAAATGACACAAAATAAGTCAAAAAAATAATTAAATAAAATAAATTTCTACAACAAATTCAGAATGACTCAATTACCAAACACAAAATATTGTAAACATTTTTTTTTTTTTTGGAACGCCGCGTCAAAGTAATTTCAACGCAGCGTAAAATAATCTCTACGCCGCGTTAAAAATGCGTTCTGTTTAACGAAGACTTAAAAAAACAATTTGTAAATAATCACAACGCGACGTTTTGACGCCGTGTGGACCTTGACGCGGCGTTGAAAACGCGCTCTATGTGACATGGGATATGTTTGTTTTCCTGTATATTACAACGCGGCGTCAGAACACGCTCTGTTTTACTAGGCTTCTACTCTTGTTTAAACGAATATAATAGGGTGTGAAGAAAGATAATTTAACTTTAAAAAGTACACTTTTATCGCTACTTTGTAAAATACAATCTTGCAATCTTGTTCTTCTGACCGAATGCTTGTTTAAATTCATTCTTAGAACAATCAATACACTATCATGAGTTTAGGTATCAGGTAAAATGGTTGAATATTGTTTAACCAGTTTAAAACGTTTATATAGAAAAAATAATAAAGTATAACAACTTGCATTCGAGTAACTTACTAGTGTCTCCTCATGTTACAAGAAAACAAGATAGAGACTTTCGTTTTTTTACGTCATCAGTGACCCTTGTTGAAAAAATTAATTTCTGTTTAAAAAAAAAAAACCGAAAAGTAAGTTTTAATTGATGCAGGTTTGGTCCAATGTCTTATCTGATCCGCTAACACTTCGGATTCTTTCCAAAAATGGTAATTTAATGGTAATTTAATCGTCCCATCCGTAGAGGCGCGAACGACAGACGGACAGACAGACGGACGGAATTACCGGACCCACTTCTTTCAACTTCTCTATTAAAATAATGTCATGTTTGATTGTTAAATTTTTTTTGCACGAATCCATAACTTCCATTTTAGTACCTAAATCGCAAGTAAAAATACCGACCGCAAGGCCAACAACTGGCCTAGTGAACCAACTAAAAAACCAGATCTTTTTACTTGCGATTTTTAGGGACTATAAGGCAAGTTATGCATTCGTAAAAAAAAAAAAATTCTAACAATCAAACATGATATTACGATGATAGAGAAGTTAAAAAAAGTGGGTCCGGAAATTCCGTCCGTCTGTCTGTCTGTCTGTCTGTCTGTCTGTCTGTCTGTCCGATATCTACAGCCTAAACGGTTGGGCCGATTTGATTCAAACTTGGTATATAGTATTTTTAGAGTACAGTTTTTGGAATTGGCATTCTAGCTCCAAAACTAACGGTACCTGCCATATAACTTTTATTGAAAAACTTATTTTTCTCGAAAACGGCTCCTACGATTTTGATAAAACTTTCAGAATGATGTTTTCTGTGAAAAATCTATCTTCTAGTTTTAATGGATTTTTCAGAAAAAGTTTTATAACGGTACCTCCCATATGACCGGTTTTTTTAAAATCAGACTTTCTCGTTAACTAATTGACGGCTTTTGATGAAATTTTCAAAATTTGTAGTGTTTTATGATTTAAATAATATTGCTTATCAAAATTTTCAAAAACATTTTGTTTTAAATTTTAATAATATTTTTAAAAAAAATATTTAGTTTTTTGAATATTTTGAAAAAGGATCTATAGTTTTTATTAAATATTTCTCCTAGTATAAACTATAGATTTCTTAAAATTGACATACTTAAAAAAAATTTAAAATATGTTTTCGAAAAGTTTTTCAAAAAAAACATTTTTTTGAAAAAACTGGTCGAACGATTTTGAAATGAAAAATTCATAAAATAGAAAACAGAAAAAAAATAAGATGGCTTACAACATTTTTTCCAAAAACCGTTATGAATAGTGTTTTTTTGATTTCATAAAAATTTTTCCCCAACATTTTATTTCATATTGCTCGGCTAAGCCCTAGCCATTAGTCAAATAAAATAAAGTGACAACCTACATTACATACATACTTACGTATTTTAAAGTATTTTTCATCATCATAAAAGCACAGATAAATAAGGAAGCCTTTGATAAACACACAAAAACAACTAACAAATAAAAAAAAACTATTCGATTACTACTGAATGCAAAAATTTCAATCGAGAAAACAAAAGTTTACACCTTCCTATAAACAAACAAAACCACTGTGTTAACTTTTAATATTGTCTCTATACCTACTCGCTTAACAGTAGTTGGAACGCGTATCATAATTTTAGTACCTACCTTCCTTCCAACCTTATTATAGTTAGGTACCTAAATCCTTAATAAATTCCATTGGTCCTATATTGGGACGTATAAAGGTCCCTTTACCTAGCATTATTGCCATACTGCTGATTCCGACGAATCTTTATGCCAGTTGTTCAAATTTTTCCATACCAAAATGAAAATTTAACTGAAAAAAGTCCTTTATATCTTTCTATTAGCAAATTATATTATAAACAGTAAGCAGCAAGTGGAAAGATAATACACTAAAAAACTGCAAAAGCTAACAATCCTATATATTTATGTGTTTATCCCTGTATCGTGACGCATGTTCGTTCGAGCTTCAAACCACAACGATTCTAAAGAAGTTGCACGTCAAAAAAAACATTAAAATTAAATCTTTGCCAAAAAGACGCCTGTACCTAAAAAGGATTAGCACACAGGAGCAAGTACGTGCGACCCAGTCGTGCCTTTTATTTTGTTTATCTTTTTCTCGCAAAAGAATTGAACAAAAACTATTAGCCAGATCTAGGAAACCGTTCAGGTCTACAAAGTTGGACTAAGTATTTGTTTAGGATCCGTTAACAGGTAATATCTAGGACCTTGAACTCCATCTTAACACCGCAATGTCTATAGATTTTTAAATTCACTGCATGGAAGCAGGTATAGATAAGATTAGATGACATAATTTAGATCGCATGCATGAGATTTAATATGTGCATAGTGATTTGTATACTCGCTATCCACACACAATGTTGTTAGGGATGGCGTTAGTAAAAAACTTTATATTTATTTGCACTCTTATTCGTGCTCGTTACTATTTTCCGTGTCATCGAAAAATCACTACAATAAAGAAAGATCGCTGCAATTATGCAAATAATTCAACACATTTTATTTGGAATGTCAAATTTAAATAAATATTTGAATAAGGAATTAGAATAAGGAAAAGCTTTAGATATAACAGACCCCTCTGAGACGTTAAGAAATTCTCAGGTAAAAACTTTTCATTAGAACTTGGTAGCAGAGCTAGGACATGATCTAGGTGGCTTAGTATTCATATGAAGAATTGCAAAATACTACTTCTTGTGGAAAAAACATAGGAACTTCTCTTTGACAAGGGCTATTAAAAAATAAAAAAAGTTACAAGCAGCACAATCATAAACTATGGAACATGGACTAAACGCTAAAAAATATAGATACAAGGCAGATCTGTTCGCTGAAGACCTCAAGGAAACAATAAAATCCTTTGAAAGACAGGAGTTATATAATTGATCTCTGATAACTTCCAGAAAAAGAAGAACTCTTACAGCCGAATTTTTTTATAACATCCGCTGGCGTGGGTGGTATACCTTCATTCTTCTGAAGAGGTGTTCTTCCACACTGGCAAAGCCACTGCGCTATCACTTCTACTTTTCTGGAACCTTTCCAAAAAGATGGAAAACAGCATTTGTCCAGCTTGTCACTTAGAAAGGTGACCCCTCCTCTCCCTCCTCCTACCGTCCCATAGCACTGACATCCCTTCTTTCTAAGGTCATGGAAACGCTAATTAACCGTCAGCTTAAGATATATCTCGAAGACTGAATTCACGTCCTTCGCCTTCGGACGTGCAAACGCAACGGTACCATATGAAAAGCTCATTAAACTCCGATTTACACAGCATTGTCAAATGGGAATAAATAGAAACCGTGTGGAGGTTAATGTTTCGAAAACTCAATGCTGCCTTCTGCCCATGAATGGCACTTTCATAGATGAAACCGAAAAGCTATCAGTTCTCGGTATGTGTGTCAACGACGACCTCCGTTGGAACGACCATATATTTGAGATCGCCAAAAATGCTGCTAAATGCTTAGGTTTTCTGTATCGATGCAAGAAGTTTTTTCTCGTTCTGATCTGGCTACAATTTATAAAGCGTTTATACGCCCGAAAATCACACCTCTGGGCAGGTGATTCTCAAGCATCGCTACACCTACTCGATAGAATACAAAACAGAGAGTTAAGATCGATAGGAAATAGAATTGTCTAGGAAACAATTGCTCCTCTCGAACACCGACGCAATATTTCATGTCTTTCATTATTTTATCGTTTCTTTTACAAAAAAATGTTCACTCGAAGTAGCCAGTTGCATTCATCCCATTAAAAGTTTTTTCCGCAATACCCGTCTCGCAAGGAATGCTCATCAGTTCACCCTTGAGCCCAATTTCGGACGTACCGTGAAATATAGAGATCCTTTTTTTAGCCAACAACACGAATTTGGAATGGTTTACCCAGTGAGGTTTTTCCTTTCCATTGCGATTTAAATGCATTCAAAACCAATGTTAATCGGCCGAGCTAAGCAAGGAACGAATATTTTAAATTAAAAATATATATGCTGTTGCCCCCCAGGGGAGTGTACGATATAGCTAGGTAGGGCGGTATGGGTCATTTGGCAAAACAACAAATGTCCATGGAAAAATAAGCGAAATTAATAGTTGCTAAGGAAGAAGTGATGATTCACGAAATAAAAAAATATAGTGCTGACGCATCGACGTTGTCAAAAGTAGATGAGGACACTTTAGGTTGCTTCGAGAGAATGATTCTACGAGTGATTTTTGGTTTCGTATGCATTAACGGAGAGTGGAGAAGAAGATACAACGAACAACTGTACCGGCAGTACAGCGACACAGACCTAGCCAAAAGAGTAATAATTTAACGTCTCAGTGGTAGAATAACTCGACCAAGTTCTCGTGCGAAGCCGGAGGCCAGCTAGCTAGGGACTGAGCTGGCTAGAAAAGCTTGTTGGTTGAGGCCCTCAAAGGAATCGTTAATGCTCCATGGAACATACGAAACAGCTATTTACCCAGAGGCTTGTGTATATTAGAAACTGTCGAAGAAGAAATTTTGCAATCAAGTTTAAAACACGTTTACAAAGGCATTGCATTCCACCGATTCCGGAGAACTAGACCGTTCGACTTATCGTAATAAGGGGTATATCCGCTTGATGATACGGCATCTACAGTTTCCTTCGATGGACAGCTCACTGCCAAACGTGATTGTTGTACGCAACATAAATTACTTGATAAGGCAACATAGTTATGGTCGTTGAAAGGGACAAAAATTGTTTTAGTGCAAAAGCTATTTAATTAATTTAATAACTATAGAAATAAAACAAAAATATGAAATTTATTTATTTTTTTAAAAATACTGAATTATCATTTCATTCTTAGGCTATTGCCTCGACCGACAAGAATTCTGTTCAAATTTAATAATTTTATATTTTATTACCACGATTTTGTAAGGAAAGTTAAGACTAATGACCTCCCAAGCAGGAATATTTTTCGAGTATGAGTTTTTTTTTGTATTATTGCAAAAATTGTGTAATTTTAAAAAAAGGAAAAAAACAGGCAGGAACTGCATTATCTTAGTTTCTAGTGAAACAAATGTCAAGGACGAATTGTAAAAAACCTAGCTGCCAGGTAAATATCAACTTGTTTCTATAAGGAACAACCACTTACCTGTGGGACTCGGCTACCACAAATGGTTGAAATAAAATAAGGGGACCAACAATAATAATTTCATATTCCATGCGAACGATATTGCTGTGAGCAGATCCTTTCACATCAGAGAAACAGTTACATATTTCTTAGTGGTAGCCATTCAAAATTTTATTACGACGATGACCTTGAGCCAATGACACGCAGTGTAAGTGTGGTACCCTTTTGTAAAATCGGACAGTTTATCATAAATTTATGGAAGGATATGGATGTTCGGAAGAATAGATATGAGGCAAAATGCTCATAAATAATATTTTCATTGTCTTTCCTCAGGCAACATCCATTCAAGAGGATCCATTGTGTATGCCAGTATTCTTGTTGCAATTGCTTTGTAAAAGGATTCAAAAGACAAAGCAGCATCTGCGACTGGATTTTTGGGACAAATTCGCATCATATCCTTCCGTCCAGGTAAGAGTATTTTAAAAATATTTGTAGCAATTAGTATTGTAAGTATTTGGTTCATCATTCAAAAGGATTACCGAGTCTTACAAGAAATTAAAATTAAAACAAAAAATCTGAAAGATTAATGAAATATATAGTTTTTCAAGTCATTTCGAAGCAAAAAAAATCCGTTGTATACTCTAAGACTCATTGCATTCAGAGTCTTAAAATCCCAGACAGCATTCAGAAAAGAATCCTTATTACTTTATTTTTTGCTCGGCTTCACTTTTTTCTCCATTCCACCTTTTCAAAGTCATAATTAACCAAGGGCTTTTTGAAGCGTAGAAGGATATGCCAGGTTCCGCCTTAAGAACACCAGGAAGAAAAAGCAAAGTAATTAAAGAGGAAAAAAGTATAAAAATAATATCATTCTTTTGCTCCGGCTTTGGTCCTTTAGTGTGGTTCTTAAGGTTTTCACGATTCCTTGAGGCAACGCAATCGCATTCTTAGCGAAATTAGATTTTTTTCCTAAGGATGGTTAAGCTTGAAGTAATAACTTAGAAAAGAAGGGGGTGGTTGGGTTAAGAGTGGGAGATTGGACTAAAAGTCGAGTCATAAAAGTGTGGACTGGCCAACAAAAAAATAGAAGTAATTTTTATCCTTTTACTCTGCTTTTCTGTTGAGATAAGAAAGTTATTTCAAGCTGATTAAGCTTTAATTACAAAAATCTTCTTTTGCCCTCCATTTGTAATCTTTTTCTTTTATTCGAGTGGCAATTTCTCATGATATGGTAATGGCTGAGTCCTGCGGACTTAGACCTTGTGTAGGTGCTAAGTTATTTCTTTAATTTCTTTTAAAATATGGCTGGACAAATGATAGATTTTTTTTTTTGAGAAATAAATTAAAAGAAATATTCCCGCAAAAAAGCAAGAAGGAATTCAACTAATCTCTTGATAGATGTCTATTGGAGTGAAATATTTAATTCATGGATAAATAATATGGCAAACGACTTAGAATTACATATAAAATTTTAATGAAATAAATAAATCAAATGTAAATTACAAAAATTGTTTAATCTTTTTTTCTATTTTAATAATTTAATAATTTTTACAACTTAATTTTTGTTTTTATTATCCGGCAACGCGTTTCGGAACTACGATTCCATCTGCTGGCGCGATTTACTTAATCTAATCAATAAATAGATTCAAAAATTATTTAATATACATATTTCACAATGTTCAAATATGAATACACCGAAAGGCATTCATTTTTTAAGATTTTTGTTAAGTTAATAATAAGTTGAATTAAAATAAAAATGAACTAAAAAAGAAAAATAAGAAACATGAGAGCGACTAACGACCAACCACTGATCAATCTTTAACCAGGTGGTATCAGTGCATGGTGCTAAACAGGTCACTTAGAAAGCATCATTACTCCCTGATGGCTTAAACTTCAAATAAACTGAACGTAAGCAAATCTGATTGAACTTAATAGCTAAACTTTACTCTTTTCAACAAAAATTGTCAAATCAGGCTTTATTGTAGCGCTTAATTATTTTAAATTGTATCAGTTGGTGATTATACCTCCTCAATACATACCTATATACTGAAATTAATAACTCAACCACTGACTTACCTACAACACCCCTTCTTATGTATTGAAGAAAGCACATTATATTTTTGAATTACCACTTCTATGTTAATGCAAATCATATTGGATTTTGTTTCGATTTTGTTTAAAAGCTTCCAGAGTTGGTGCTTTTTTTAAAACAAAGATCTTTAATATGCATTACGAAAATCTGTAACATTTTCGCTTTTTCACAGCTTAAAGAGATTCCACTGCCGCCAAAGTGAGAGGTGAACGACCTATCTTCCCTGACTAACAATTTTTGTTGAACAGATTATAGTTCCACCGGAGGTTATGTTCTTTGGTCTGTGCAAACATTGTTGCCCGGATATGTTCGTGATCTGTTGCACTATGTCTATGTGCATAGACTGACTGATTGGTTTCCTCAGTTTAACAATTTCGTTCAATCAATTTCATTTGGATTTTGTTGTGGTTTTGCAAAGTTTTGTCATAATAAAGGTACAAAAAATCGATGAATAGTTAAAAATGTTGAACGAGTTCTTAGAATACGCATTAGATACAACGGCGCAAAATAATATACGCTTCAATATGAAACTAAAACAAATACAGTATGGTGCTAAGATTATAGGTATGGTTTTTGAATTATTTTTTGTTAGTGTGAAAATAGATTTTAAATATATTATTTTTCTAGTGTAAGACGAAAAACTCTCTGATAGAATGACAACTTTCATAAAACGGCATTTTGTAAATTTAACTTAACACAAAACACTGCCTATATCTAATAAGAACACAATTCTTTAAAGTTCTCAATGTGTTAAACTAGATTTTAAATAGTACAATCGTTTCCGTTTATAAGTGTGGGCAACGTTCTCAGAATATTTATTATTAAACAATTGGCTTCAATATTCATATTGATGTTTTAATTAAATTTTCTAGCGAAACCAATTTATTTATATTTCTAGCTTGCTCTTCTTATCTCTTTTTTTACGATGCCGTTGAAAATGGCTGTGGAAACATAACAGCAAGTTGTCAAATGGCATTCAAACAATTACAAAAAAAAAATCTTCTCGTTTCATGTTCGTTTTAGCAAGAAAAATTTGAAATCTTAAAATTAAAAGCAAATATAAGAAAATCTCCGCATTTATTATTTTATATCCCTTTTTTTCTGTATTTGTTGTTACTTAGCGCAATTTTCGCTGCTACTTATTGTTATTTAAGTAACAACAAGCGCAATTTTAGCTGCTACTTAAATAACAATAAGTAGCAGCAAAAATTGCACTAAATAACAACCCATGACTAGAAAACAATTGAAAATCAAATTGCTTTTGACATTCAATGTAATCGGATTTGCCGGAGAGAAAAATTAAAAGTTGGCACATGCGATTCCTATGGGTCACCTCCCATAAGAACACGTGTATTTAATCGAGCTGTCAGTTGTATGCGGCAACGCAACGGACGAACGGATTCTATTGGTTGGCCCCTTAAGGCGTAAAGGGCTCGGTTTCGACACAATTTAACCCTTCTTACATGCTAGTAATAACATCAAGAGCGTTTTCCTAATCCGGCAGCGTTTTTTTTTTTTTTGAAGAAGTGTTATTTCTACCATTTGCATATGGATTTCGGACCAGAGAACAATCATATATTAAAATCTGGTAACTTTTAATCAATTATTTTATTATTGTTTTTTTTGTTGTTATTTTTACGGATGTAAATATAAGAAATGGGCATGACTTGGTAGCAATTATATGCCTAATCACATTGGAAGGCAATATTTTAGATAGAACACACGTTCTGAACCTATAAAAAGTGTCCAAAACCCCAACACTTGACGGTTTTTAGTAAAAATGAAGTACGCCCTTATACGTCTTAAATAACAAAGAATTTACAAAAGAAGTATTTCGAGAATTGTAGGTCGGATTTTGATAAAATCATGTTTTTTATTTTTTTGAAAAAAAACTTTTTTTTTAGATATATGTATGCTGTTTTTTAGAATTTATTACTCAACAACTGATCATAAAATTTAAAATATTTTTTTGATCAGTTTAAAAAAAATATTGAATTTTCAAAACAAAAAAATAGACAAAAAAATATTCAATATTTTGGTATCCAAATTAATTTAGCTACCTAAATCTTTTCAAATATTAAATTTTATAGAAATCAATTAGTCGTTACCGAGAAAGTCAAAAATTAAAAAAAACCTTTACAGAAAAGGTACCGTTAATAACTTTTCCCGATAAATTTGGTTTTTATAAAATAATAGCCAATATCTACAAAAAAATCTAACAAAATTTCATCAAAATCGTTTGATCCGTTTTTGAGAAAATTAAGCTTTCCCTTGCCGGTTATATGGCAGGTATCGTTAGTTCTATAGTTTTTTATTTTTAAAACAATATTTAAAAAACCACTCTGAGGAAAAGAATCACACATACCAAACATACATACAGAGATATTTTTTATCACTAATTTGTTTAGGTTTCTCTATGATCGTAATGTCATGTTTAATTGTTATCTTAATTTTTTGACGTGATAACGTCTTATAAATCGATGAAGGCTACACATACGAAATAAGATGACTCATGCTGATAAGACTTGTGCTGATAATGCTGATAAGACTCATACTGACAATACTGATAAGAAAAGTGACGCACGCTTCGATACTGTGATTCTTTCAACCAAAATCGATCGCAAGCACCAGGCGAACATGAAAAAGAACAGGCGCAAATTCCCAAAATAATTCCAATTCAAAAAGTACAAGAAGAGAAAAAGAAATACAAAATAGGCGGAGTTTTGTTAAAATAGAAAGTAGATGTAGATATTGGGGTGTGTGTGTGTGTAGATTTAACAACCGGGTTTGTGGGTGTGTGTTAACGGGCTGTACGTTGGTGTTGCTCCCATCAATGTTTTACTATGACGTTATCGCGTAAAATGTTCGTCCGTAAACCGATTTTACAGACAACCAACTCTTTATTGTATTTTCACAAATCCTAAACTTGAATACAGTACCTATGTATAATCGCAAGTAAAAAAAAGAAAGAAGACCATCTGAACTGCGCCAACTACAGAGACATCAGTCTTCTCAACATCGCTCGCTTACAAAGACCTTTTCTACTGTAGTGTGTGAACGTTTAAAGCCATTCAGAAACTACCTTTAAAAACTTAAAAGAGACACCCAACATCGACATTTTGGAACAAACATCAGTTTAGATTACCTATTATAGAATTGAAGTAGTTAAGGACTTAGTCTACATTAGATCCACTATCAACCCAAAGAACCATACCCAGCGCTGAAATCAAACGAAGAATAAGTTTTGCCAATCTCTGCTTCATTGGGTAAAGGGGCAATTGATTATCGGGCAAAAATAACATAGGCATGGACATTTTCAAAAATAGTAACGACGCTTTACACTGCTTCGAGACAAAAATTCGGTCCGGAAAATCTTCGATTTCAACCCGGAGAGACGAGGCAGTATAGGTAGAAAGACGAAGACTTGGGTAGCGCAAGCAAGTGAAAGAGTTTCTCAACCACTTCAATAATAATAATAATATTTTAATAATAATAATAATAATAATAATAATAATAATATTAATAATAATAATAATAATAATAATAATAATAATAATAATAATAATAATGAAAATAATAACAAAATATAATAACTGGAGCGCCACCTAAGGTAAGGTCAATATTAACGACTGTTACGATACGACTGTGTTGTGTATCTGTTCTTATGAATTATTGATTTTATCGGCGTTTCATTAAGGAAAATGAGTGTTAATTATAGTCTCCATCGCGATTTTAAATGATTTTGTCAATTTTCCTGCTATTTTGGAAAATCTCAGTTTCTTAACAAAGCATACCCTTACTTTTTACTTGATTACTTAAAACTCTCATGAGCTGTATTTCGGTCATTATTATTCAGCTTGAAATTGCCCTGGAGACTAAGTTCGTATAAGCCCCTGCAAATGATGAAATCCTTCAACTCTAAATTTATAATTCCTTCACAATAAATAACATTCAAGACATTTACATTTTTAGAGAAAAAGTAATTGTTGTTTAGTCTCACCAGCACTTGTCCGCTGACAATTAAAACAAACTAAAACACGCTTCTTGAGCCATGTTCAATTGAAACATGTTTAAGCGTCTCTAGGGCCGCAAAAGTTGCCTGTAGTTAGGCTCATGCGTAAAATTTGATTGAGTGTTATCCTTTGGTTTTCAAATTGTTTCTTAAGGTTTGTCTGGTGGAATCCAATGAAGATTCAACCCTTAGTACCCATAGTAATTTCGGCTATGTTACCTTTTTCTCCAACTTAAATAAATATGAACATTGTATGCGATAATGAATTCAAAGAGTATGTAGCTCACAGCTACTTACAATATTGTATTTTGTGAGGAACCCAACGTAGAGGTTTTTGAATTCAGGGACTATAAAGGGGTGAATTATGACAACATATACTGTGCTGCACTGTCTTCTAATTGGTTTTGAATACTTTCCAAGTGCAGATGAAAAATGCAATAATTTTTGAGGCAATATAAACACCTTATTTGATGATCATGTACCCAAAAAAACTTTATTATCTCAAATAATAAACAGCCATGGCCGATCCGATATCCGAAAGTCCAAATTTATATTTCGCGCCCAATTGGACTTCTAACGAATGCAGTGAGTAAGTTGAATGAGGATCTCGAAAATATTTCGATTTGGGCCAAAACAAAACCTACTAATACTTAATCCAGATAATTCACAATGGTTAGTAATCTCTAAATCTTCGTATGATTTCAGTAATTTTCAAGCAGTCATAGTAAAAACAACATACATAGTTCCTATCTGTAAGAAAGTCCGTAATCTAGGAGTCATAATC
Source organism: Platycheirus rosarum (assembly GCA_963971375.1). Taxonomy (NCBI): domain Eukaryota; kingdom Metazoa; phylum Arthropoda; class Insecta; order Diptera; family Syrphidae; genus Platycheirus; species Platycheirus rosarum. The sequence continues at coordinate 68,053,719 of OZ020507.1, forward strand.
AATAGCGAGTTATCAGCCACTGATCATATAAATTCTGTTCAAGGTAAAGTTTACGGTGGCCTTCGACATTTTTGGTCTAGCAGTAGCTATACTCACGAAAATATTCGTATGAGATTGGCTAACTCTCTGTTGAGGCCGATTATTTTATATGCCGAAAATATTTTCCGCCATTCTGACTACAATAGCCGACGCAAATTGGAACTTGCTTAAAATGCCATCCTCAAATACATATTTGGACGTCTTAAATTTGATCACATCTCGGATAAACGAACAATCCTTCTTGGTTGTTTCATCCAAACATACATCGATATTCATAACTGTATCTTTCTCAAAAAGCAAAACACCACAGATCACAAAAATCCTTAAATGCATCCATGAAGAACATGCAATTTATTAACTCTACAATTTAATTTTCTCAACACTAAAAGAATATTTTTCGTCCATACAGTAATAGGTATTGTCGAGCTCTTTTCCGATTCAAATTAAGCAAACTCAAAACTTAAACCAATTCATCAGCCGCTTAAAAAACCATTTATCTTTCATCTGAACCCCTTCCTTACTTTTCCTACTCCCATTTTGCTTGCCAATCTACATAAAAACATTTTTTCTTAATTGTAATTTAATTTGCAAGCGTGCGGCATTGGTGCAGTAGATAAGATGTTTGCTTCTTACCCGGAGGTCGTCTGTTCGATACTCAGGCTGAGAAGAAATTTTTCTAACTCCTAGTGCAAGCTAGAGCCGTCCGTGAGTTTAAAGTGAGAAAGTAGTCACCTAATTCTCGATCTACTGCGCCGAGAAAAAGAATTCTTATTTTTAGCATTACATATATTTTTCTTCTCTATAATCACTTTGCCGTTTGTAATATAAATGTTATAAAAATCAAAGAATTGTACGTTATAAGATATATCTTACTGTACATCTCCATATTTTTAAACATATTAAACTAAAACTAAACTAAACTTGTATTCGTTTCAGAACTTTCCATTTCGTTCATTGAATCTTCATTGTGCCGGGTATACCGATGACAAGTGCTCTTGTGAAAGTGACCAGATTTGTTTGGAGCAATAGCGAGACACATTTTCAAGTCTTCGCAGGAAGTAGAAATTATGATTTTTTATAAATTAAAACAGTTAAACAAGTTCTTCCATACATCCTGATTGCGGGTCCAACAATAAGAGATCAGAGAACCCTTCAGAAAGCACCGTCGGATCCGTATGTGAGTACTATGGTAAGACCATATTCTTGTCTTGTACATCCACAAAACTGAAAATTCATTTAGCATGGAATATACTTGGGCTCATATGTGTGGTCACATCGTCGAATAAAATTTAAATAAAATGCACGACTGGGTCGCATGAACTTGTTCTTATGCTAGATAATTGCTTAGTGGCTGCATATGTATGTATATAAAGGGTGTTTTTTTTAGACGTGTGGTTTTCAAGCAGAAATAAAACGCATATAGTTTAATGTTATGGCCAAGAATCTAGCTTTATTATAAAGATAAGGGTTGGCATTATGTTCTAAAAAATATTTCGGGGAAGTGGCCGCCGTGGCTGGCTCGAATAAATTCCAGCCGAGGCCGAATTTTCCCAATTTTGTGAAAATTGGGATAGGTGGCCATTTCGTTTTGGGCCCATTCACCGAACGTGTGACGCGCTTGATGGGCGTTCGGCTTCAATTCTTGAATGAGTTGGATTTTGTAAGCCTGCAAACCAAGATCCTTCCGCCCGCGATGTCGATGGACTCATTTGGGTCTTCTTCGATACTCTGCTCCACCGAAACGAACCATTATTTTGGTAATAAATTTGCACAATTTGCAAACTTTGTTCAGGAGTAAGTCTATTCATTATGAAATCGCAAACCAAACTAAGCATTAATCAAGAGACAGCTGTTATAAAGACCAGCTCCGAAAAAAGTATTGCCAGATTGAAAACCACACGTCTATTAAAATAAAAATATGTATTTTTTTTTTGGAAATTTCTTATTTTTTTTTTAATTAGTTTTAGAGTTTTCTTGGAAAAACTAAGTATGCAATAAAATTTGAAAACTAAATGTCTATCGAAGAAAAAAAATTTTGAACATCGTTCGACCAATTTTTTTAAAAAGTCGTTTTTTTTGAAAAACTTTTCGAAAAAATATTTTAATTTTTTTTTCTAGTATGTCATTATAAGGCAATCTGTGGTTTTCATCTGGGAAAATTATTTAAAAAAATTCAATCTACCCACTTACAAAATATTTCGAAAACCAAATATTTTTTTTAAATTTTAAAAAATCAAAAAAAAAGTTTTTGAAAAATTTGAAATGCGATATTAATTGAATTATAAATAAATGACAATTTTTTATTGAAATCGGGATAATAGTTTACGATAAAACCGCATTTGAAAAAACCGGTTATATGAGAGGTACGGTTATAGAACAAATTTCGAAACAAATTATTCTAACTAAAAAATGCATTATGGTAAAAAATAAGCACTCTGAAAGTTTTATCAAAATCGTTAGAGGCCTTTTCGAGAAAATCTAACTTTTTGTTCAAAATTGAATGGCAGGTACCGTTTTTTTTCGACCTAGAGCAAAAATGAAAAACATCCCCCGAGATACTACCTAATAAATACTAAATACCAAGTTGGAAGCAAATCGGCCCATCCGTTTAGGCTGTAGCGGCGCGAACAGACAGACAAACAGACAGACAGACGGACAGAATTTCCAGACCCACTTTTTTCAACTTCTCTATTATCGTAATGTCATGTTTGATTTTTAGAATTTTTTTTGCACGAACCCATAACTTGCATTTTAGTACCTAAATCGCAAGTTAAATAACCAAGAAAGGCTTTTTTCGAGTATTTTGTTTTCGTTTCTTTTTAAATAAGAGGGTTCAAAAATTATTAATTTGCTACATCTGACGAAACCGATAGTATTGTTTATTTCTGCAATACCTACTTGAAACTAACATAATGGTTGATCAGTTTTTTGCAGTTTTGCTTTTTAAAAAACGGTCATTTGAATATTCTGACATCGATAGGTCACTTTGTTCTCAGAATATGAAAAACCAAAAAGACCATTCTAAAAATTTTGTATTCGAAACAAAGCGGCCTGAAAGCTGAAAACGGAGACAAATGTCAAAATTTCCAATTTGACGAATTTGGCATTATGGGGAGAAATTGCAAAAACAAACTGTGCAATTATCAAAAGTTCGCTATGTACTTCTGTTTTGTAGAGATTTTGTTTAAAATATTTTATACACATTTTTCGTGAACAACTGTTTTCAAATTACAAAATTGGTTAAACAATTTAGTTTCGTTTATGTCAATCTTTGTCTCGTAAGCAGTACAACGTATTTTAAAAATCACTCCATTATTGTACCTATATGGTTTTTATGTTTTTTGGTTTTTAAATGTGCTTTGGCATTTTATTATAATTAATAAGAAAAAAAAACTTTTTATAAAATATTTGTTCCGCATCAGACACAAATTTGTAAATACAAAAATCAGAAGTTATTTTTTGCATTTGCTGTCAGATGAATGGGTGCGTTCAATTAGATTATTAGAAGTTAGAATGAGAAACAAAAGTCCTTATTAATTCAGTAATAGTGAATTCAAAGATCAATATTTAAATGAATATTTTTTTAAAGCCGATTTGGTATCAAAACAAATTTTGTTTTGATCATTGTATCGCGACCAAAAAATAATGAAAAATCGTAAAAAGAGGAAAAATAAGCTCATTTTGAAAAAATACATCGGACACAAAATTCATAGGCCAAAAAGAGGATTTGTCCTATATAAAGTGGACGTCTGGTCAGCCTATTCGTACCAGAAAAAACTTTCACTTAACAATATGTGAATATTCACATGTAATTTACAAATTTTTATGTTTTGAAATGACTATCACATTAAGCACTATTTCTGTTTACGAAATCAAATGTAAAATGTCAAACGACATGTCAAAAACAAGACACAATTGTTTCTATGCATGCCCCCCTAAATTAACACAGTTTTCACTACAAATTTTATTAGTTTTTTTTTTTTCAAAACATCGACATAGGGCTTCCTAGAGCACTTGATAGCAACTAAAGACTATGCTCTTCCATATGGCTTCTTTCTGCAAAATAATCAAAAAGAAAAAAACATATCGAAAACCACTTACTCTACGTACTTTTCCTGTCTTAACAAACGAAATGTATTTCTTCATAGCGAATGAAAAATTTCAAAACGTCAATCAAATCGATGTGCATTATTATTCTTTCGGTGGTCGTTGTTGTCGTCAGTGTCATTGGTCTACGTCTGTCGACCTAGGAGCGGAAGCAATTTTATAGTTTCTCCCTCGCGGCAAACTGGAGAAAAAAGCAAACAGTGCCACGTGTACCGAACTTCCAAATGTGTCTTGAGTACCTACCCACGCCGTCACCTAACGCCTCTAGACACAGTAAACTCGAGGATCATTAATTCCTTGACACAGTGTATCCGATTTCATAAAATCGAGATTCTCTATCAAATTCTATAAATATTTCGGTAAATGCTTCAACTGGCAGACATTAAATACACCAATACATCATTGGTCCTTAGAAAAACAATAAAAGTCGGCACGAATGTCCTTCGAGTAATATTTCAAAATTGAAAATTTATATTGCCCTTTTCATTTGTTCGTAAACGGGGGTATTCCACCCCCTGTGTACACCACTGTTTTCCTATAGAATAGTGTATCCAGATCACGTTTCTAGTGTCCGTCCGCTGACTAACCCAAGCAGTCCATTGATGTCGTCCTGGATGGTGCGTTTTCATTGCAATGGGCATTGTTTCGATTCTGTGGCACTGTATTGTCAAATTATTGATCAGAAAAAGGTGTAGCCTCCGACCTCGTTTTTGACCTCGTAAAATCTATAACAACTCAATAACTGTGAAAGAGAGTATAGCTTCGGGGGCAGAACTGTATGGATGAGTTGTTCATTCGAGTGTCCTTTTTCCTGGTTAGCACCAGCAAACAAAGGATTCATATACCCATCGAGATAGACACGGGCCGGACTCGAGCCATATATATGAAAAGGAATCCAATAAATGTCATCGAATTTATTGCTAAATTCACAATTCCATTGTTTGCAATTTTCAAAAGAGGACATTATTTCCGATTGTCCTTTAGGACGGTATAGTGCGGGTTTTTATGTGGGACCGATTGAACTGACGATGACGCCAAGGTTGAGGTTTTTTGATGTGCGTGGACAGGGGTCAAGCGTAATTTTTGAACAACAACAACCTAGTGTATTGCACGCAGATGTGAAAAGATTGTTGGTTTTTCAAAATTGGGGTTAACTTAGATATTTTTTTTAATGGTTATTCGATACTTTTATTTGAAATGATTAGCAAGCATGAGGGTGGTGATGCATTGATCGGATTATTTCCACTTGAGGTTCAAAACTGTTAAGTATTTGTTGAGGTTGCCAGTTATTGAAAAATTGAGAATGTGTTTTATCTTCCAGGTTTGTACAGTTAATCCTTTTTCTATTTGTTCGTTAATAAACCCATTGTTTTCTTTTTAACGCTCCCTGTTTTTCAATGATTTCCTAATTCTTTTCCAAACTTTCATAACTCCAAAATATTAAGGTTAAGGAAGTAGTGTACTATAGCTTATTTCTTGAACCAAAATGGTCGTTTTTAGATAAAATATAAGAAATTTAAGGGCGTTATATGGGCGCCTGCCCATATATGGAAGATCTACCCAAACTTCTGTCAAATATACGCATTGCAAACCAAAGCCAGGTCAGCTTGGGTGAAACATTACTGAATCTTAAGTGAAAACTTCTTAGCGACGCTGAGGATGACATAATCATTCCACAGAAGGTGGTCTGTCAGTTGGTCCGTTCCATCAATGAAGCCACAAATGAGTGGCTGCGTATAAGTCAGGTGATGCCGCGATTGTTGCACACTCCAAGAACAAGAAATCTTGAAACAAAAGGCTGAGAGTTCTTTCATCAACAAAACACTTAAATATGAATTAGTAGTTTCGCGGACAAGAGGTCGCTTATTAATAAAATATTGAAAAAATAATAATATTATTAAAAAATGGGCACGACTGGGTCGCACATACTTAATTGTGCCTTGTCATATTGTATCCCAGGGCCCTATTCCACAAAACAACTTATGAGCTTTTCACTTTACACTTATCAAATTTTTCGTTAATTTGCAAAACTTTGTGTTCCTCAGAACTATAAAATTATATAAGTGATAAGTTGAAATTGATAAGTGTAATTTGCAAAGTCTTTGCAATTTTTATATTCTCTTTGCAATATCTGTTCCACGTACGTTCTCTTGTGCAAAGTGCAAAGTACATATTGAAAAGTGTAATTTGCAAAGGATTTGCAAATATTTATGCGGTTTCGTTCCACAAAAACTGTAAATTGAATTTTTGTAAAGCAAATTTTTATAAGTTTGTCAAAAGTTTGCAAGGTAAACGATCGCTTTGCAAATTCATATTTTTATATGTAACTAGTGAAGCTTTCAAAATGTTAAGACGTGAGTTTTTGTTTGACGATAGTGAAGACGCGGTTATAACATGAAATTTTAGAGACCGAATTAATTTTTGGGGACTACAAAACTTTAATTTTAAAGAGTGCTTTCGTTTAAAACAAATTCAATTTGATTTCCTTTTAAATAAAATTGGAGAAAAATTGGAGCACAATACACAGCGCAATCATGCTTTGTCGGCTGAAAATCAACTGCTACTGTGCTTGCATTGGCTCGGAAATGGTTGCCAGTAACATGGAGTTGCAGTTATGCATGGTGTTGCAAAATCAACAGTTTGCAGAACTATCTATACAGTCGTCGACGTTATAATAGACATTTTATTTTAAAACACAGTGCGGTGGCCCGATGACGTCAGTGGTAATGCTGAAAAGTTTTTTATGATGGATGGATTCCCTTGTGTGTGTGGTTGCGTGGATGGCACAATCATTAAAATTGATGCGCCTACGTTACACGAAGAAGGATATGTGGACCGGCATGGAAACCACTCATTGAATGTGATGATGATATGCGGGCCAGACTACCTACACATTTTACAGAGTAAATGCCAATTGGGGGGCCATCTTACACAATATTGCCTGTAGCATCGGAAGGAGAAGTGAAAACATGCAACCCTCCCAGGCAGCCTGTTTTTTTTAATTTATGTATCTAAAAAATTAAATGGAAACTTAAATATGTTCTAAATATTTACAATTATTTTGTAAAAAAATACTTACTTTATTCTTTTGAAAACTAGCAAATAAAATATATTTTTTCTCTTATCACGTTTAACACTGCAAGTTTTGTTTCTATTATCATTTCGCGGCTCATTTTACGACTTCTATTTACCAATGCGAAGTAAAAATTGATGAGACAGAAATGCAACGATGATTAAATGCTTTGTGGAACACTTTGCACACTCACTTTGCAGGAGAGCGCAAAGACTTGGCAGAAAAGTGCAAAGACTTTGCAAAGAGTGCAAGGACTTTGCAAAAATTTGCTTAATGCAAAGTGAGATTTGCAAAGAATATTGTGGAACAGAAACACTTATCACTTTACCAAAAAAATTTATTTGATAAGTGCTAAGTGAAAAGTTCATAAGTTGTTTGTGGAATAGGGCCGAGACCTTTAAAAGAAACAAGTCACATTTACGTAGAAAAATAAAACGATCTAAGCTTATAAAAATTGTTAAAACCACAACACTAACGGATCTTAGTAATATTGAGGTATGCCATTAGACGTCTTAAATAACAAGGAATTTATGAAAAAAAATATATTTGAAAAATTGGAGGACGGATTTTGATAAAATCCTGTTTTTTATTTTTAGTTTTTTGAAAAGAAATTTTTTTTTTGATTTTGGTATGGGTACAGTTTTTTTTAGAGTTTATTAGTATACAGCTGATCACAAAATATAAAATACTTGTTTTTGTATAGTTTTAAAAATATTAAATTTTGAAAAAAAAAATTAAAATTCCGTTATATGAAAGGTACCGTTAATAGACTTTTACAAAAAAAATATAATAACGGTATATTTATTCTGCCATCAAAATGCAGTTACCGTCATTTTTAGCCCTAAAAACAAAATTTCAATTTCCCCTCTAAGAAAGTTATCGCTTCAGCCATTTAGGCTAGATACAGCTCATTGTACATGTACATACAGACGGACGGACTGATAGACTGACAGACAGAAGGATAGACAGACATATTTTGTCAATTACTTAATTAAGCTGCTCTATGATCGTAATGTCATGTTTGATTGCTATCTCGATTTTTTTATATTCAGGAATCTTGTAAACTTGCCTTATAGCACCTGTAAACACAAGAAATAAATTGCACGACTGGATCGCAAGTACTTGTCCATATGTGCGGTCACATCGTCGAAAAAAATTTAAAAAATAGTTAGGGAACATCAAAGTATTTATTCGATTTTTGTGAATTTTTGTTGGTCGAAAACAGTGCGTAAAATTTTATTTCTTTAAGAAATGTTAAAATATGTTTTTTTTTCAAAACGGTTTTTTTTTAAATAACCTAGGTATATTAAAAAAAATTTAAAAACATTCATGGACCCGTTTTCAAAATATGAGTTTTCAAAAATAAAATTAAAAAAATATTAAAAATGAAAAAAAAAAACCTTTTTGAAAATTTTTGATTGTAATCGGTTAACCAGTTTCGAAGAAAGTTAAAAAATTGGTCCTATGGGAGGTAATGTTTTTAGCCCACCGTTTTAATTTTTTTCACCAAAATATGACCCACACCTATGTATAATAATACACTGCTTTTGCGATTTAAAGACGTTGGAAGAAGATTTTTACGATTAAATCGTTTAAGCTTTCAAACATCTGTCAGCATTGAGTTTTCTGCAAATTGGGCTGCAAGCAGAACGGCAGGTGTTTCGTTGAACACGAGTGTAAGAACCGATGAAGACTATTCTGTCCCAATTAACACCCTACCGCGGGCATACATAAAATTAGTTTATCCAAACCCTTTTCTATCAAAAATCTTTTAATATCACTCTCCTATGAACAAGGAATACAATTAAGCCCCTGTTCAATAATTCAAATAAATATTTACTAGGACCAATGACACCTATAATTATTTCAGTAAATATATCTGCAAAATCTTTCCCACACTATTTGACCTCAACAAGGCCACTTTTTAACTATCGATCAACTTCTCACGTCCGTCTTCAGTGAGTCCACGCATTATCACGTCCCAATGCGTGTTACAAGAATAATCCAATATGACCTTGCCGACTGCATTTAAACGGCACTGTACGGCAATTTCTCACTCACCTACCAGCAACGCACAATATCAAATTGATATGCAGACATCGCGCATATTCATGCCATAAATTCCATAGAAAATAATTCAACAGAATTCTCAAATTAATATGGGTTAACATCGATTCTAACGGTATCTGTATGGCTCGGCATATTGGTAATTATGCACTCACAATATTCCCTCTGTGTCCGCACACTATCCGTTTGCACCTGACAAAAATAACTAAGACAGTCTGTGTGCAAAAAAAATCAACAACTCTCCCATAATTTATAGATACAAAGTACATTCTGAATTTACTGTCGCCTTAGTAAGAGATACAAGCATAGCTAGATTAAAGCCTTTTCCAATCGTGGTCGTATTATTGCGATCGGATTAATTAGTAATTTCACTTTGGATACACCGAAATCGATGTCGTTTGACAAACGAAACACGGTTGTATCTTAACAACGGTGAGTGTAATTATTCATAAAAAAAATTAGAATAAAAAACAAAACATCCATAAGACGACAACGACAAGACGATCTTGATTATTATTGCAAGCAAATATTTCCATTAGCAGCCATGCGAACCTAGTGACCGATATTCATAACCGCGAGAGGTATGGATTGACAGAAAGTTCGTGAGTGTTACTGAGAAAGACTAACGACGAATATGATTTTTCAAAGGAAGAGGGGGCTGCGGTCTGATGACGAAGTTCGCGATAAATAATAATACCGTCGACACAAACTCCATTTGAATGCGAAATGAACTCGAGTAGCAGAAATGCCGAAGACTGTTCATGATAATGCCATGATTGTGGGGAACAAATGAAAAACGCATTATTGTTTTGTAGAAGAGCTAAATCTACGTATCAGGTAATCAAATACACTTTTAAAAGAGTTTATAAAAAGAATAAATTTTAAACACGGATGGTTCACCCAGAGTAAAGCTAGTATTAGACGGTCCTTGTAATTGGTCACTGCAGTGACATTCTGACGTCACTATGACGTAGTTTTCTGTCCTAAAAGTGTCACGTCGTGTGATCGTCATTGTTTTGCATGTCCTTGCAGTGACCAAAACAGTGACAGGCACCTTGACACGTCAGTTTTATGTCCCAGCAGTGACAAATTACAAGGACCGTGTAATAGCCCTGTCACTGTTGGTGGGACACAGTGACACGTAGCCTGTCCCTGCAGGGACTGTGTCCCAACAGTGACCTGGCAGGAATTTCTGCCAGGTCACTGTTGATCTCGGCTGGGCGTTAGGAGTTGAACACACTTTTATTTAATAGCTTTGATGGTGCTATCAGATTTGCAATTTCGTATACCCAAAATGCAAATTGACGGCCAGATGATGAAAAAAACATTTTATTTCAAAGAAATTTGCAAAATTTAAACAAAATCAAGAAAAAAATATGCATTACCACTAAAAAAACATGTTTTTGAATTGTTTTCAATTTTAAAAAATATTGTAAGCTCGTTCCTAGAATTTTTATTCTCAAACTACGACAAACGTGTTACGTCAAAGTTTAAAGGCCTCGTCAAACAGAGCGCGTTTTTACCCGCGTTTCAAAGCCACATTATAGTATATAGCAATACATATAACGCCGCGTCGAGTTCAGTGCGACGTTAGTACGCGTTTGAGGCCTTGAAGTCGACTTCGTTTTTTTAAAAAAAACGATATAGATCACTTTGGAAATCGGCGTCAAGTGCCGAACGGCGTCAAAACGCGGTGTTAATACGGCGCGTTGGGGTTAATTACAAATTATATTTTTTGACGCCGCGTTAGAAAGATTTTTTTTTGTTATTTTGTGCTTGGTGAATTAAGTCATTCTGAATTTGTTGTAAAATTTTTTTCACTTATTTTGTGTTTTAAATGGAAAAAATAACCTGATTGGCGTTTGGTAAAAAAATGAAAGTCAAGATTCAAATATGAAACGCGCTGCGGATAGCTCTCTGTTTGACGTTCTCTAACGCCGCGTTTAGAACGCGGTGAATATCCGGTGCTTTGGCACTTACAGGTGTTCATAGCGAACCTAATAGCGGGTAAATTCTCCTCCCATGTCGTATGTTCGTTGCCGACCAGGATAGCTAGTTGTGTTTTCATATCCCGATTTCTTCTTTCTACAGGGTTCGACTCCGGGTGATACAAAGGAGTGAGAGTATGCTGTATTCCTAAACAGAAAATCAACTGCTGCATAAGTGCGGATATAACTTGTACACCATTGTCTGAAATAAGACTCATGGTTGCACCATATCTTAAAATAATTTCGTTAAGAAGTGTAAGTGCACAGTTTTCTGCTGTTGCTTCTTTTAAGGGAAAGATTTCCGTCCATCTGTTTGCAACGTCTTCAACTATGAAAATCGATTGGAATCCTGTTTTTGTTTTTGGCAACGGTCCAAATAGGTCAACAGCTAGAACTTCGAAACTTTGGTTACTCGCTACTGTCTGCAGTAAACGTATTGGTTTCTTATTGCTTGGTTTATATCGTTGGCATTCTAAATATTTGCCAATGTGTTGCGTTATGTCGTTTCTCATCCGCGGCCAATAATACCTCGCCATAGTTCGAGCAATGGTGCGTTCTACCCCTTAATATCCGGCAGTTGCGATGTCGTGATAATTATGGAGAATATCTTGACGTTGATGAGCTGGCACCACAAGCTGAGCATCTTCGGCGTCAGACTCTGGTGAGTACCTATATAATACTCCTTCGTTCATAGTGTATCCTCTTGCTGTCCAGCGAGGTATATTTTCGTCTTCTGATTCGAATGATGTAATAATCGGCTTAAGTTCTGGATCTTGTAACTGAGCTTACCGAATATTATCTTGTTTTTCACAGGAAGGTCTATTCGTACATTGCAAATCGTACATGCTTTAGCACCGTGCTTAGGATTTTGGCAAGGTGGTCTGGATAACATATCTGCTACTTTGTTAGTGTTACCTGGAGTGTACTCGATAACTATATTATAGAGTTGCAGCTGTAGGGCCCATCTAGCTAATCTGCCAGGTGATTTCAGAGACATTAACCATTTCAAAGGTTGATGGTCAGTCAAATGTGTGCCTTAGATCCTTCAATAAAGCCACGAAATTTATTAACTGCCCAAACGATAGCCAAAGCCTCGAGTTTGGTCGTAGAATAATTTCGTTCTGCGTCTGTCAGAAGCCTGGAAATATAAGTTAATAATAATAATATTATATTTCCCAAATTCCTATACTTTCACCTGCACCTCTTATTTTCCCACGTTCTCCTACATTCTTATGCCACCACAAGCACCTTACATATTTTTCCCACATTTCCCACTTCCTACACACGCTAGTACTCTTCTTACAATAATTGTCAATTTCAAATTATGTTTAATTTTATGTAATTTAAGATAGGTTTGCAAAGTGAATCGTAACAATCGCTAGTACTCTTCTTACAATAATTGTCAATTTCAAATTATGCTTAATTTTATGTAATTTAAGATAAGTAGGTTTGCAAAGTGAATCGTAACAAATGGATTAAATGCTTTGTAAGCAAAAATAGAATTAAGAAAAACATATTAAATAAAAATCAGTTTTCAAACAGAACTCCAAAGACAAAAGGTCTTTTATTCACTGGCGCCTAACTTTAAAAATTCGATTAGTATTGTGTGCTCCGAAATTTTTTGTATAAAGAGAATAGAGCAATTTATAAATCACAAAAACATCATCAGATCATAGAAGAACCCACAGGAGAGCCCACAGAAAAACCAACAGTGAAGATGCAGATAAAGTTATTCATTGTGTAACTATTTTATTTTTATAAAATTTGTGTGTTATTTTTTTAAATTATCTATCTATTACATATACATAAAGTATAATTATTCATTATTAATTTTGTGACTGTGCTTAGAATTATTGTATATAAAAATGTCTGAAATCGCTCAAACAATAGCATCAGCCGTGCGGGTAGCTGTCGAAGCAGCTTGTGAGACAATGGTCAGAAGAATGGCAGATTTAGGAGTAGAAAATAAAACAAATAACGATAGGTTAAATGAAAGAATTTTCGAGCTTTCAGAAAAATTAAATTCCATTCAATTACCTAAAACAGTTGTTGCCTACCAACCCATTTCTGTAGCGACACCCGAAATAATATGCCAAATTTCACTCGATATGGTGAAATCTGTGCCGGATTTTAATGGTGAACGTGCAAGATACATTTCGTGGCGTCAAGCGGCCAAGACCGCAATAGCACTATTTGATCCATATAATGGATCTGAGAGATATTATCAAGCCGTTGCAATAATTAGGAACAAAGTTGTCGGATCTGCCGATCTAATTTTATCGTCATTCAACACAGTTCTTAATTTAGAGGCAATAATTTCTCGCCTTGATAATACATATTCTGACAAACGCCCACTACACGTACTTGAATACCAGATGAGCATTTTATGTCAAGGATATTTGTCGATCTCTGAGTACTACGAAAAGATAGAAAAACATCTTACGTCTATCGCAAATAAAATCTCAATGGAATATTCAAGTAATAATGTATTAATTAACTCATTAGCATCAAAATACAGAGCAGATGCATTGCGAGTATTTATTTTAGGCCTTAATAAGCCTATCTGCAATATTTTATTTTCTTCTGGTTGTGAAGATCTGCCATCTGCATTAGCAAAGGCACAAGAGCTTGAGGCTAATCAACACAGGTACGAATTTGCAAGAGCATTTGATAAAAACGTATCATATGCTAGTACTAGTGCTTTTCCTAGAAGCAACCCTCATTATTAACGTGTTGTTCAAGCGAAACCCCAAGCCCAAGTTTCCCCGACAGATAACCAGCAGAAACAAAACTATCAAAAATATCCATACGATCATATGAGCGTTGATAACTCGTCAATATACCGACGCAGTAAAAGGTCACAAATTCGACCAGCAGCGGTGCCAGAGGGTAGTAACAAACAGACTACCAGGCAACAGCCGCAAACCTTTGAGAATAGGGCATCGAAGCGCTCACTCGAGTCCAGCAAGGCACCACTATCGAAAGCCCAGAGAACTAATTTTCTAGACGAATAAGAAGACGATTATGAAAACATCGATGAGGAATATGAAGATCAGATTAAATTTTTAGAATAAAGTCGGCTTTACCATTTGTTGAAAAGAAACTCAATGGGAAAACTGTATTGAGAATCCTAGTAGATACTGGTACTGCCAAAAACTATATCAAACAAATTCCTCAATTAAAAGTAATTCCAAACAGTAAACATTTTAAGGTTAAGTCCCTTCACGGTGAAAACAAAGCAACTCACAAATGTAAAATACAATTTTGTGGTAGAGTTTTTTATCCTTCCCCAATTAGAAACCTTCGATGCGATTATAGGGTATGATTTTCTCGCGCAGATAAAAGCGCAAATTGATACAAAACGTTCTTTGTTAATTTATGAAAATGGGGAAATGGATATCAAATTTTTAGAATGCGAACAGGTAAATAATTTAGAAATTGATATGAAAACAATTCCTGATACCGTCAAAAATTAATTTAAGGAATTAATCGAAGATTTTTCAGAAGTGTTCGCTCAACCGGGTGAGAGATTACCTGTTAATACAAACATAAAAGCAACCATTAGGACGTTAGATTCAGAACCAATATATTCCAAACCAAGACCATACAATATGGCAGCAATTCCTTTTGTAGATAAGGAAATAAAGAGATTGCTAAATGATGGAATAATTCGGCCTTCACATTCCCCTAACAACACTCCCATATTGGTAGTAGGGAAAAAGGCATTAACTAAGACGGTACTCCCAAATCTAGGTTAGTGTTTGACTATAGAAAGTTAAATGAACGCACTATACCAGACCGGTATCCTATTCCAGTTCAGTAATCTTATCAAATTTAGGTCAAGCTAGATTCTATACAACAATAGATCTAAAATCCGGCTTCCATCAAATTCTCCTAGAAGAAAAGAACCGGGAAAAAACTGCTTTCTCTATAAATAATGGAAAGTATGAGTTCTGTAGATTACCTTTCGGCTTAAAAAATGCTCCCAGCATTAAAACCTGTCCAAATAAAGTCAAAGACATTGTAGACTTTGAAGTGCCAAAAACACTTCGTGCACTAAGATCTTTTCTTGGTCTTGCTGGTTAATACCGTCGCTTCGTTAAAGATTATGCTCAAATAACCAAACCGTTAACAAAATATCTATGAGGAGAAAACGGAAACATAGGAACGAATAACTCTAAGAACATCAAAATTAATTTGAATACTGAGGCTATATGTGCCTTTAATAGAATAAAGAACATTTTAGCCTCAGAAGATGTTTTACTATTCTACCCCGACTTTCAAAAGCTCTTGGACTTGACTACCGATGCTTCATCACAAGCATTAGGCGCCGTTTTTTCTCAAGGTGGTAGACCTATCACAATGATATCTCGAACTTAAAGTAAATCCGAAGAAACTTTCGCTACGAATGAACGTGAAATGCTAGCAATAGTTAGGGCATTGCAATCTTTGAGAAATTATCTATATGGTGCCCCCGATTTTCACATTTATACAGATCACTAACCGCTCACTGTTATTTCAAGAACTTGGTAGATATCCTTTCACCAAAAATAAATATCGCCGAACAATTCAAAAAACCCTTTATCCTTTGAAAACGATTTTATTTTATCTAAAAACGAAATATTTTGTAGCAAACATTTTAAATAATTTAAGGAACTTACATTGGTTTATTTCTCACAAATTTATAGAATGTTCTTGAAATTAATAATATTTTAAAGCAGTTACTTTCTTTGCAAACAAACAGTAAATGAAAAACTAAAATATTAAAATTTAATGTAGAAAAAAACATAAAGGCAAATGACTACTTGATAACTTTAAACAAGTTGATTTGAAAGCAAGTTGATTTTTAAGAGAATCATATTTAATTTTTAGAATTTAAAATTTGGCTCGATGACACTCCCGGGGCCGTCTGAAACTCAAGTTGAAGACACTAAATCCAGAACAGCGAGCCTACCAACCGACCTCTTCATCTTGGTTGTGCCGTTAGAAAGGCGGACATCAGCAGTTCGCACGATTCCATCAGAGCCTGGGTAAATTTTAATAACCTGACCCATCCGCCAAGCTGACCGGATCTCATTAGGTTCCACCACTATAACAATGTTTCCGATTTCAATTGGTTTTGAGGGTTTATGCCATTTTGAACGCCTCGTTATCTCAGGTAAATATTCAGTGTACCAGAGTCTTGTCATACTTGCCATCAGATGTTGAGCTCGGCGGCTGTACAACTTGCTGAACTCATCTCTTTCTGAAAATGCTCCAGGGGCCGTGACATCTTTGTCTGCGTCACCAAACAACATTGAATTCGGAGTGAGTGGTGTTGGGTCTTCTGGATTGACTGGAATGTGTGTTAAAGGCCGCCGATTTATTTGACCTTGGGCTTCAATAAGAGCATTTGGAAGTACATCCTCACGTGGGATCACTCCTTTAAGAGTAAACTGGACACTAACCTTAATGGAGTGGATGAGTCGTTCCCAAGCTCCACCCATCCAAAGTGAGTATGCAGGAATAAATCGCCAGAGAATTCCCTCGTATCTAGCAGCATGGCTACTCAATTCATTTTCCATCTCCTTGATATCTTTATCCAACACGTTTTTAGCACCTATGAAATTAAGGCCGTTGTCACTGTACAAAAATCGTGTAACAACTCTGTTGATAAGAAAACGCCGAAGAGCCATGGTGCACTGGTCTAAGCTCATGTCAGATAAGAGTTCTATCTGTACTGGCCGGAAAGTTAGGCAGGTGAAAATCATTCCATATCGTTTTGGCGTACTTCGACCACAC
Organism: Platycheirus rosarum; assembly: GCA_963971375.1. Taxonomy (NCBI): domain Eukaryota; kingdom Metazoa; phylum Arthropoda; class Insecta; order Diptera; family Syrphidae; genus Platycheirus; species Platycheirus rosarum. Next base: position 68,070,774 of record OZ020507.1, read on the forward strand.
TTAACCAGCATTGGCCCAAAGCAGTCGACACCAACATGCGTAAATGGTTTTGAATCGAAAGCCAGGCGAGCTTCAGGGAGTTGACCCATCAGAGGCATCACGGGCTTTGCCTTGATTCGTTTGCACGTATGACATCTAGTACTTACTCTTTGAACCGCCCTTCGAATGCTTATGATCCATGCGCTCTCACGAATATCTGATATAACCGAAGATGTCCCCATGTGTTTATTATTGTCATGGTGATGTTGCACCAAAATGTCAATCAGAGGATGGCTTTTCGGAAAATAGCAGGATTTTTTGAAGCATAAGATGTTGTAGTCTTTTGACATCTAGAGCTCAAGCGAATTGTTCCTTCTTCATCAATAAACGGAGACAGACTATAAATTGTACTTGATTTGTTAACTATTCTTCCCGCCTGCAGAGAAAATATTTCAGATGCAAAGGCATCTTGTTGAATTTTTCGAAAGAGCCAATTTTCTGCACGACGATACTCGATGGGAGTTATAAAACATTCTTTTTCGATAGGTTTTTTCTTGTAAATATCTTTAAATCTGAGTAAAAATCCAACTACCCTCACAGAAGAAGACCACTTTGCTCGAAATCTAGCTTTGATTTCATTGTAAATGTCGAAAGGTATCATTTCTGGCTGGCTAACATGGAAATTAAAATTTGAAATTGGTTCAACGTGACTCACCATTGGTTCTTTAATTTTCCAGGACGAAACAGAACAGGAAGAGAAACAGGTTTTTTGAGAAAATCCGGACCCTTGAACCATCTAGTTTCTTGATTTCCCATTGACGGATCATTCCACTTGGTGCCATCGTCAGCAACGTTGTCAGAGCTTTTGACGTAAAGCCACTGATTTGGAGAAGTAGAGTCCAAAATGTCCCCTACTCGAACTGCGACAAAAGACTGGAACTTATAGCTTGTTGAGTTAATCCATGAGAGAACTGTGGTTGAGTCGGATAGGAATACCACTTTATCAAATTGAATCGAATGAGAACTTTTCACTGTAGATGCTAGTCTTACGCCAAGTACTGCAGCCTGAAGTTCTAAACGTGGAACTGACAATTGCTTCACAGGGGCAACTTTTGCCTTTGCCATAGCTAGAGTTACTTGAACTTCGTTATTTTGTTCAAAACGTAAGTAACTAACCGCTGAAAAAGCTTTCTCCGAAGCGTCAACAAAAACAATAAGACTTACTATTGAAACGTCAGGATTCCAAAAAGCGTAACGACGAGGTATTTTAATGCTTTCAATGCTTTTCAAGTTACTGATGAATTCTACCCACAGAGACGTTACTCTCTTAGAAACTGGTTCATCCCAGTTAGATCCTTCTCGCCAGACTTCTTGAAGCACAACACGCCCACGAATTATATAATGCGAAATTAGTCTAAGCGGATCGACAATTCTCATTATAGTCCTTAGAATTTCACGCTTACTAATGACAGCACCGGGAGATAACATTTTGTTGAGATCTCCTTCATTTGATATTTTGTAAACAAAATGATCAGCAGCTGGAACCCAGTACATGCCCAGTACTTTAGTAACGTAACTGTCGCAATCGTTAGGATTTATATGTGTCTCTGGCATCTGCATTAAAAAGTCAGCACTATTTGATTGAATTCCAATAAGATCAAAGTTCATCGATTTACAAATATCGATGGCATTTCGGGTTACAGACACAGCTTGCTCAGTAGTGTCGTGGCTGTTGAAATAATCATCAACATAAGTTCGTTTTGTCGAACCATCAACCGCTTCAGGAAACTTGTCTCGAAAAAGATTAGCATGATGATTTTTCACAAATTGGGAGCAAGTAGGCGAACATCTAGGCCCAAACATCATAACCTGCATTATGAACACAGTTGGTTCTCGTGAACTATCCCCATCTCTCCAAAGAATCCTTTGGCACTGCTGGTCTTCTTTCTTGATTCGAATCCTATGAAACATTTCTTTTACATCTGCATTGACGGCTACCATACGCTCTCTGAATTTGAAAAGACCAGCATGGAGCGGGACCAGGTTGTCTGGGCCTTTTAGCAAATGTGTGTTTAAAGAGATTCCGTTTACTTTTGCAGCTACATCAGCGACGTCACGAGGTTTTGGTGGGGACTTGTTGGGATTCTCTACAATAAATGTTGGAGCATACCAAACTCTTGCCCATTTTGTCTCCAGATCTTCGGCAGTGGCAACCCTCGCAAAACCTTTAGCCAACAATTCCTTCATGTGATTGTTCTTCCAATCTAACAGATAAGGCTTTTTCTTCAGCGACCTCTCGAGTCCTTCGAGTCTTTTTAAGGCCATCGGGTAGCTATCGGGAAGCGTAACGTTATCTGAGTCCCACAACAACCCGATCTCATATTGATCATCAACAAGTTTTAGAGTTCCTTCCATGATTTCAATAGCTCGCACATTTTCTCTACTCACCAAATCGTGTTTCGGTGCCATGACACCAAACTCCACTGTCGAAAAATGACGTTTAACTAGCTCGTGTAGTATGTCTTCACCTTTTATAGCATCGTGAAATAGTAGCTGCATCGATGGTTGTGACACTGGATGGACAGACGAAACATTTATAGATGGAGCCGAATTCCCATAAACAATCCATCCAAGGAGAGTTTTTACTGCAAAAGGTTCATCGTCCTTTCCATGACGTTGGCCACGACCCATTACAAATTTGGCATGATCAAGACCCACTAAAATCTTAGGCTTTGCGTCTACCAGATCCGTAAGTGGGAGTCCACGCAAATGGGGATACGAAGTCTTCAGAATATTGACATCAATTGTCTGACACGGCAACTCCAATCCCTGGACGGTATAAACATTCTTGAGCATGTGGCGCTACCGATTACCAACACCAGAAACCGTCAGAGTAGTTTTTATTGATTGCTCCCGCCTTGACACACCTTTCGTCCATTGCATTGTCAAGTTTTCTGGCTCTCCTTCTAGACCAAGTTCATCGAAAAGATCCTTTTCGAACATTGTCAGTGACGATCCATCATCAAGGAAAGCAAAAGTATCGACAAACTTGTTGTTCGATCCAAAAACTCTAATGGGAACTATTTTGAAAAGTACTGGAAGTTTAGGGCCAATATGAGAAGCATGAAGTTGAGGAATCGGCACGTACGGTCTAGCTGCGATATTCAGTTCTGAATCTTGAGGAGCTTGATGTAGCAACGGATGATGATGACCAGAACACCCATTAGTTCCACAAATTCGCTTTTTGGCACAGAATCTCCAGTCATGTTTTAAAGGTTCCAAACATGAAAAACTAATTAATTTTGATTTTGTAAAAAACAGTCTCTGTGATGGAGTCAAAGCCTTAAATTCTTCACAATCTGCAAAATCCTTTAGATTAGCTTGAGGGATTAAAGATCTTCTTTTCCACCACTCCTGGTACAAGCCTGCACCCAGCTTACAAACCAGATCTGTCATGACATAATCATTGTTGAGATCATCTTCTTTGTTCATCGACTTCAAATCGGCTACAAATCCACTTACTTTAACTGACCACAAATGTAACAGTGGGTCACTCTTGGAATTAAGAGATGGAAGACTTAAAAGGTCGGATGTCAACCCGTGAACAAGAACGTCAGATCGTCCGAAAACTGCTTTCAAAGAATTCATAATGGCCGTGGCATCTGAGGAATACCTGAGGCGATCACTGACGAGTTGATACGCATCGCCTTTCAATGCTTTTCGGAGGTGAGCAACATTCTCCTTTCCATTATATCTGCCTTCAATGGTAGTCGAATTGAAAACTTCTTCAAAATAAGGCCTGAGCTACTGCAGCAGCTTCCATTAAAACATCCATAGTGTCTTCAACCTCATCGCTGAAACCAGCGGAACAGAACCAGTTGCGTCTTCAGAAACAGGAGCTTCCGATTTGCAGAAAGTCTTGCCACAAAACCAGGGAGTAGTTTTATCATACTCATCTGGATTGAAATCAGCACAACCATAATGCCACCAGAAATGACGAACTTCACAAGCAACCATTTTATTGTCGTCCTTCTTTGTACAATCTGAGTTTTTACAGCTACGGACTCGACTCATTTCGAATAAAAATTATATTAAAATTGCGTAAAAACCAAATTTGCAATATAAAATAAAATTGTGTTATTTCAAGAACTTGGTAGATATCCTTTCACCAAAAATAAATATCGCCGAACAATTCAAAAAACCCTTTATCCTTTGAAAACGATTTTATTTTATCTAAAAACGAAATATTTTGTAGCAAACATTTTAAATAATTTAAGGAACTTACATAGGTTTATTTCTCACAAATTTCTAGAATGTTCTTGAAATTAATAATATTTTAAAGCAGTTACTTTCTTTGCAAACAAATAGTAAATGAAAAACTAAAAAATTTAAATTTAATGTAGAAAAAAACATAAAGGCAAATGACTACTTGATAACTTTAAACAAGTTGATTAGAAAGTAAGTTGATTTTTAAGAGAATCATATTTAATTTTTAGAATTTAGAATTTGGCTCGATGACACTCACGTTTGCGATTTCCGAAAAAAATCCTAATACCAAACTCAAGAGATGGAGAGCATTTATTGAAGACTATTCTCCAACTTTTCATTATAAACCTGGTAAAGCAAACAAGGTAGCAGATGCATTATCTCGGCAACATATTAACTCGCACTCTACCTCCGGAGAAACTGTTCATAGCGAGGAATCTTTAACAAAAGTAATATCTTCAGTAGAAAATCCCATAAATTTTTTCAAAAATCAAATTTTTATCAATCAAGGTTCTGAGAAAAGCAAGAAAGTTTAAATTATTTTCCAAAAACAGGTTAGACATACAAAAACAGTTCCATTAGAGAACTTATCAAAATAATGCGTGATGTTCTTCACACGGATTTAGTCAATGGAATCTATTGTGACATTGAAACTTTAGCAAAAGTACAAAATGACCTCATGATTGCTTTCACCAAAGTAAAAATTAAATATGCAAAAAAATTTGTTCAAGATGTGTTTAACACACACGATCAAGAACTTATCATAAACGAGCATAACAGAGCACATAGAGGACCAAAAGAGAACTTCAAACAAATAATCTCAGAATACTATTTTCCAAATCTTATGAAGCTATGTAACACATACGCATCTAAATGTAAAATTTGTAAAGAAAATAAATATCAGCGTAGACCAGCGCAACATCCGATCGGTGCAACACCAATTCCCACGTATGTAGAAGAGATTTTGCATTTAGATATTTACAATACTGGTCGAAAATATTTTATAACATGTATAGACAAATTTTCTAAATTTGCCATTATAAAACATATTCCATCCTGAAATTCTGTTGACATAAAAAACCCATTAATTGAAATAATTTCCCAATTTAGAAATACGAAAATAATAGTTATAGATAATGAAGGTGATTTACATCGATTGCAATGCAAGCATTACTAAAAAACGAATTTAACATTTCTACACATTCTGTACCATCACTCCACAGTCAAAGCAATGGACAGGTAGAAAGATTCCATTCGACTCTTGCTGAAATAGCTAGGTGTACAAAGGATAGTACAACAGATATTGTTGAACTAATGCTACTTTCAACCTACAAATATAACAATTCTATACACTCGGTAACAGGGTATAAGCCCTCAGAAATTTTTCATGATATCTCTAAAAAAATGACAAATGCAATAATCTCAAAATTAAAAATTAAACAGAACAAAGACCTTGAATTCCACAATAAAAATACCATGCCTAAAGAATTCAGCCCAGGTGAGAAGGTATATGTAAAAACTAATAAGAGAATTGGAAATAAATTATCCAAACTTTATAACCAAAAAACTATTCAGGCTGATTTAGGCACAGCTGTTGTAATTGAAGGAAGACAAGCTCATAAAAATAATCTAAGATAAAACTTTTTTTTCTAGATTAATGAAAATATGGCTAGGTGCCGCAAAAATTGTTGACTACTCTTCTGCGTTATTCATTCCTATTCCTGTAGGAGAAGTTGCCATTTACGAAAACCACTTATACCTTAAACACACTACAAATTTTTCGGATATTGATACAATCATGTCAGAAAATAGAAATATATTAAATGAAATCAAAAACGAAAGATGCAAAGAAATACTTCGTAAAGACATAAATAAAATTGAACGCTTGTTAACATTACTAAGACCTTCCATGAGAAAGAGACGATCAATAGATTTTTTAGGCACACGCAATTCCAGGAAAAAATAGACGAGATAACTGCTTTTATAAACACAATAAATATAAACGAAATTAATAAACCTAATCCGGCTGATAACTATGACAAATTAAGTGCAGTTATGTCACAAAGAAATAGGATAATAATAAATAATTTAAACATTAACATTTATTCTCTCATTCTTGCCAAAAATAATATTGTAAACCCCCTAATTCTTAGCACAGATGAAATAGATATCTATAATTAAGATAAAAGAAAATGTTTTAACTAATTTAAGTGATTTGTTATATATTGCCGATGTAAAAATGTATTACCAATATAATTCTTTAGTTTATTTAATTAAGATTCCAAAAGTTCAAGAAATATGTAAACTATTTGAAATTATTCCTGTAATTCATGACAACAAAATTATAGATTTAAGTTCGAATATTTCAGCAATTTGTAAAAAAATTCAATATCCCTTAAGTACTTGCAAGAAAGCTCCCTTATACTCCTATTGTGCAACAGATTCCCAAAATCCCTGCCTTTCCCAACTCCGTTATAGTAACACGGCACACTGCCCCACAACTCATGCTATCGACATCAAAAAGATCGAAGTCGTAAGTTATCGTAGCCAGGGACGAGAACATAACTATAAAAGAAAAAGGCCAGCGTATCGTCCTGAATGGAACCTTCCTAATAACATACGATGATAAAATTAATATCAATGGCAAACACAGAAAAGTCTATAGAAGTAAATCACCTACCAGCACCAAAACGAACTATTTTGAATGAAGTCGTCTTCAACGAAGAAATTACGCTTCCGTACTTACACAAGCTGCACATCATCAACAACCAAAAAATAAGAGAATTTTCGATTACGCTCGAGACAAGCAAATGGATATTATATGGCACTATAGCTATACTTTCAATTGTGATTTTTGTGCTGCTTTACCTAAATATTAAGCCGAAAACTGTTAAAATTGCAACGAAAACAAACAATGTTTCATCAGCATTAGACGAAGATATTTTAAAATTACGCGTTATGAACATCATGAACGAGGACGTCCAGTCTTAAGAATGGGAGGAGTTAATAATAATAATATTATATTTCCCAAATTCCTATACTTTCACCTGCACCTCTTATTTTCCCACGTTCTCCCACATTCTTATGCCACCACCAGCACCTTACATATTTTCCCACATTTCCCACTTCCTGCACACGCTAGGATAGGTTTGCAAAGTGAATCGTAACAAATGGATTAAATGCTTTGTAAGCAAAAATAGAATTAAGAAAAACATATTAAATAAAAATCAGTTTTCAAACAGAACTCCAAAGACAAAAGGTCTTTTATTCATTTATACTCAACAGGGTGCTCAAATTCTTTCTCCCCCTGGACCAATACGGCTCCGATGGCATAACTACTTGCGTCTGTTTTTAAATAAAACGGCTTGTCTTCACATACGTTTTTTTGTTGGTCTTGAAAATACCACAATCTTTGTCCGAGATTTAGGATGACACCGTTTTCTTCAAGAAAGTCAATGTCTTTCAATGTCCTATTATCCTTGGCTTTGGGGAGAGCAATAAAAGTAATTGGCCTTAGTCTATTACCAAAAATTATTGTTGTCTTTGCCACACAAAATTCACTATGTTGGATGCTACCGTCAGCAAGGCAGATGTCAGCATTTAATTCTTCAAATTTTGTGCCATTACGCAGAAGGTACTCAAACAAAAGTCGACCCGCAACGCTAGTTCTGGCTGCCGTGTCTATATACGCTATTCCTTTTTCGCCATGAGACATTATCGGGATAGTTGGTAAGTCGTTTCCGATAGTATTTTTTATAAGATTAAAGGTCACTTTCTGAGGTCCTTTCGGCAATTCCTTGCAGGTTGGACAGTTTGATCTCAAGTACCCAGGAGCTTTGCATTTATAACAGTGAATAGCTTGATTTGAAGGTGATCTTCATTGGGTTGCTGCTTCTTATTCTGCTTTCTGCTTTTTCCTGCACTCTGAAATTGTATGAGCAAATGTACAAATGATCAATAAGTACATCGCTTTTTTATATCTGTTTTCTCATGTTCCTTCTGTTCTGCCATGCTGTGTTCGATTATCCTAGATTTGTCTATCAACTCTTTGAAAGTGGAAATACTTTCGCGAGGGACGGCGTCTCTGATAGAGATAGAGCAAATCCATCATCATCGTCTCACTTGGTTTCGGATCGGGAAGCTGTGCAAACAGGGCTCTCTTTTTACATATGAAACCATCTGTGCACTCCTTCATTTTTTGCTTGCTTTCGAACACTTCCTGGTAAATTCAATACGCAGGTTAAGAAGGTGCAAATGCGTTTCGTAATAAGAAAAGAACGTCTGCCCATGTCTGTGCTTCGCTTTTGATGCCTTGCCACCAACTTCTTGCATCTTCTTCGAAAAGTAACGGGAAACCCTTAATTGCGTCGGCTTCGGAAATGTGTTCAATATCCTTGATGCACCCTCAACCTTGATAGGGTCCCTTTTTCCTTTGAACTGCTCGTACCGTTACTGAAACTGCTTATGCGAACCGTTGTTTGCATGACTGCAGCAAACATACGCTGCATCTGTTCCTCGGTAAATGCCATCGGTAGCTGTTTCGTAGCAGCTATTTAAAGAATTTCGCTTTTAAAACTCGAGCCGCAAGCTGGGCGCCAATATAACCTGAGATGTAGGGTCACAGGGTCGGAGGGGTGCTTTGCCGAGTTTATGAGCAAAACCGCTGCAGGGGGGTGTCTTCAAAAAGACAGTTGGTGATATTAGACGTCGTCCACGTCGGGTTGCCAAGATGTTCTGATTTTAGCCTGGAGAGAATTTGGTCCGTTACAAAGAGTCGTACACAAAATTCTTATTACACCGGCTTTGCCGTCCTTTATTTTTAATAGATTTGAAAACTATTTCACAAAACACAAACTTAGAATTTTACACTATTTGAGCAGAGGCAGATGTAATTTGCCGAACTGATCGCAGTCGTAAGCAATTGTGAAGAACATCACAGATCACACGATGTTTGTTCTTTTATATCCTTTTTTAGGGCGAATTCATGATATCTTATTATAATATTAAATTACATCATTTTCCCATCTGATTTCGCTTGAAGAGCTTATATTAAATATTAATAATAATATAAAAATATTAAACGCATAATACAATTATTGCAAATAAAATTTAAAAAATTCAAACGTTTTGTTATTCGAATATGTATTGTGTATGGAAATACCCGAAAAAACCAGGACAAAAAATAAGATACGGGACAGTTTTACGTTTGTGGTTTTCTCAAAATTTAGCCGGGACACACGAGTTAAATACGGGAAATACGGGAGGGATTTTCACCGTAACTATAGAGGCAAACGAATCGTTTACTATGAAATAACAACAGTCGGATGGCTGTGGTGCAGTAGATAATGTGTTTGATTGATAACCTAGATATTGTGGGCTTACAACTCAGATTGGGAAGATTTTTGCCAAGCTTATGACACAAGCTACTCATAGCCAGTGGGTTTGAAACGAAGAATAGTCATCTAATTCTGCATCTACTTGACTGTAAAATATTCTTGCGAAAACCTTGTATTGAACCAATCAATCAAAATATCTAATTTCTCAGCAAGGAAAATAATTTTGAAATACAAAAAGAATAGGCATAAGCCCGTCTTACAGCTTCGGATAAATTTAAAAAAAAAGTGTTTTTGTTGCTGTCAACATCATCAGGTATTCTGAATTTCCTTGAACATTGGTTACAGAGTTTTATTCTCTTTTCTTTCAATTAAAATACCTCCATCTCAGTCAAAACAAACATTTTCTTTTAGACTCTTAAAACTTATAGGAATTCGGTTAACGGAGCCCATATGTATATATTTTTCTCAGTGTAATATTAAACCTTTCTCTGAAATCTTCTTTTGCCATCAATTTGACTTCGCACTAAATCCATGTTGTCAATATTAGTTCACAGTTAAATGCATTGAAAGCCATAGACAGGATATAGATTGTGTGTAGCCTCAAAAAAGGTAGCTCCTTATATAGCATAGATTCAATACTCCAGCTCTCATCACATACATATGAGAGTAATGTACGTAAAGAAACATTTTATTAGTTATCCGAAGAGGCAATATATCTTAACCGATTGATCGGTGCATCGCTAACGAGTGACAATTGTACCACTGTGTTCCATGTCTACCCACCTTACCTAGTAGCGCATGCTTGCATGCACTCAAGAAATGCGTTGTATCTTTTTTTGTATCTTATACAAAACTAATCCGTAAGCGTAAGGTAAGCGTTTGCTCTATGTCCAGTTGGTTTTGGCTCGCAAAAGGCAGACGTGACCATCGTGATGACACATAATTCTTCACGATGGACAATTGAAGTTTTGTTTATCTTTATGGTTATTTTTTTTTATTTTATTATTATTTTATTTATATTTTTGCAACTGACTGCATCTTAGCTGTTACGTGTCGCCTTCCTCAAGTTGATTGTTTCGATTCTAGTAAGTGCAAGAAGGGAACGTATTTTGGTATTACGTATATATACATAGATGTGTCTAACATTCTTTCCCATTATGGAATGATGTCAGATTTATGTATGATCATATGTTGTAGAAGCATATGATATGATTTTGACGATTTCAAATAATTTTTTAAGCCATATTGGTTTTATGATTATAAAAGCTCCGACTGATGCCGTGCAAAGAATATATGCTATTCATTTAAGTGTCAAAAGATCAAAAAATAAAAAAAAGTCTTTTGGGGCTATCGATATTTTTTCATCTTTTCTGTTTGAAACAAAAAATGTATGACCCATTTATTATTTTACCTGAATTGAATTATTGATGAAATGAAAGAGAAAAAAATAAAAACAAAACATGGTAGAGTGACATAAGAAAATAAATCAGAATTTATGGAAATCTGGCAATTTTACATAATCTTGGTTTGGTTTTCGTTGCGCGGTTACAGTTAAAGAAGATTTAAGAACACCAGTTGGTTGATGATGCTCAAAACGTGAGGTCCAAGTTAGAAAGAAACCAGGAACAGAAGTCAAGTTTAAAATAACTTGTGTGATTTCAACAAAGTTTCCAAATCAAGTTTTCTAAGTTTAGAACATATGTGTAACGACGGAAAATTAGACCAGTATTAAAAAGCTGTATTTGTTCTATGTTTCTTTGCGATGGCCATGTCAACATGGTTTTAACTTTTACAAAGTTCTTAGGTCTTTCCCCCCATTTTCGATTGTGTCAAAAGTTGTGTTGTTACTCTTGATGTCAACTTGCATCTTAGCTGCTGTTAGTTAACTCCCGTACGTTTTCTGTATTTTTCAACTTTGTAAATATTTTTTGAGTTTCGAATGCACATCGGCGGTCTAGATCATCTTTTCAGCTAAGCGTGTATTTTAGGATTACAGAGGTAGCGAAATATTCCCAGAACTTATTCCACCGTGCCAAGAATTACTTCTAGATTCTATGTATTCTATTGTTATAAATTTTCCAGAAAGCTGTAATACTCACATCATGAAAATAAACCAAAATGTAGGCAAGAAATACTACAGTGTCTCCTCTCCGTCTTCTGTTTCAACGCCCTGTTCAATGATGCTCCTGCAGTCAGCTCTCAAGGAATTGCCGATTCGCTTGCAGCTCAATCTGGGACAAACTAAACTCTGCCAGTCCTGGGTTTTGCACAAGCTTTTCCATATGTCCTATTTCTCTGATGTGTTTCCAAGTGAACCGGCTCCAAAAACGCAAATCTTTTTCAGCTCGAGCTATAGACCAATTGCACCTAAGTTTTTCATTCCAAGGTCATGAAAATACTGATAAATTATTATCTTAAAAAATATTTTCAAATACAAAAGCTACTACCCAAAGAATGGATTTTAATAGATCTTCTCTAAAGACATAACGGCATACCCCATCGAAGGGGTGAATCAATTTTTACATCATTTTGGAAGAAGTTAGGTTATCATACTTGATATTTCAAAAGCGTTTGATAGTGGCATCAAATTCTTTTGTTGAAAATGAGTGCATTTGATTTCTATAACTCTCTGATTCCTTGGATTTGTAAAATTAATTCGGACCGTAAAAAACAAGCATAGGGTTTCAATTTTAAAACTCAAAAAATAAATGCTGGCATATTTCAGGGTAAAGTTTTATTATTTTGAATATTATTTCAGATACTTATGTGTTTATTAAAGACATCATGTCCGAAGCTACTTCCATTCCATACTTCCAGCAAGGACTGGTTTCGGGTTAATGGGCTTAAGGTCCTGGATTGCGTGGAACATTCCCCTGACTTGAATGTTTGGGTAGCGGTTAAAAGAGCAGTACAAAATACTAAGCCCACAAACTAATTTGAGAAGTAATCCAAAGGGCTGGCGCTGGTTAGAAATACCACCAGAGCATTGCAGGAGGTTGTTGGACTCTATGATTTGCCGTTGCAAGGCTTCTGTTTTCTTCTTCTTCTTCTGTATTACTCCTTGTCTTGTATCAATGTCATCTTGTATTGTATTGTATGAGCCGATGGCCTCTGTTACCAGTGCTCCTAAGTGGCTCTACTTCGTAGATTGAAAAATGTAATGCATTTGAGAAAATAGACAAACCATGTAGCAAATGGAAAAACACCAGCTCCAAAGATCCAAATCACTAACTCCAGCATGGTGAATACAATGTTTAACGGAAATTATTTTCCCAAAATTATATAAGGTGGGAAAATTCAGGAAAATTAAACACTTTTCCTTGAAGATAACTCGGAGAAAAACTTCTTTCATCGGATACCCATATAGGGTCTTATAAAAAAAATATTTTCTTGGCGTCCCAGCTCCTTAAGCAGTCAAGGTCAAGGCAAAGTAATTAATTGTGAATCTGCTAGAATTAGAATGGAGGGGACCAGATTCAATTTTTCGAGACAGAGCTTACTCTTGGAAGATTTTTCTTATCATCGCAAGACGCAATGCCACAGAAAAAATAAGGCTGTGGTAGTTAATCCAACCGTGACCATTTGGCATATAGAAGCCCTACTTTATCACTATACCAGACACACTAACTAGGGTTTTTTGAGGTAATTTTTATTAAAAGAATCAAAAATATTCGTTAGTGGCTTAAAAATATATACTTTCAAATTTTTGTTTTATACAATCTTTGTCATGATAATATGCATATCCAACAATTATTTTAAAAGGATAGATATCTATAAATAAATTTCTGAAAAATCAGACATCATTATAATATTATGATATGTATATGTTAATAAACAAAATACAACTTTCCAGAAAAAATATTTTAATAATCCCAGGTCCATGCAGTCTTTCAAAAACAATTATTAATATTGTCGCTGCCTCACCAATAATTAAACACTTTAATTTGTATTTTGTAATCACTCCCAATCTCAATGATATGCCACTAGCAGTTTTTTTTTGCGTTTTTTTAAATATACGCAAATTGCGGTTAACAAATCTATCAGCAGATATTATTCTTCTACTCCATATACCCTATAATACCTGCTGCAAAATCAATGAACCTGTCAACACTTTTTTATCCCTACATTTTTTAACCTTTTTATCGCCTACTGGCTGCTGTGTTGTAATATGTTGTTAATTAATTTGCGTATAATAATAATGCACTTTGAATTAAAAAAAAAAAAAAAACTGCAAAAAAAAAACGGAAGTGAATTACCACTCTCTCGCCGAAGTGGAAAGCCTTCGCCAATTGACAATTGTTTTGCGGTCTGATGATGCATCAAGGACATCTCATGCGTGCCCTCAATTGGTGTCAAATTTTTTTTTCATTCATTCTCTATGATAGTGACATCACTACACACTAACAGCTTTGGTGAAGGCGCGCCGAGTGTCGACGTGTGACCACTTTTATGCGCGCCGATATTTTTTCCGCGCCCACCGTGTTCCACGGTTTACCCGCTGCGTGTTTTGCTAACCGCGGTGTTAATTTTTATTGTTGCAATAAAAACAAAGCTCTATAAACTACTAATAGTATGTTTGATGTTGTATGTTGTGCTTGCCTGCTATTTTAATTTTTATATACTTTTATTCCTTTTTTTTCCTTTCCAGGAGCAACATGTGTTCAAACCGCCCACATGGCTTGCTAAATGCTGGTTAATGTACAAAACACCGGCTACTCGTATACACCCTGTTGATCCTTGGTGTGGATTTTTTTTTTTAGATAGATGTCCTGTTTGCGTTTTTAGTTTCATCATATAAGGGCCTGCAGCCGAACCGATGAGAGTTTTTTGTATCCCCAATGATGTTTTTATTTTTAAATGACAAAGTGTTAAAGCAATTAAGTCCCCTGAGTCGTGCAACTCGGGGATAGTTAATGTTGATTCCTCGGATGACTTAGTGACATAGGCACTGTCAGTGCAATCAAGCGATTTTTTTCCCCGCAACCGAAATCCCTACACGTATTTGATTTGGAGCTGTTGAATCGAATTTGCATATCGGTGGCGGCCAACGCGGCCTGCGTTCAGTTCCGAGTTCCGATTCTGATGCTGGGTGGTTCACTAATTTAGACGAATCTCGATGTCGGCATTTGTGGTGACATCTATTTGAAATCGGATCACACCTCCTACGCAACAACGACGACATGTGAACGAGTGTAATTTAACAAATTAAATTGGCAACATAACAATAATTAGTCCATCACTTTTTCAGCCAAAGTGGAGATGTTTATATGGAAGATTGATTTAAATTGCTAATTTGACAGTAGCTAGAGACGATCTTGGAATCTACATTTTTTGGTGCGCGATCTGTTTATTTCGGGGGTGCCGACTGCTGAAATATACTGTATCTATGAAATACAATGTTCCAAAAAAAGAAAAACATGATTCGACGACTAATTTAAGGCCTTGTCTATCGGAAATAGTTCTCCAGACTGTGATAGAGCTAAGCGCCTCGATATTTATCACGTTCATTAGAGAGATGGCCCGTTTGGTTAGTTGGCCTTACCTTGGGTTAATTTGTTTTTTGCTGTGACTTGGAGTTGTTGTAGGTATCGTATTGAAATTTATTCTTGGATTTATTGTCAAAGATTGGCACTTAACAAGGTGTATTTATCGACTGTTAGCGATCTTTATGGGGCTGATATTTATTGTCTACCTCCTCGTTGATGTAAGCTTAATGAATTGTTTAATAAATGGACTGTTTTTGTGTGAGAATATTATTTTTGCTGGGAACATGTATAAGAAATTAAATTTCATTAATCTTAATATACATCCATAATATATTGTCGAAATTCTTTAAGATTTATTGAGTGTAGTCTCTGTATTGATATTTATTTTTAATAATTATTTTCGTGTGTTTTTATTTGCATTTGATGGGCTTTTTGAAAGGTTATTAAATTGGTAATGATTTGACACGTGACAAACATAAAAAATATACTTTTCTTACTAACCAGTTTCTATAATGTTCCTTAACTCTTTAGAATAATTTAAGCAAAAGAATATTATTTCCATCATTTCAATTATAATTTTCACCGTACTGTAAATTAATGGGTGAACTTTACACACCGGGTTAAAATATGCCTTACACGTTCTATAATAAAATAAAAGAATTTAACAAAGAAATTATTTATAGTGTTTATTAATTTTTAAAATGCAAACATTTTTTTATGATATTTACACTTTTTGTAAGTTTAATAACTTTCCACTGCTAAGTCAATGATGAATAAAAACAATTGCTCATAACTGAATCTCACATTTATAAGGGTGCCGTGCCATTGTGCCAAGCGTTAGCATTAATGACACTTTCGAAAGTAACATTGGACCGAATAACAACATTTGCTATAATGTCGCTTAGGTAAAGCGTAATAACGCCAAATTATTTTAAGACATTATGCCAAATTTGGTTGGTTAAATGAGGTTGAAGAAAATATATCTATTTTTCGCACGTATTTGAAAACTTTGCTATACCCAACCTTGGATCTACACCAAATCCAATAGTGAGCCCAAGCAGGGGTGTTGCAAGTGGGAATCTACCAAATTGGGTATATGACGCCTTACCAAAGCGACATCATGAAAAATGTTAATATTTGGCCTAATGACACTTTTAAAATTGTCATTTTACAAAACTTGTCTATTTGGCACCATGTCGTTTGGGAAAATGTCACGGCACCTTTGAAAGTGCTCCTACGAACAGCTTATTGATATTTGAAATAATGTCAATTCATTTCCACGATTTAAACCATTTTTTCTGTTTAACTATGACCTTGATTGCATAACTCATTAATAAAAGCGTAATGTTTGTAAGCAGGTTTCAACAAAAAAAAAACATAAACATGAACACCTATTACGATATCTCGATTTTGTTTTAAAAATTAAAATTGAAGAAATGAGATTGTAGTTTTGTAGATAGTCAACATCAGACAGACTTCCACCAAAATTTCTATGTGAAAAATGGTTGGCAAAAAAGGCGGTAAGATCACCTATCTATTTATCATTTACGACATTTACACCACCGATCTTATTGGTTCTCTTTTGGACCTCATTTCGCACAGAACATGCCAAAAGATCGAAGTCATCAGAGTTCTTTTGTAGCTTGACTTCGATAAGATCATCCTGGAAACTTTTGATCAGAAATAAATCAACATGTTGTGTGTTCGGGTTTTGAGTTAACATTAAAAGTTGACATTGATAAAATGAGTTAAAAGCAAGTCGGAAGGGAGATCTGCAGCCTAGCCTTAAATTATGGAAAGGATAGTAACGATCGGAAAAAAGTAATAGATACTCCTTTTATATAAGATCCATCTGTAATCGAAAATCAAGTTGCTAAAATTTGGCGGAAGTTATCTTAAGTGACGTGAATTTTATGAACTATTCAAGCCAATGATCTTTGAGCAACCGAAAATATATGCCAGGAAAATTAGACATTCACTTTGAAAAGCTTACAAAGCTGAATTTTTATTGGAGAGCTTCATTCTTACGTCCTCTTAACCTCTTGGAGGTTTTGTCAGATCCTCGCAAGAGGCAGTTCCGCTGATAAGAAGGTGGCTGATATCCATTAATTGATTCGTACTAATGTTCAGCATGAAGTGCCAAAATGTTAGCTCTAGTTCTCAGATTTGTTTTGATCAGACGGACGTTTTTATAATTTGTTCCCTTCTCACTTTCTGCCGCGTAGTTTGAAAAATTGCAAATGATGTAAGCATTGCACTTTTGTTTTAAACAAACGAATTTGAAGTCGACTGCGCCAAACCCAAACATAATATTTAAATGTATGAAAACGATACCTAAATTGCTGTCACTTGATATTAAAGCAAAAAAACGATTGTCGATTTGATAATCACCTTACATAGATCAATATTGTCGATTTTGATAATCAACTATCGACTATCGCGTTAGCCGATTCCACTCCAGAAGTGACTAGACTCCACACACGAGAAAACTCTTCACCAATCGAAATCTCTAGTTCGTTCAGTGTCGTCATGGATACAGGTCTTGAAACGTCTTCGGAAGACTCGAGCGATGATGAAACCATCATGTTGTATTATTATCTCAGGAAGAGGCTATTAGGCCAACCTCATAAAAACTTCTCTGCACTAGCAGTGGTAATATACGACACGGTAGACTGGAACTATTAACATCCATATTCAAGTCAAAACAAAAAAAAAGCATACCCGTCAATTTTACAACATTCTCGATTCTATTTCATTTTTATTTGAATAGCCGGGAAGGCAATAATTATATAAAATAGATATTTTTCCACCTCCCGCACCAGCAACAGATTGTTTTGTTGTTCGCTAATTTTGGACAAATTATAAACCTAAATCACTAGGCAACCTGACATGAAAATCAACAGACGACTGGTTACAGACTTTTTTCTGAATCGCCAACGAGTTTTCAACCAGTAGCGTCGTGTGTGTCGCCCCTTTTGATAACACAGGTTATGTTTCAAAGCAAACTAGCATGGGTAGGTACTCATTTGTTTTTCAAGTTGCTCCGTGTGCAAAAATTTTAGTGATGGGTAAAGGGGATAAAGTTCAGTTTTTTCAAGATTACTCGAAAATTTTAGGTTCTTTTGGAAAAGTTGTAGGTAAAACATTGAAGCTCATGCAATTCTACACAAAAAAGATTATAACACCTTTTATTGTAAAATTAACCGATTTGGAGAAAAACGATCGCTTGGGTAGAAGTACAAATATTAAAAAAAGTAATAAGTTAATGTTTTTGAGTGGGGAAGTTTTTTTTATAATTGGTCATGTTTGTAAGAAAATTTTCTATTAAAAAAAAACAAACAAATTTTATGAGTGGTACTCGAAGGGAAATGTCGCCATTGTAAAAAAAAACTAATTTAATTTATTTTTCTTAATAACTCCAAAACTCTTTATTTCTTCTAACAATGACCCAATAAATACTTGTAGACAATAAAATTATCTACAAAATGACAATGGACAAGCGGTCCAAACTTTTAATACTGGACTCGTTTTATTTTATCTTTTGGTATCCCCACTATTAAGAATTAAAAATTATTCCTCACAAAACTAAATTTAAATCATTTTCCACTTTTAAAAATCAAAAACTAATCCAAAAGAAGAATAAAAGAGATATACCAAAACCATTTCTTCTTGATAAAAATAATAATAATAATAATCCCATAAGAATTAATAATAAACAAGTAAAAACAGTATCGTCCACTTCAATCGTCGATTTTTGGTTTTGCGTAGAGAATGGCATTGGTATCTTATTTTCCAAAACCAAATAAACAAGTCGTTTTGCTATCAACACAGCATAATCTTAAAAAGGCTATTTCAGGTAGTCATCACATACCAAACATGACGGCCAAATGGTGTCTATCTATTCTTGTTCACGCCAGGACAAACTAATCGTTGGTCGATGGTTATATTTTACAATCTATTAGATGTTGCAGCTTTAGCAACAATAATTATATTTCGCCATTTAGATCCGCCAACACAGAATAAGAAATTATTTAGAAACGATAAACTATTTGAGCTTGCAGAACAAGATCAAATCACATCCTTCGGTGCAAAATAACGGGTCCGCCAAATAACTTTTTTTTTATTTCAAAAAGCTATAAAAAAAACTACGGAATATTTTCTCAAATTTCTTTTTTTATTTGAAAGTACTATCTTTCCGGTTAATAATGGGAAATAATTTCATTCAAATGGCTGCCTCGGCTGGCCCTGCAGTAGCCTACACGATCGGTCCAATTTTTAAGCACATTGTCGATTGTGTGCAGCTGTATTTCACCAATGGCTTCACGAATATTGTCCTTTAAAGCGTCAATTGTCTCTGGCTTGTCGGCGTAACACTTATCTTTTACGGCACCCCACAAATAATAGTCCAACGGTGTCAAATCGCAGCTCCGAGGTGGCCAAACGACATCAGCTCTGCGGCTGATAATGCGATCTTCAAAAACAGGGCGCAAAACATCGAGTGTAGCTTCGGCTGTGTGGCACGTAGCGCCGTCCTGTTAAAACCAAATGTTGCCAATATCCTCCTCTTCAATTTTTGTGCACAAAAATTCGTTCAACATGGCCCGATAACGATTGCCATTGACTGTAACGGCCACTCCTTGCTCATTTTCGAAGAAAAATAGCCCAATTATGCCTCTGGACCAAAATCCGCACCAAACAGTGACTCGTTTTGGGTGTATCGGCTTTTCAATGTATGCGTGCGGGTTTTCTGTGCCCCAAATGTAACAATTTTGCTTGTTTACATACCCGCCAAGATCAAAATGAGTTTCATCTGAAAAGATGATTTTTTTTGGCAAAATTGGCATCTTCTCTAAGTCGATCGCAGGCCCACTCAGCGAAGCGAAAACGCATTGGATGGTCAGTTGGCTTTAACTCCTGAACCAATTGGACTTTGTATGGCATCATATCAAGGTCTTTATGTAAAATTCGTCTCAATGATGTCTCCGAAATGTTCAATTGTTGAGAACGACGGTGAATTGATGTTGATGGGGCTTCACGCACACTTTCTGCCACAGCAGCAATATTCTCGGGTGTACGCACTGTTTTTGGCTTTTCACGCTTTGGTTTATCGATGAGGATGCCAGTTTCTTTCACTTTTTTCACAAGATAACGAACATACGGAGCTGACGGTGCTTCGCTTCTTCCAAAATCCGTACGCAATTTTCGCACACATTCTGCAACATTACCATGATTTTCAAAGTAATGTCGCAATATTTCCTAGCTTTGTTCAAGCGTATACACAACCATATTCGTTTAGCGGAAGGATAAAACTAATTATTTGTCAAATCAGACATGAGCTAAGTGTTACCATTCACGAAATAAGCACTAGTTGAAAAAAAAAACGTTAGATGGCGGACCCTTTACTATCTCGAAATCTAGCTTAGATGACCTTCGCATGTTGGGAAGATATTTGCAAGTTTTTCGAGTAGTTGACGAGAAACTTCCTCGAAAACACATAATATTTTATAGTGTGCATCCAATATTTTTTTTATAAAAAATCTTTTACTTTAAGACCAGGTGCCACATTTGTCCAAGAGCAGAGGATAGGAAGAGAAAAACTTCATGTGACGTTTTTGGAAAAAAAACAGTTGTCCTCACCTCCACAAGATCGTCTGGTTCAAATGCCTCCAAGAACTACCACCGATTCTAGAGTGAATTTCTCTTCTTTTGTTAACAATATCTGTTGTAATATATTATATATAATTAATAATAAATAATTAATTAATTTCAATAATTAATACAAACTTTTTTTGCCATTTTAAAAACCGGGGTTCGCACGAACCCCAAGATTAGGTTTATGGTTTTACTTGCGATTATAGGGACTACAAGGCATGTTTAGGATTCGTGAATATAAAAACAATTGAGTAACAATGAAACATGACATTAAGATCATAGAGAAGTCTAAAAAAGTGATCGACAAAAAATGTCTCTCTGTATGTCTATCTGTCTGTCTCTCTATCTGTCTGTCTGTTTGTCTGTCTGTCAGACGAGCTGCAGTCTAAACGGCTTAAGCATTGTATTCAAATTTGGTATTTGTGATTCTTTTGGCATTCCCCAGAGGGGAAATTGAAATTTTATTTGCAGGCCTAAAAATAACGGTACCTGCTATATGACCGTTTAGGAAAAGCTTATTTTTCTCGTAAGCGGTTTCAACGATTTTGATGAAAAATTTTGATAATGTTTTTGTTGGTATTGGCTATCATATGATTAGAACCAAATTTACGGGAAAGGGGTATTAACGTTACTTTTCGTGTAACGGTTTTTTTAATTTTTGGCTTGCTCGGTAACAGCTACTTGGACTTCTGTCAAATCTATATTTAAGATGATCTAATTAGCCAAATTAATTCTGCATATCAAAATTTTGAATAAATGTTTTTCTAATTAAAATTAATTTTTGGATTTTTTTTTTGAAAACTAGTCAAAAAAAATTATTTCAAATTCTATAATCACATGTCTATTAATAAATTCTAAAAACAAGCATACCAAAATAAAAAAAAAATCAATTAAACTAAAAAAAACAGGATTTTATTAAAACCGGTTCTACAATTTTCGAAATACATTTTTCATAAATTTCTTGTTGCTTAAGACGTGTGATGGCATACTTCATTTTTACTAAAAAAATCGTTAGATATTGTGGTTTTTAATACTTTCTATAAGTTCAAACTGTGTTATTTTCAACGCAAATGTTACTGGTTTCTGTCAAAGATCTTGCTTTCCAATGTAACTAGGCACATGAGAGCAAGTTAGTGCCACCCAGTCGTGCCAATTTTTTCAGTATAAAATGCCAAAAAAATTATCTAAAGTCGTTTTGATGAAAAAATGCAAAAAACGTTAAGAAAAATAATTTGGTTCACTGACTTTTCATCCCAGGTCAAAAGAATGATTTTGAAAAAAGTTATAAGCACTAAAACATGCTCTGGGGTTCTGACGCGAACCCCAACCCGTAAACGAGAGTTTAAAATCATCTGTTTATATCAAGCATTGGCAATATTTAATTCTCGACACTATGTCCTTAATAAAGATAATAAATAAAATCAACCCTAAGTGACTACCCTGAGGTACACCATTGATTTCGATAATTTGTTATAATAAGCTACTCGCTGGGTTCTACCAAATAAAAAGGAAGCAATCAATTTAAACATAGCTGAGTGAAATCCAAAGTTTTCAAGTTTCTTAAGGAGAATTTCATGGCATTTGTTAATATTTCAAATGACATTTTGAAACTGATCTCAAATTTGTATAGAAGCCCTCTTAAAGTTTAATTTTGTTCATTTAATGCCCAAACGAACTTCCTTATTTAAAGTTTAACTTTTACTCAATTTGACTTTCGTATTAGGACTAAAGGTACGCATACAACCACAAAAATAGAAGCTTACTTAAACCTTGGTACCTATGTGAAGGAAAAAATTAATGGATGAGAGAGTTACAAAAATCATACTACCTAATAAAAGTTCTTTCTTAATTTAGAAATTCGTGAAATTCGATTTTTCGCAATTTTGTTTTATATTTACGCCTGAACCTTAAGTTTTCTAAGGTATTGTCCCAAGAGGTAAGGGGGCAATGTAATTTCCCCGAGAATATTAGTTTCTTGTTCGCTCATAGAATAATTACGACACGAACTTTTATGAGACTCTAATGTCTCTTAATTAGAACACAGCCATAGCATTTAAGGCATAAGCTTGGCCACTGGCCTTCCACCAAAAGGCACAAAACGCAACGGTTGAACATTATACATGCATTACGTCCAAGCTAAACTCATTAAACAGAAAACAATAAAATTTGAAATAGAATCACACAAAAATAAACCAACTCGAAATTAATTCAATAATGTATCTAAAACCTAAAGAAAGCAAAATTATTCACAATGGGTTGCGACGTGCGTGTCCAAAGGGCACGTTACCTCTACAAACAATGTTTTTTTTTTTTTTTGGTTTATTTGTTGAAAGTACAAATCCAAACTGAGAAATCAAATATTCCATACAAGCAATCTGTATCTTAACACGAAAGTCTAGAGGTGGGCAGAAAACAACAACAACATGCGACGGGGATGGAAAGAAAAATGATCTAATTTTATTGTTATCACCGTTATTTCGGAAATATTTGACTTTTAACGTTCTTTTTTTATGAAAGTGCTTATAAGTGCTTTTTAGAACACCATCAGCACCGCACTTTCAATCTCACGTTTAGTTTGGTTGAGATTAGCTAGATACTTTTTTTTGTGTTTCATTTATTTCGCGCACTTTTATGGCTCTGAGTTGTGAACCGATGAATTACTGATGAATGAATTAGTCATTTGAATTCAGGACACAATCCTTGAGATACTTCTGTGTTGTTGCAGAGAGATATAAATGAAATTTTCTATTATATATACTATTTTGTTATGTTGAGTTAAAATAAAAATAAAAAAATTAGGTTACACGATTTCGCTGTTAAAAACAAAATTATCTTTTGGTGGAAGGCCTGATTTTACTTCATAGAAAATCAACAAAAATCATAGGTACTGGCATTCTGTGCGAAGAGATTCTAATCTTGTCTTCATACACATCCGTTAGATGCGGTCATTAACGTGTCGAAGGGAAATGAAACTTTTTGGAATTGCCTGGCAAATGGGTCTATTTCGTTTATCTAATTGTCTTAATGAATAAGTAATTAAGCTGTTTTCAAAGGCTTAAAGGCTTTAATCTATTTTTGGAGATTTATTGGTCGCCATTAAATGTATCGTATGATCTATGTTAAGGTCATGTATCTTTGTTTGTTTAAGTTTTAAGTGAAGTAATTATACAAAGGAACTTTAAAATTTATTTAAACTTTTTTTTTTAAACAGGGTACCTATTGTTTTTTTATTTTTATTTTGTTTGTTAAACTTTTATGCTTTATTCCTTCTTAGTTTTCCACAAACTCTTTATCTCCGTAAAATAGATTATACCTAGAATTAAAACTTATAGGGCTTTATGGACTTTTTATTTAGTTTATGGTTCACGAATTTTAGTGGGCAAAAGGAGAGATACGGTTATGTTTAAAAAGAAAAAGCTTTTTTTATTTTAATTCCCTTTAATTCTTCAGAAATGTGTATGTATAGACATAGCAAACTAAATTGTGGTTTTGATCGTGTAATTTTGCTTGATGATTATAAATAAGCCGCTTTTCATGGATTTCTCTCCGTGCGTCCTTAGAATATTCGTCAAAAAAAAAAAAAAGGTGATTTCTAGGAAATGAAATGAGTGATGACACTCATCATAGTTTCATTTTCGGGATTTTGGGTTTTCGGACTTTTGGAATTTCGGATTTTTGGCTTATCGGGATTTTGTCCATATTATCATATGCTGAATGAAACTCAAACTAGTCATCAGAGAAAACCGAATCTGTTATATTTTACAAACGACTGTTCCAGCTGGACACTATGTCTGCCCTGTTGTTCCAGATCTCAGTAAGTATTTTGTTTGACCAATTCACTTTTCCTTCTTTTTGAATTTTTCACCCTGAACTTCTTCGGGGTATACTTTGGAAAATTTAGCCTAAAAAACTGTTCATTAAAAATCCTTCGCAGATTATGGCCATGATGCTCCCCGTATTCTATGTTTGAAGTAGGGTTTACTTTGTTTCTTGCAACATCTGTTAAGTTGTGCGTTCTTCCTTGTGTATGTATGTATGTATATCGTTGACTATGAGAACTATAACAATCTATGTAAAGATCCCAACATTTCGAGAAATATTAATGCAAAAATGTACGTTGCTGATTTTTAGTCAAAATCCATAAGCACATATGTATAACGCACCAATTAAAAATAAAATAAATAAATTGTACTTATACTTACTATTCGATTTTTTCTGCATAAAATGTATTTTATAGCCGATTTTTAGTTTTGACTTAGACCGTTTTCCTTATCAGTTTGAGATTGTATTGAGAAACTCTTTTCTATGTTTAACTTAGACCATTATTGGTGCCGTGACATTATGCCAAAATTAAAAAAAAAATTGGCACAATGAAGCTTTCGAAAGTGACATTGGACCGAACAACAACATTTGGTATAATGTCGCTTAGGTAAAGCGTAATAAAGCCAAATTAGTTTATTATGTCAAATTTGGTTCGTTGGATGAGGTTGAACAAAATATATCTGATTTTCGCAATGATTTTAAGTCCAATAACTTAGCATTTTTGATTTCTGATAATAATAATAAAGGTAAAACTTGCAAGAAACTAAATTCTCTACAACTTTATTCTTAATATTTTTTTACTTGCGATTATAGGTACTATAATACAAATAATGGATTCGTGCAAAAAAAAATGTTTTCTAACAAGCAAACATGACATTACGATGATAGAGAATCGAAAAAGGTGGGTCCGGAAATTCCGTCCGTCTGTCTGTCTGTCTGTTTGCGCAGCCTAAACGGAAGGGCCGATTTGCTTCAAACTTGGTATTTAGTATTTATTAGGTAGTATCTCGGGGGTGTTTTTCGTTTTTACTCTAGGTCGAAAAATAACGGTACCTACCTGCCATACAATTTTTAACAAAAAGTTTGATTGTCTCGAAAACGGCTCTAACGATTTTGATAAAACTTTCAGGGTGCTTTTTTTTGCAAAAATACATCTTTCAGTCTGAAATTTGTTCTATAACGGTACCTCTCATATAACCGGTTTTTTCAAATGCGGTTTTATCGTAAACTATTATCCCGATTTCAATAAAATTTTGCACACCGGAAGTCATTTATAATTTAATTAATATCGCGTTTCAAATTTTTCAAAACTTTTTTTTTGATTTTTTTAAATTAAAAAAAAAAATGGTTTTTGAAATATTTTGAAAATGTGTGGATTGAATTTTTTTAAATAATTTTCCCAGATGAAAACTACAGATTGCCTTATAATAACATACTAGAAAAAATTTAAAATATTTTTTCGAAAAGTTTTTGAAAAAAACGACTTTTTAAAAAAACTGGTCGAACGATTTTCAAATTTTTTTTTTCTTCGATAGACATTTAGTTTTAAAATTTTATTGCATACTTAGTTTTTTCGACAAAACTCTTAAACTTATTAAAAAAATGAAAGAATTTTCTAAAAAAAATTTATTTTTTTATTTTATTAGACGTGTTCAATCTGGCAATATTTTTTTCGGAGTTGGTCTTTTTGACAGCTGTCACTTGATTTATGCTTAGTTTGGTTTGCCATTTCATAATAAATAGACTCACTCCAGAACAACTTTGCAAATTGTGCAAATTTATTACTTAAATAATGGTTCGTTCCGGTGGAGCAGAGTATCGAAGAAGACCCGAATGAGTCCATCCGCAATCGCGCGCAACAATTGGAGATGTGCCCATCCACTTCATGGAAGATTTTGCGGAAGGATCTTGGTTTGCAGGCTTACAAAATCCAACTCGTGCAAGAATTGAAGCCGAACGACCATCAAGCGCGTCACACGTTCGGTGAATGTGCCTAAAACGAGATGGCCAGCGATCCCGATTTTCACAAAATCGGGCTTCGGCTGGAATTTATTCGAGCCAGCCGTGACGGCCATTTCCCCGAAATCATTTTTAAAACATAATGCAAACCCTTATATTTATAATCAAGCTAAATTTTTGGCCATAACATTAAACTATATGCGTTTTATTTCTTCTTGAAAACCGCACGTCTAAAAAAAACATCCTTTGTATGCATACATACACAAAATATGCAGCCACTAAGCAATTATCTAACATAAGAACAAGTTCGTGCGACCCAGTCGTGCATTTTTTTAAATTTATTCGACGATGTGACCGCACATATGAGCAAGTACGTAAAAGTTACCTTTCGCGGGTTATTAAACGAAAATTGTATGATTTTTTTTCCATTTCAGCCTTTTTTTGACATTGCGTCGACATTTCCGAGATTGTATTTATTATTGTTGCATATCTTTTTGGGTAACTTATCGTTTCCAACGTCCGTTTTCTTCAAATGAGTACTGAGGCAACCTTGTACCCGGTCTAGCTAGACCTGGTCCTAGCTCTGGTACTCAGTCCTAACGAAAAAATTGGTACCTGAGCATTTCTATGTATGACTGTTACTGGTCTTAAGTTCACAGATCAGTCCTAGAAACTAATACGTCTAAAACTGAACTTATTTCAATTTTTACTCTGATTTGACATTTCAAATAAATTGTGTTGAGTTTTATTTAATACGTGAAACGATTTTTTTTGCTTTTGTGGTTTTCCGACAAAATAAAGGTGGTTTCTAAGGCAAACAATGTGTGAAACATTTATAAAATATTTTTTTTTTTTTTTTTTTTTTTAAATGAAAAGTGAAAACAAATATGATTTTTTTCATGTTTTTTTTATTAAAGCCGTAGAATTGTTCTTTCTAAAGTGGCTTTCGGTAATAGTAGATTTTGCTTACTCGTTTTTCACATAATGGATATTATGCAAGCGATTTACACTTATTCCTGTCTATGGGCATCTGCCTCCAGCAAAGATTTTTGTAATCCTGGTAGTGCTTCTCCTGACTCCTGGTCTTATACACCTTCCCAGATGTTTAAATTGCAATATTGTGAATACACTAAAAATTGTTGTTTTCTGTTTTCACGGTAAAGTGTCAACGCCCCATGATTCCAAATGAGAATTATCCGTGCTTATCTATTGCATAATAGTATTCGCAGTACCTTGTATATAAGAAGTGTACGCACTTTAAATTCCTTACCCATTGTACTTAATGCTGTTTAAAAAACCTCACTTGGTTATCAACTAGTAACTTTTTAACATGCGACATATTCACACATTGCATGGAGTTCTAACAAGTGATATAATGCTCGGGTACTTGTTGATTTTGAGGAACTAGCTAGGACTCAGTCCTACTCGATACCAAATTGACAGGACTAGGGCTTGGAACGTGTGTGAAGATATGAGTTTGTACTGAGTTCAGTATTAAATTTGGGACTGTGAAGAAATCGGCCGTAAGGCTCACATATGCGATGCCTTTATTATATATAGACTTGTAACCGATAATTAAATAATTTTTTGTGAATTCTAATTCGCAAAATTTAGTGAATGGAACAGACCTAAAATTTAAACGTGGAATTTTTATATAAAATATTTAGTTAAATTAGGAATAAAGATACCGGAGAATAGTATTTCCTTTTCTGAAGTCGTCTCTCGATAACACAGTGAACGGCATCGATTTCTTGTACACAAGAGTGTCCCGTTGTACCTACTAAACCGAAATGTTATTTTTTAGAATTTTCAATTGGTTTGTATAAAGCCCATTACAGCAAATGATATTATTGAAATCCTGTTTTGAGGAACACAAGAGTCCGCCCACAGAATTATTTCTGTAAAGTGTGGATTATCGCTAAATACCATTTTTACTTGCGATTATAGGGACTATAAGGCAAGTTATGCATTCGTAAAAAAAAAAAAAAAAATTCTAACAATCAAACATGCCATTACGATGATAGAGAAGTCAAAAAAAGTGGGTCCGGAAATTCCGTCCGTCTGTCTGTCTGTCTGTCTGTCTGTCTGTCTGTCTGTCTGTCTGTCTGTCCGTATCGATATCTACAGCCCAAACGGTTGGGCCGATTTGATTCAAACTTGGTATATAGTATTTTTGGAGTGCTCTACCCGACAGTTTTTGGAATTGGCATTCTAGCTCCAAAACTAACGGTACCTGCCATATAACTTTTAATGAAAAACTTATTTTTCTCGAAAACGGCTCCTACGATTTTGATAAAACTTTTAGAATGATGTTTTCTGTGCAAAATCTATCTTTTAATTATAATGGATTTTTCAGAAAAAGTTTTATAACGGTACCTCCCATATGACCGGTTTTTTAAAATTAGACTTTCTCGTTAACTAATTGACGGATTTTGATGAAATTTTCAAAATATGTAGTGTTTTATGATTTAAATAATATTGCTTATTAAAATTTTCAAAAACATTTTTTTTTAATTTTTAATAATTTTTTTAAAAAAATATTTTGTTTTTTTAATATTTTGAAAACCGTTTAATAGTTTTTTTTAAATTTTTTTCTCCTAGTATAAGCTTTAGATTTCTTTGAATTGACATACTCAAAAAAAATTTAAAATATGTTTTCGAAAAGTTTTTCAAAAAAAACATTTTTTTGAAAAAACTGGTCGAACGATTTTGAAATAAAAAATTCATAAAATATAAAACAGCAAAAGACATAAGATGGCTTACAACATTTTTTCCAAAAAACGTTATGAATAGTGTTTTTTTGATTTCATAAAAATTTTTCCCCCAAATTTTATTTGCTCGGCTAAGCCCTAGCCATTAGTCAAATAAAAGAAGGTGACAACCTACATACATACCTACGTATTTTAAAGCATTTCATCATCATAAAAGCACACAGAATAAATAATGAGCCTATGATAAACACACAAAAACAACTAACAAATAAAAAGAATTATTCGATTACTACTGAATGCAAACATTTCAATCGAGAATAACAACCTTATTATAGGTAAATAATATCCTTAATAAATTCCATTAATACCTATCCACATCATACGTTTATCGATCCATCAAACATAATTCAGCTATTTTAATTAATTTGATTTCAAAAAGTAAATTATTGTTATTGGGACCTATATAGGTCCCTATACCTAGCATTATTGCCCTACTGCTGATTCCCACGAATCTTTATGCCAGTTGTTCAATTTTTTCCATACCAAAACGAAAATTAAACTGAAAAAATTCCTTTATATCTTTCTATTAGCAAATTATATTATAAGCACTAAACAACAAGTGGAAAGATAATACACTAAAAAACTGAAAAGCTAACAATCCTATATATTTATGTGTTTATCCCTTTATCGTGACGCATGTTCGTTCGAGCTTCAAACCACAACGATTCTAAAGAAGTTGCACGTCAAAAAAACATTAAAATTAAATCTTTGTCAAAAAGACGCCTGTACCTAAAAAGGATTAGCACACGGGAGCAAGTACGTGCGACCCAGTCGTGCCTTTTATTTTTTTTAATTTTGATCAGTGTAATTTCCAAATCATTCCAACTTCTTTCCATCGTACTCTCGTTCCAAAAAGCACAATACACCTGCAATAAACAAAACAATAGTCAGCAAAGAAAGTTAAAAGAAAATTGTTATTTGTGGCCAAACGATCTGTAAGACTAAAAATATTTAACTTCGAGTGGTAAAACAAAGAAGAAATTTCAGCTTTTGGGCACGATAATACATTTTGTAAAATCTGCGCTTGAATAGAGGAATCTCGATCCTTTACCTTTTGTCGCTGATACCTTGTTTTATTTTCAGGACGGTATAGCTTTCGTATTTGGCTTTCAATTGATCAAACGTATTGGTTGAGTTTTCCATGACTTTGAATTCTTCGTATAAATCGCACCGATCCGTTTTAAGTTTAAAAAACGATATGTTAAACTCCGAATTGAAATATTTTTGTAGGTGAAAACTTTAACAAATTTCTCGTCAGGAGTAACAGCTTCTTCTTCAAACATCTGATGCATAACTACAGATAAATGAGACTCGAGGTAGCTTTACAAGAATCCCTCCACACTACGATTCTATAGTTGGAAATTTCTTTAGTTCGTTATTTAATTTCATTAAATGATTTCGAATGGCTTCCTTAATGTTATCCGGGTCATAGACATAATTTACAAAATTACAATACAATTACAATAATAATAAATTACAATTACAAAGATACAACATTAAAGAAAAATCGAAAAAGAAAATTGTTTTCAAGAGTTGCTAGCGGTTTTTCCACTTCTTCTTATGGTCACGGTATCGCGCTCAGTGATATTGAGGAGAAAGCTGCGTTTAGCAATCGCATCAAGCAATAAGAAAGCCTGAAATATTTTTAACTGCTATCTTCTGTAATAAATGTGCACTGAAAAGAACAATTTTTTGCACAATTCTTTTTGGACGTTATCTTCTTTGCGGGCATTGGTTTGTTTGTTGCAGATATAGAATTATAGGTACTATATGCAAGTTATGCATTCGTGCAGATTAAAAATGTTGAGATAACAATCAAACATGAGATTACGATGATAGATAAACATATTTGAGTTACTGGCAAAATTCTGTCCGTCTGTCTGTCTGTCTGTCTGTCTGTCTGTCTGTCTGTACGGATGTATTTTAGACTGTAGCCTAAACGGTTGAGCCAATCGTCTTATTTTTATTTAGAACTTAAGGTTATTTTAAAATTCTACAGAAGAGTTTTTTCAATTTTTTGTTAGCTCAAAAATTAACGGAACTGTCATATTACCGTTAAGTAAATGCTCATTTTTCTCGAAAACGTCTCCAAGAATTTGTATGAAAAAATCAGTGTACTACTGTATATAAGCACTATATTTTGTTAAAAAAAGTGTAATATGGTGGGCTAAGAACGGTACGTCGAGAAAGTCGAAGAAAAAAACCGGTCCTATGGGATGGTTTTTTTCTTCGACTTTCTCGAAAACTGGTGATCCGATTACTATCAACATTGATTTTCAAGAAGATATAGATAGCCTAAGTAATTTCGCACTAATTTATTTTCGAAAACTTTTTTTTTTGTATTTTTAATATGTAATTAATAATTTTTTTTTTTGAAAAATCTATATTTTGAAAACGGGTAGGTGATTTGTTTTTTGTTTTTTATATGTACATATGTTATTTTTGTGCTTAAATTCGTGTACTTAAAAAAACCGTTTTATTTAAAAACCGTCCTACGATTTTGAAAAAAAAAATCACACTTTTTAGCATTTCTTAAAGACATAAAATGGCATTTAAATTATTTTACTCAATACAATTTAACGTACTTCATTCAAACAATCAAAAGTCGCAAAAATCGAATAAATGCTTTGATGTTAACTTTAATTTTCTTAAATTTTATTTTACAATGTGACCGCTTATATGAGCATACGATACAGTCGTGCAATTCATTATGTTGCGATTGTAGTTTTGTATTTGCTTTTTTTTTTTTGGGTACGTTCTTAGATATAGGTACGTATTATTTTAGTTACTTCTAAATTGATTTTTACTTGCGATTATAGGTACTATAATGCAAGTTATGCATTCGTGCAGATTAAAAATTTTGAGATAACAATCAAACATGACATTATGATGATAGAGAAACAAACAAAATTCTACTGAGCTACTGGCAAAATTCTGTCCGTCTGTCTGTCTGTCTGTCTGTACGGATGGATTGTGGACTGCAACCTAAACGGTTGGGCCAATCGTCTTCAAGTTTTGAACTTAAGGTTATTTTGACATTCTACAGAGGAATGTTTTCAATTTTTTTTTTAGCTCAAAAATTAACGGTACCTGTCATATAACCGTTATGTAAAAGCTTATTTTTCTCGAAAACGGCTCCAAGAATTTTTATTAAAAAAAATTTGTGTACTACTGTAGGTATGTATTATATTTTGGTTAGAGAAAAATTTAATCTGGTGGGCTAAAAACGATACCTTTCTTAGGACCGGTTTTTTTTCTTCGACTTTTTCGAAAACTGGTGATCCGATTACAATCAAAATTGATATTCGAGAAGATGTACTTAGGTAGCCTGAGTCATTTGTATTAATTTTTTTTCGAAAACTTTTTTTTTGTATTTTTAATAATTTAAAAAAAAATTTTTTTTTGAAAAACCAATATTTTGAAAACGGGTAAGTGAAATTTTTTTTAAATTTTGTTTTTAAATGTATGTTTTTTTTTGTGCTTAAGTTTGTATTCTTGAATTATTACACTTTTTCACATTTTTTAAGGAAATAAAATGGCGTTTTAATTTTTCAGCGGAAAACTATTTACGTCCTTTTTTTAAACAATCAAAAGTCAATATCAAAAAAAAATACACTAAAAATCTAAAATTTACATATTTATTTATTTATTCATCAATGGATATTTCTTATCTGTTGATTCTAAATTAATAATTACAATTATTAATTTATATTAAAAAGTCTCAAAACACTTAAAATTAAAACATTTCTATTCATTTGAAGGTCGACTTCACAATTAATAGAATTGAAATAATACCATTTACCTACCTCAATTCGTACCACAAACAAACCAAATTTAAGAAGGCCAAACGGGTTTTGAAATTTGATAGAATTGCAAATGTTTTATGCATAGAGTAAGTGTTCCAAATATGGCCCAGGTATGCAATATGGCCCACCACAATATCTCACAACAGGTAAAGCATGCACATACCACTATTCATTCATTTCATTCCTTTTCAAACCGGTTGTTATTATTCATTCATTACGTTTTCAGTCTTGCTCAAGAGATGTTCGCAGTAGAGCACGTGGCAGATTTTTAATCGTTTTATTGTAATTAGAGGGTGAGTTTTGCTAGGTGTTTTTATATAAAATTTGGTGAAAATGATTTAAAGTTTTAACAACATCGTGTAGTGCTCATATTGAAATACCATTATTTGAAATTAAAATTAATAAAAAGTGTATTAAATGTGTGAAAATTCAAAAGATAGTACAAAATCCGAATGTTTGTAATATGGCCCACCACAGATGTTTCTATTATGGCCCACTGGGCCATATTTAAAACACTTTTAAGCATAAACTTTAACAAGTTATTTTTGTTAAGGAAAAAATGGCTTCAAGAGCTACACAACCACCAAAAAAACGGCAGACATGGGACAAAAAGGATATGAAAGCAGCATTGTTTGCCATCAAAGAGAAGAGCATGGGGTTCCTGAAGGCATCGAAACAATTTAAAGTGCCTAAAGATGTGGAATCTGCTAAGTTGGGCAGAAAACCTATCTTCCCCCTAGAACTCGAGGACTCTCTAGTGGAATATACCGTATTAATGGAAGCGAAGTTGTTCGGTCTTACAAGGAAAGAGATAAGGTCATTAGCATTTCAACTGGCTACTAAAACAAAATACCGAACCCGTTTTCATTGCATGAAGAAGCTGCAGGTAGGGTTTGGCTTCGGCTATTCCTTAAACGCAATCCATCCTTGTCATTCCGTCAGCTCGTGCAAATGGATTTTCCAAGGAAAAGTTGCTATTTTCTATGACCTTTTAGAGGCAGAGATGAAAACATACAACTTTTCTCCAAACAACATTTATAATGTTGATGAAACAGGAATTTCGGTTGTCCCAGTAAAAATGCCAAAAGTCTTAGCTATGAAGGGTCGAAAATGGATAGGAGCACTTACTTCAGCTGAAAGGGGTTCGCTAATAACATCCATTTTATGTATGAGCGCAGGAGGATCACATGTGCCACCGATGTTTATCTTCCCTAAGAAAAGGAACAATCCTCTTCTAATGAAAGGTGCACCGCCCGGATCAGTTCATGCCAATCATCCCTCTGGATGGGTTCAAACAAATCTGTTCACAAAATGGTTCAAGCACTTTATTGCAACTGTTAAACCCATTGCGTCATTTCCAATATTGCTCATAATGGACGGACATACAAGTCACACAAGGAACATCGAACTGATAGACTTAGCTTGAAGTAATCATGTTCGTATTCTTTCCGTTCCACCACACTCAAGTCACCAAATACAACCTCTTGACAAAACGTTCATGGGACCGTTAAAAAAATATGTAACAGAAGAAATCAGGAAATGGGTCATAAACATGAAGATTGTTTAGGTAACGATCAAAAATACTTCATTTGTGAATTTTGTTGTGCTTAGAAAGGAATAATATGGACTAGGGTGGTAGTCCATATTTAACACTAGGTGGTCCATATTATCAGCACATTTGAAAAGTATTAAAATTATTTTTCTTAACTTTTTTAATTATTTATTTTTTGTTAAGTTTCTTTTTATGTTTTGTTTTATAAAGACTGATAAGAAAATAATTTCTTTAAGAATTAAAAAAAAGAGTGAATTAATAAAAAACCGACTGTTTTATTTACAAAAAAGTTAAGGGTGGGCCATATTTAGGACACTTACTCTAACAGTAGCTACTCTCAATATCGTCAAAAATAAAAAAAAATAGGGCTAACATAGAACTTCTTTCTTATTAATGCAAATCATTATGTGAGTTAAGGTTTTTGGAACCTCCACGTTAAAAAAAAGACGCGAACGCCAGCCCGAATAATGGCCCAACAGTTCGACCCACAATTCGGGTAACTATTAATGAATTTGAAATTAAATGAATTTATTATTCTTAGATATTAATCCGTCTTCCATATAAATTCGGCCGTATGCTTTCAAGTCTAACTTAAGACTGCCAATAACTCTGTTATTATACCACCAGCTTTTTCTGTTGAAAAGCTTCGTTCCCATGAATAAATCCTGACCCGCTACTTTATGCATCGCGCGTGTATCCGGTTCCATAAGTATCCGGAGGATCAGATAACCGTTCTTTGCATTTGTAGCATTGATTAATATATTCGGGCATCTGGGAACGAGTTTATTCAAGTTAAATATGATTTTATCTAAGGCTGTATTGGATCGTGATAACTTGTGTAATAATGATTTACATACATATGCCCAAATGCCAATGAAAAGTTAGTGCGAAAAACTTCTATGTCATTTGAAATGTGGATATTTTCATATGCTCTCGAATACACTGTTCTATGTTTATTTATTATTAGGGTAAACTACCCAGTGACCGACACCCTGCCAGTTACAATCACCTGTCCCAGTTTTTTTCCTTTTCCTGCGGTTTGTTATGCTGGAAGCTACGGAACCTATTTTTAACGCGTTCAGGCATGTATATTTCATAAGAATAGACTTTACTTCAAACTTCATATTTTGTAGTCATTCGTTGAGTTGTGATAAAAGATGCAAGTTTTGAAGTTTGAACCTCTGTAAAGTGCATAAAACTTGAGAATTTCTTAAGAAACACGTGAGTACATATCATTGTTTAAGCAATATATCTGTGTATTGTACAAAAGTACATATTAAATATTTTGTGAGATAATTACTCAGTGGATCTATTTCTAATTAAGTTATTATAAAAATAATAATAACATGTTTGATGATATTATTTATGGACAATGGGACACGTTTCTTTTTCTGCCAATTTTTTCAAAACACTTTGTTTGCTCCTAAAACCTAGTTTACAATGTGTAAAATAAAAACAAAAATTCAAAGCGTCACGCAGCGCCTTTAATTTAGTTTATTTTATGTGGTTTTCCTTTCAAATATGTAAAATATTGTTTGACAGTCATTTTTATACACACACCAAATTAATTTCAAAGCAATTATTAAAGAAAAAATAAGAAAAAATACGCTCTTGTTTGATTTTCAGCTTTATTTTTATTTGCCTTTAGCTCTAATATACGAGAATTGAAAATTAACGAAATTTCATCAAAACAACGCGAACAAATGAAAACTTTCACCTTCATGTTTGAGATATATGTATTTGTCAAATCTTCTGTCAACAGGAAGAGTTCGAAAAACTTCGTATGGACCCAAAACCATTCTGACCACAGAGGAAGAGGAACAAATTCTAGATTGGTTTACTAAAAACCACGAAAGAGGTTTTCCAAGACGAAAAGAAGACATTGAGAATAGTGAAAAAAAAATCCAAAAATTCCTTTCAAAAAACCATACACAAGTGGAAACGTGGTACAGAAGTTTTCTTAAAAATTCCAGAAATAACTCAGAGAACACCTGAAGCCGTGACGCTAGCATCTTCAACAGTATCAGAAAAAGATATCCGAGGGTGGTTTAGGCAAATTGAGGACTACATTTTAAGAACCGGGAACACAGATATTTTGGAGGATCTAGACCGAACATTTAATGGAGATGAAACCAACTTTCTTCGTGACCCCTCCCATGATCATTTATCCTAATTTAAGAATTCCTGCTGAAGATGGGAACTCGGTTCATAAAGACTGGGGCATTTCAACTGGCGAAAGTAATTTAAAGTTATTTATTTTATTAATTTATACGAACAAAAATTAATGTATTTAACAAACCTATTGAGTTGCGAGTGTTGATTTTGTGTTCCTTTTTTTTAAATTAAAAAAAAAATGAAGACCAAATATATGTTCAAATAAATTGCACGACTGAATCGCACGTACTTGCTCTTATGTGCGGTCACAGCGTTGAATAAAATTTGAAATATAAGGGAACTTCAAAGTTCTTATCCGATTTTTCAAAGTTTTGATTGGTCGAAAAAAGTACGTAAAATTATTTTCAGCGGAAAAATTTAAACGCCATTTTGTTTCTAAAATTTTAAGAAGTGTAATTTTTTTTTAATCTTAGGACAGTTTTTAAATAAAACGGTTTTTATTTAACAACTTTTTTTTAATTAAGAAAATAATCGAAGAATTCAAAATTAAGCACAAAAATCTTTCATTTAAAAAGAAAATAAAAAAAATCCAATTACCCGATTTTAAAATATTGATTTTTCAAAAAAAAAAAAAATTAAATACAAAAAAAATTCGAAAAGTTTTTTATGTTAAACTACTTTGGGGATGATCATCAGTTCTCGAGAAAGTCGAAGCAAAAAAATGGTCCTATGGGGGTACCGTTTTTAATAATGTTAATATTTCACCTATAATCGCAAGTAAAAAGCGCTACCGACAGCACGCTGTGTTCTTCCGATTATGTCAATATCGTCGGCGTATATGACTTTAAACCTTGACGGAAGAGCGTGCTATTTCCATCGTTATTTTGTACAGGCGGATGAATTTGGCAGGGATAACAAAACTGCACATTGCTCTAAATAACTCGTCTCTATAAATGCTGTCGTTTGAAATCGATTAAAAGGTCGGTATCGATTTGAAGATCTTGGGTTTTTTTAAAGATCTGCCGTAATGTGAATATTTGCCACTTGATCGATAGAGGACTTTCCTGGCCTAAAACCGAACTGATATGAGCCTATCAGGTTGTTGACGAATGCCTTTAGACGTTCACACAATACAGCAGAAAAGATTTTGTAAGCGACGTCGAGGAGACTGATACCCCTGTATTTGGTGCAGTCTCCCTTTTTTAAGGTCTTTTATTTAATATTAGCAAAATAAGTCATCACTACCGTATGCTTCGTTAGCATACGGTATTCGTCCTGAGTAAATAAGGATGGTCAGATTGTTAACATTCTTTCAAATAAAGTTAACATATTTATTATGATTTCTTGAGGTACATCTCGAGTGGGAGCGCTACACTTATCATACATTTTTTCGCCAATTCTTACTTCGCCATTATCAAAACAAATTTTTATTTTTTTTTATTTCGTGAATCATCACTTCTTCCTTCGCAACTATTAATTTCGATTATTTTTGCATGGACATTTGTTGTTTTGCCAAATGACCCATACCGCCCTACCTAGCTATATCGTACACTCCCCTGGTTGGCAACAGCATATATATTTTTAATTTAAAATATTCTGTTCCTTATTTAGCTCGGAAAAAACTATATTTCAGATGGTAGAATGTAATATACACTTTTTGGAATAACTCATTCCAGTCCGAAAACTGGCGAAACATCAAGAAAAGCGTTTGAACATATACCCTTCCTCCTTTATAAATCTTTCAGTTGCATTTGTTATTCTTTATGGGATTTATGTTTCCCTTATAATGTTAAACACTGAGCGAGCATAGCAATGTTAGTGATGGAGGGACAGAAGGTGTCGATTAACATTGGTTTTGAATGCATTCAAATCGCAATGGAAAGGAAAAACCTCATTCGGTAAACCATTCCAAATTTGTGTTGTTGGCTAAAAAAAGGATCTCTATATTTCACGGTACGTCCGAAATTGGACTCAAGGGTGAACTGATGAGCATTCCTTGCGAGATTGGTATTGCGGAAGAAACTTTTAACGGGATGAATGAAAAGAAACGATAAAATAATGAAAGACATGAAATATTGCGTCGGTGTTCGAGAGGAGCAATTGTTTCCGAGACAGTTCTATTTCCTATCGATCTTAACTCTCTGTTTTGTATTCTATCGAGTAGGTGTAGCGATGCTTGAGAATCACCTGCCCAGAGGTGTGAGTTATATAATCAAGTTTCGGGCGTATAAACGCTTTATAAATTGTAGCCAGATCAGAACGAGAAAAAACTTCTTGAATCGATACAGAAAACCTAAGCTTTTAGCAGCATTTTTTTCGATCTCAAATATATGGTCGTTCCAACGGAGGTCGTCGTTGACACACATACCGAGAACTGATAGCTTTTCGGTTTCATCGATGAAAGTGCCATTCATGGACAGTGGCATGGATGGTATGTTAAGCTTTAACGACAGAAGGCAGCATTAAGTTTTCGAAAAATTAAACTCCACACGGTTTCTATTTATTCCCATTTGACAATGGGATTTACACAGGTAAATCGGAGTTTAATGAGCTTATCATATGGTACCGTTGCGATTGCACGTCCGAAGGCGAAGGACGTGAATCGTCGAACGAATATGTAAAGCTGAGGGTAGAGTCGTCAGTTAAGTGGGTTAGTAGTAACAGACAGAAGATCATTTATAAAAATGAGGAAAAGAGTCGGAGACAAAACATAGCCCTGGGGCACACCAGCATTTATTTTATGGGAATCGGATTTGAAGCCTTCCAATACAACTTGTATTGAACGGTCTAGAAGATAGCTTTCAAGCGCAATAATCCTGCTTTCACCAAATCGATGTAAAGATTTTTTCCACTGTTCGGTGAGATATGCCATCAGATCACCATTGGAACGATTGCTGCGGCAGCTATACTGACGGTAATGGAGAAGTTTTCAGTCTTCGAGATATTCCTTAGCTGACGGTTAATTAGCGTTTTCATGACCTTAGAAAGAAGGGACATAAGTGCTACGGCACGGTAGGAGGAGGGAGAGGAGGGGTCACCTTTCTTAGGGACAGGCTGGACAAATGCTGTTTTCCAACTTTTTGGAAAGGTTCCAGAAAAATAGAAGCGATAGAAAAGCTTACGCAGTGGCTTTCCTAGTGTGGAAGAACACCTCTTCAGAAGAATGGGGGTATACCAACGATCAACGATTGAGAAACCAATTGTTGTTCAGGAATAATGCCGTTTTTCTTTTTCAATTGGAAGTAATTGTTTTCTGAAGAACTTGACTTGGAGATTATTTGTTATAAAAAAATTCGGCTGTAAGAGTTCTTTTCAGAAAGTTTTCCCGTTT
Organism: Platycheirus rosarum; assembly: GCA_963971375.1. Classification (NCBI taxonomy): domain Eukaryota; kingdom Metazoa; phylum Arthropoda; class Insecta; order Diptera; family Syrphidae; genus Platycheirus; species Platycheirus rosarum. The sequence continues at coordinate 68,110,849 of OZ020507.1, forward strand.
GGAACCATTATTATTTCGGCTACTTTCCATTAACGTAGAACGTATTCAAACCTAAACGCAGGATTACTCCGTTGTTAAAATCTATAATAATTGCTTTTCTCGGTTACTCTTTGAGAATGCGGATATTTATCATTGCTGGCAGCTTCTTTTTGTTTCTGGTTTTTTTATAGCGTCGGAAAGTTCTGAAAAAGTGAATAATCGATATTGGAAGTTATCAGAGATTGATTATTGAAACTCCTGTCTTTCAAAGGATTTTATTGTTTCCTTGAGGTCTTCAGCGAACAGATCTGCCTTGTATCTATATGTTTTAGCGTTTAGTCCATGTTCCATAATTTATGATTGTGCTGATTATAACTTATTTTATTTTTTTATTTTTTAATAGCCCTTGTCAAAGGGAAGTTCCACAAGAATTAGTATTTTGCAATTCTTCATATGAGTACTAAGCCAGCTAGATCATGTCCTAGCTCTGCTACCAAGTTCTAATGAAAAGTTTTTACCTGAGAATTTCTTAACGTCGCAGAGGTGTCTGTTATATCTAAAGCTTTTCCTTATTCTAATATTCATTTAAATTTGACATTTCAAATAAAATGTGTTGAATTAATTGCATAATTGCAGCGATCTTTCTTTATTTTAGTGATTTTTCGATGACACGGAAAATAGTAACGAGCACGAATAAGAGTGCAAATAAATATAAAGTTTTTTACTAACGCCATCCCTAACAACATTGTGTGTGGATAGCGAGTATACAAATCACTATCCACATATTACATCTCATGCAAGCGATCTAAATTATCTCATCTAATCTTATCTACACCTGCTTCCATGCAGTGAATATAAAAATCTATAGACATTGCGGTGTTAAGATGGAGTTCAAGGTCCTAGATATTACCTGTTAACGGATCCTAAACAAATACGTAGTCCAACTTTGGGGAGCTGAAAGGTTTCCTAGATTTGGCTATAGTTTTTGTTCAATTCTTTTGCGATAAAAAGATAAACAAAAAAAGATTTGGTTTTTTAGTTAGTTCAGTAGGCCAGTTGTTGGCCTTGCGGTCGGTATTTTTTTAAATTAAAGTCATGTCTATAATAAACTTAGAATCAAGAGCTTCAAAAAGATTTATGAATTTTGTTTTCTCTATTTTTCACCTGAGAGGACAGTATATAGATGCACAGCTATAGGTCGAACGTCTGTATTTTATTAAATTTGCATTGCCTCAAGCTCGATGGTTGACTCAATATTTACTCTTATAAATTGGGAGGATCCACCTCTTGATCTATCAGATGGATGATGGGCAAATATCCTTTTATATTGATATAGGTTCCTTTTTTAAATGCTTTTTAGAAACCAGGTACATATATTCGTTGCATTCCATGTGAAAATCAACTGGTTCATTTTCATAGTTCATTATACGTGTTGATTGAGTTCTAGGCACAAGCTTGCTCAATTTATCAAATATTAATTTATTTTTTGTCTTACTTTGCTCCCTAAATTTCTGAATGTTCCAATGAAATATTAATAATGCTATTAAAAGCGTGGCCTTCGTTTCACATTATTTAATTTGTCCAATCTTACTAAACAGAAAACATAATACTAAGAATTATTGATTGTAATTTTGTATCCAAAATAATTTTAAGACCACTCCTCAACTTGACATCATTTTGCTTAAATTTCGAATAAAAATACCATAATATGCCATCAAAGTTCGATTGAATTTCAAAATTTACCTTAAATGTGTCCGTTTAATTGCTTAAAACAAATATTGACCTACGAATTATATTAATTAAAATTGCAAATAACTTGATTTTTAGTCAAACATGATTTTAGATTTTTTTGGTGGACTTTTATTCTTTCTTAAAATAACTTGAACTAAATTTGTATGCAAATTGCATTAACTGTTTGTTTAATTGAAAAAATGTACGTTATTATTAAAAATTAGTGGAAGTATACAACATAAACAAACATATTAGTTTACATAGGTATGTGCCAAGTTTCAATTTCCGTAGAAATAAATTGCACGACTGGATCGCACGTACTTGCTCATATGTGCGGTCACATTGTCGAATTAAATTTAAATAAAATGCACGACTGGGTCGCATGAACTAGTTCTTATGCTAGATACCTAATTGCTTAGTGGCTGCATATGTATGTATATAAAGGGTGTTTTTTTTAGACGTGTGGTTTTCAAAAAGAATTAAAAGCATATAGTTTAAGGTTATGGCCAAGAATCTAGATTGATTATAAATATAAGGGTTTGCATTATGTTTTAAAAATTATTTCGGGGAGGTGGCCGCCGTGGCTGGCTCGAATAAATTCCAGCCGAGGCCCAATTTTCCAAATTTTGTGAAAATCGGGATCGGTGGCCATTTTGTTTTGGGCCCATTCGCCGAACGTGTGACGCGCTTGATGGGCGTTCGGCTTCAATTCTTGAACGAGTTGGATTTTGTACGCCTGCAAAACAAGATACTTCCGCCCGCGATGGTGGATGGGTATTCTTCGATACTCTGCTCCACCGAAACGAACCATTATTTTGGTATTATATTTGCACAATTTGCAAACTTTGTTCAGGAGTAAGTCTATTCATTATGAAATCACAAACCAAACTAAGCATAAATCAAGAGACAGCTGTCAAAAAGACCAACTCCGAAAAAGTATTGCCAGATTGAAAACCACACGTCTATTAAAATAAAAAATGTTTTTTTTTTTAGAAAATTCTTTATTTTTTTTAATTCGTTTTAGAGTTTTCTTGGAAAAACTAAGTATGCAATAAAATTTGAAAACTAAATGTCTATCGAAGAAAAAAAAATGTTTAAAATCGTTCAACCAATTTTTTTAAAAAGTCGTTTTTTTGAAAAACTTTTCGAAAAAATATTTTAAATTTTTTTCTAGTATGTCATTATAAGGCAATTGGTAGTTTTCATCTCCAAATATTTTTTTTTTAATTTAAAAAAATCAAAAAAAAAAGTTTTTGAAAAATTTGAAATGCAATATGAATTAAATTATAAATTACTTCCTGTGTGCAAATTTTATTGAAATCGGGATAATAGCTTACGATAAAACCGCATTTGAAAAAACCGGTTATATGAGAGGTACCGTTATAGAACAAATTTCGAAATATTTGTCCTAACTAAAAGATGTATTACTGTAAAAAAATTAGCACTCTGAAAGTTTTATCAAAATCGTTAGAGCTGTTTTCGAGAAAATCTAACTTTTTGTTCAAAATTGTATGGCAGGTACCGTTATTTTTCGACCTAGAGCAAAAACGAAAAATACCCCCCGAATGGGCACGACTAGATCGCACGTACTTGCTCTTACTTGCAAGATCTTTGACAGAAACACGTAACATTTACGTTGAAAATAACACAGTTGAACTTATGAAAATTATCAAAACCACAATACTTAACGGTTTTTAGTAAAATTGAAGTACGCCACCACACGCCTTAAATAACAAAGAATTTATGAAAAATTTACGTATTTCGAAAATTGTAGGACCGGTTTTGATAAAATCCTGTTTTTTATTTTTAGTTTTTTGAAAGAAATTTATTTTTTTAATGTTGGTATACAGTTCTTAAAATTAATTAATATACATGTAATTATATAATTAAAGATATTTTTTTTGCTTGGTTTTAAAAATATTGATTTTTAAAAAAAACTAATTTTAATTAGAAAAAAAGTTATGCGAAATTTGTATATGCAGAGCCGTTTTTGATAAAAATAAGCTTTCCCCAAACGGGCATATGGCAGGTACCGTTATTTTTAGGCCTAAAAATAAAATTTCAATTTTCCCTCTGGGTAATGCCAAAAGAATCATACACACCAAATTTGAAGATAATCGCTTAGGCTGTAGCTTGTTATACATACTGACAGACAGACAGACAGACAGACAGACAGACATTTTTTCTCGATCAGTTTTTTAGACTTCTCGTAATGTCATGTTTCATTGTTATCTCAATTTTTTTTATATTCACGAATCCTAAACTTGCCTTATAGTCCCTATAATCGCAAGTAAAAAGGGTGTCCATTACTAAAAAAAAAATTGTTTACGGACTACTGAAAAAATGGTGTCTGTAACTAAATGGATCGCACGTACTTGCTAATATGTGCGGTCACATTGTAGTATACAATTTAAGAAAATTATAGTGAACATCAAATCATTTTTTCGATTTTTGTGACTTTTGATTGTTCTAATAAAGTACGTTAAATTGTATTGAGTGAAATCATTTAAACGCCTTTTTTTCCTTAAGATATGTAAAAAATTGTGAATTTTATTCAAAATCGTAGGAGCCGTTTTTAAATAAAACGGTTTTTTTAACAACTTTTTTTAAAAAATAAAAAAAAAATCAGGAATACAAGCTTAAGCACAAAAATAACATACATTTAATAACAAAATTTAAAAAAAAAATCGCTTACCCGTTTTCAAAATATTGAAATATCAAAAAAAAATTAAAAGAAATCATTAAAAATACAAAAAAAAAAAGTTTTCGAAAAAAAATTAATGCGAAATTACTGAGGCTACCCAAATCTTCCAGAATATCAATTTTGATAGTAATCGGATCACCTTTTTCGAGAAAGTCGAAGAAAAAAAACTGGTCCTATGGGAGGTACCGTTTTTAGCCCACCATATTACATTTTTTTCACCAAAAAATATAACGCTTACCTACAGTAGTACGCTGATTTTTTTTTTATAAAAATTCTTGGAGCCGTTTTCGAGAAAAATAACCTTTTACATAACGGTTATATGACAGGTAGCGTTCATTTTGAGCTAAAAAAATTGAAAAAAATCCTCTGTAGAAGTAAAATAACCTTAAGTTCTAATTTTCAAGACGATTGGCCCAACCGTTTAATCTACAGTCCAAAATACATCCGTACAGACAGACAGATAGACAGACGGACAAAATTGTACCAGTAAATCAAATATTTTTCTCTATCATCGTAATGTCATGTTTGATTGTTATCTTAAAATTTTTAATCTGCACGAATGCATAACCTGCATTGTAGTACCTATAATCGCAAGTAAAAATTGGTAAGGTATTACATTTTTAATTTTTATATTTTTAAGGAATTACTTAAATTATTTACTTTTATACACTTTAAAAACATTTTTTTCAGCTTAATTTACCATTAACATAATTAAAATCGAAGCAGTGTAGGGAATGTTATGAATTTTCAAACACAAATTACCCGTTAAAGGTTTCGGTCACTGGGTACCTTACCCGTTATTATTTAATTGAATTAAATACTTTTCAGGAAGCCAATAGAACACTTTAGTATATAAAACTTAATTTTGTTCGTTTTCTTTTACATAGAACATTATAGTTCTCTGGCAGCGATATGTATACTGAGAGGGACGTATTGACCAATCTTCAAAAGCTTAGTTTTTCGAAATATTCTAAAGTATTTTTGGAAACCAATCTTTTGGATAGTTTCATTCAATCTGGGAAGAGTAAGTGCTGAAAAGAATATGGGCTCGAAGTTTGATGCGTATTCATATAGCTGCATGCCTTAAAGTAGCATCGATCACGATCACGATACGCTTAGGGTTCGGAAGTCCAAAGGGCCTTTCTTTTTTTAGGTAACTACGTTTTTCTTCGAATTCTAATTAAGTATTCAATTAAAATTTACCATTTTGCCATGTTACACATTTATTATTATATAAAAAGGACCAAAATCCTTCAGTTGATTGCAAAGAGGTAATGAGCAGATATTTATAAAAAACATATGATAGGTATAAACAAATACTTGGCTCATTTGCTCATATAGCTAAGACTGATTACCCAGATACTATTCCACCAGCCTGTTTTACCTTCCGAAAACAGACAATATGCGCCATTGCCAAGTCGTTTTTTCCGTTTGTCATTAAATAATTTCTTCCATGCAAGTGGCCAAATGCACGAGTATTTTTGCACTGCATCCACCCATACAGAAGGACACCGAACGATGAAATCGTGACTCCAGATTATTTGCATACAGAATTCGAAAAATCATCGCTAGCGAATCTTTCCTCTCTTGGTCCATCCTTTATAGGTTCAAAACTTATTTTTTCCATACATTCTCATGGTATCTCCCTGTCGTCCGTTTAGTTTGGCCCAGACCCGAAGAAAAGGTTCAAAATTATTTACCCATATGTTGCAAAGAAAATCTGCACGGTCCTGACGTTTTTTCATTCCTATTTGTTGGTTAATAACATTTTATCCTACGCTTAACATCATTGGCGCGCGGACAACATCTTTCTTTTCTGATGCACTGTTGTATCTGGTGGTGCTGTGTTCATCTGTACTTGGAGTATTTCATTTGAGTTTTTGTGCACAAAATTAATTCGATTCGCTGACTAAGCCGCGCTACGACTAAATGAGTTTCTTTCATTCCGTTTATAACAACACGTCTATACGGAACTAACTACTATATAAAATCCATGCCACAGGAACCTGGACTTGGACCGGGATAACAACAGAGTTGAAAAAAAAGAACTAAAATGTGCAAGTCGGGAATTAAAGAATCTTCAAGAAGAATGCAAGATTCTCCTTGTGAAGATGTTTGTTTTGAAGTTCTATGTTCAATTCTATATAGTTGGGGGGGCTGATGATGCAGCTGATGCAAGTTGCACTGCTCAGAGGTATAAATGTGGAGCTTTGTTATACGTTAGGTTCTTGGGTTTTGGCGCGTTGTGTTTCGTCTCTCCCGGTATGGTCCTAAGATGTAATGTAATATATCCGCGATTTGTACAAGCGATCGGTGACGGAGCCCAGCGTGCTGTTCAGTTGGGAAGGAGAAGCTATTGAGACATACACATGGAGAGGATGTTTTTGTGGGCGCCACATTTAGATGGGAATTTATAATGTTGTGCGGCAAATTGTCCTTTGGTTGGGCGTTTGTTACTTTTTTTCCGTCGATCGTAGGAGATCTATACACGATTCGTTTGGAAGTAGGTATACTTCCTAAAACATAGTAAGATGTAGTCATAAGTCTGAGGGTGGTGTATGGCTTGGCGGAGTGTACCTTTTTAGTGTTTGATAGAATGCACGTAAAAAAAAAACAAACAGCTGCCGATTTTTTTATTGAAAATTAAAAAAACTAAAATTTTTGTTAGTTCAACAAGCATTCAAATTCATTCAAATTGAAGAAATTTGACAAAATAATCTTAACTAATTTTGTTAGATTTCTTATTGAAGTTTAAGAAAATTAAGGTTTTATTCATTACATAATTTAGTTAGCTAAAAACTCGGTACTTTACAGTATAGGTTCAAAACAATGACAAAAATCTTTAAATAAGAATAAATGTTATTAAAACAAATATAAAAGTGTATCAATTATAATGCTGTTTGGATTATTATGCTTTACTAACGATAACGAAAACCAATTGAATAATTTAGTCCGACACAAAAACTATTATGAAATATATGTAATATGAAATTATAAGTCATATACTAAGTTTGCTAAAAAGTGTGGGTATATTTTTTGTTAACTATAGTGACCGAAAGATTTTTATTTTTAAAGGTAACGCCTTTTTATAAAAAACTAAGAAAAGCTTTTATCTCCTTGCTTCTAATAAATTCCCTGCGCGGGAATGAAAAATAAGCAAGTGAATCAAGCTCATTTATTTTGAATATTTTGTGTTTGAGTCTTTGATGAACGGAATATCTCAGAAACGTTAATATGTCAAATTGAACACTCATTCTTATTAAGAACATTTATTTGCATAAAAATATCATAAAAAACCGTTACTAGAACATCTCATATGCGTTTAGACACTCACCATCTGCAATCGAGTTTTAAAGTTGCAACCCAAATTTACTCAGACAACGAAGTTCAAACTAATAAAGTAAGCCCCCTGTGAAATGAAATGAATATAACACTACAAGAGTGGTTCTACGTCAAGTAATTTTATCAGTGAATCGCAAACAAAAGGTTGATGTAGGAAAATATTTTCCATCTTGATACGATGAGGAATATGAATCCGCTAGGAGGATTGTTTGATCTTCTAAAACTCTTTCCAACGTTGAATACGGTTTATTTTCAAGAAAGCTCTAACACATTCTACAAAGTTTTGTGCAATATTAAAAAGGAAAGTTACAATAGAAAATAGCTGAAAAATATTCGTAACTGTAAAAGCCGTACCGTGAAATATAGGAATTCCTTTTTAGTCGAACAACACGAATTTTTTAGTTTTTAAAGTTTACCGGGCGATATTTTCCCTTGCCATTTTGATGTGCAAGCACTCAAAACCAATGTTAATCGACACCTTCTATCTTCCCCCTCCCTATCTTCATAATGCTCGCGCAATATGCTCTACATGAAAAGGGAAACAAATAAATAGTCCCTTGTACGAGTGCTAATTATAAAAAAAAAGTCAAATACTCTAATCCCTATTTCATTGCTTTGGAAACATTTTGAGGAACTTGCAATTAATGCTGAGCTGTTTTATTTACAATGCGCTAGACCTGCTTTCCAAAATGAAATATTGGACTGTGAATATAACGCTTTCTGAGCTAAAATCAGTAATTTTCAAAGCGAAAGCAAATAAAGCCCCTAAGAGTGTCCAAATGAATTTCTTCAAAATACAAAAGATTACTTCTTAAAATGCCCCGCCAGTACTCATAACACAATATTTTAATCGTGAAACGCACTCACTAAGTCAAATATTTTCCCGTTTTTTCAAAAAGGTAAATACGATGGATGTATTTACACTCGGCTGTGGTGCAGTAGGTAAGATATTTGCTTGTGAACCCAGAGATCGTGAATTTGAACTCAGTTGGGTTGCAATTTTTCAAACTCATGGTGCAAGCTAGACGCCGTCCTTTGGTTTAAAATGAGAAAATAGTCACCTAATTCTCTATCTGCTGCGCCGAAAAAAAAATCTTTCCTATCTTTCTAATCCTTCTAATTAGTGTCGTGCAGCACCCATTCTAAAAGGCAGTGTGCCTTACAGACAAATAGTTAATATTATTATGTTACTTTGGATCTCTCCAACTGCCACGGTATTGCCTCTTTAAATTCATCTTTAAAAATTTCATGGTTCAGTTCTGTGATGGTGGCGCTCGACAAGTTTCTTCCTTGAACCTGGATTCTCAGATCGCCTGATTCTATTTCAAAGGATAAAATGATTCAACAAAACTCTGTTCTCAGTTTCTTATTCGGGCAAATTCACTTATTCCCTTTATACATACACTTGCTGAGGTAGACAATTCCGTCTCCAACTTCTGCAAATGAAATTCGGCCACAAAGAAATCGTCCAAAAGGAATTTCCAGATTTATTCCTGCGGTCAGGAGCATAGAAAAATAAAATAAAAGCAGAACTGCGACCCGTACCGACCATGTCCTGCAAGCCTTGAAATTTAATTTTGTGTATGTGAATACGTATGAGATTCTTGTAAGAAGCAGCCAATCCACCAATCAGCCATACGTTTCCTGGTCCCCAAAACTGCAGATGTATTAGTAGTCCCATAAGAAATGTACAGGGACCGGTACACATATGTCGCTGACGGGGCAAGAGAGAATTATCCTATCAGTTGTCGTTCTTGTTTCTTTTCTCTATGGCCCGCAGTAAGTATTTGATTTTGTATTTGAATTTGTCTTATATATATATGTACATAAATGTGCTTAAGATGTTCCATGCGAATACCTCCTTTCCGCAATTTCTGATAACCTCCAACAGAATTATGACTCATTCCACTTGCCTGACTAATTCTGTGAGAATTTCCTGCACCGCGCAATCAAACCTTGTGAAATCACTGATTCCAAATTAAGTTTCATATTCTAACAACACCTCCATAATTTGATTGTAAAAATATTCCAACATTTGCAAACAGTCATATTTCACGGCTGCAACTTAGCATAATATCAACGATTTCGAGATTAGAAACCAAATGGCTTTGATTCCCACGACTTGTCACTACACCATCTTACTTATTTCAAAATACAAACAATAAATATTTCAAAAAAAAAATCCAAAGCAAAACTGGTCTAAAACACAAATAATTATTATAAAACATTCCCAAAAACAAATCCTTCGCGATTGATTAAAAATTGAATTCAATAAATTAAATTTAGCCAATGACCAGAGAAGATAAATGTGTATCTCAATAGCTTTTATAAGAGGCGAATAATAATTAAATTCACATATCCAAAGCCAATAAGCACTCTATTCTAATTTTTTTAAAGTCACGGGCTCGTGGTTTCTGTGTGCTTTTACGCGAATAAAAATGTCCAAAAAAATTAGATAAACATTCTAATAAATTTCGGATAAAAAAAATACAAAGAAATAAAATTTTGAACAATAATTTAGAAGAGGAAATAAATGCAAATGGAACTTGTGAAAATGAATCAAACGAAACTTTGTGGTTTTTGGCGCTCAGATCATTAAAATTAATTCAAATCAAACTTGATTGACAGCTTGCTACACATGTAATCAGTTTATATTTTAAATAAAAAAAGATAGAATTCGTGTAGGTAGTTATGATTATTTTATATAGAAAAATAAAGATAAATTATTTTTAATGTGCTAGTGATGGGAGAAGGTTTTAATCCAGCGCGAAATTACGAGTAGCATGAACCGGATCTCCGAATTTGTTAAATCTGTCTTTCATATGCCTGAATATTGTTATGGCATGACGTATGAGCCTTAGAACTTATTTTACCAAATCAGTCAGATGACAGTTCAATGAATTTTTGACATTCAAAGAAACGTAACAGAAATTTTAAGCTTATTCTCACTTAAAATCGAATTAAACGATAACTTATATTATGAAAAATCACACAAATGTCTTTCAAATAATCTAATTTTAAATAATTCCGTTTGAGTTACCTATTTTCTAAAGCCGATTTCTAGAAAATTAATTAGTAATTAAACGTGTATTAAAATATTATCATATCGCAACAAATGCCATTAGTTAAACACAACTTCTTTTAAAATAAACCATTTACCTTAAATTGTTAAATCTTTAAAATGTATTATCAAAACGAGTGCTCCTTAGTGCAAACGTTTCTCGCGTTGCACCCATTTTTACTTGCGATTTATAGGGACTATAAGGCAAGTTATGTATTCGTAAAAAAAATTCTAAGAAACAAACATGACATTACGATAATAGGGAAGTCGAAAAAAGTGGGTCAGAAAATTCTGTCAGTCTGTCTGTCTATCTGTCAGTATCGATTACTGCAGCCTAAACGGTTGGGCCGATTTCATTCAAACTTGGTATGTACCTGTACCAAATAAGGCCCACTTAATATGTTTTCCCTAATAACTCCCTTATTGTATAAGTTATATATGATCGGATGCAGATCTCATAAAAATAAAGCAAATCATCGATACATCACTGCAAAAAGAGCTCTCAGTAGCGACCGCCAAACTAGCTACAAAAGACGACTTTGTTAAGTTGAATGAAGAAATCAACGCTTTACGCCTACAGAATGAGGATCTCACCAAGAAGATACATCACTTCGAAGAGAGGTGCGAGATGTTGGAGGATGAGCTCGAGATGCAAAGTCGGATTCTACGAGGTAAAAACATTATCCTCACTGTTCCAAACAACGTTGATCTTCGAGAGAGAGTACAAGACATTAGTCAACTTCTGCTTGGCGATCCAAACCAAATCACTGAGTCTATAAAAATAAGTGAAAATAGCACTGTTACCAAATTAAAAATTAACACTGGTTCTATCGAAAATGCAACAAAAATGATGAAAAATTCTTCAAAACTAGAGGGCACAGGTGCTTTCATCCAAAGAGATCTAACAAAGCAGATGCAATTCAAACGCCGTATTCTTCTTGGCTACCGAAAAATAATAAAAAATAAAAATCCGAATGAAGCCGTTCAAATAAAAAACAACTCGCTTGTGGTAGCTGACAAAATATTTTATTTAAATAATTATAACAATATAAAATATAAAAACTATAATGGCGAACAACAACTTTGCGAAATGTTTGGAGATCTCAACTTCGAACCTGTCAAACTTTTGAAAATGTCAAGTAGACGTCAAAATGATTTATATAAACCAGTCAGGCAAAATGGCTCAGAGATGCCACTTAGGCAGAATAGTGCTAGTAGTAGTACAATAGTACAAAATTGAAATAATTATGCCGTCAGCTCAATATTTTCAAGTAATAGTAATATTTTATCATATAATGTATCAGGCCTTAATAATAAGCTATTGTTTGTGGATTTTTTTGAATATGTAAAAAGTTTTGATGTATTTTTTTTGTACGAAACTCATATAACGTTAGAAAATTTTAACAAGTTTACTAAATATTTTAATGGTTTCAAATTAACTTGGAAAGCTGCAGTGAGAACATACTCCAGAGGACGGGCTAGTGGTGGGACTCTCTATGGAATTAAAATATCACTTTTAAAAACCTACGACTTTGAGGAACCTGAAGGAATCACGATTGTTAAACTATTACGAAAGCCAAATCTTATCATTATTCCTTGTTATATTAACTACAGCATATGGAACGAAGACTTCGAACGACTCAACAACATCATGATGAATATGGCGAATAAGAGTATTTTATTGATTGGAGATCTTAACGCCAGAATAGCTAATTTACAAGTAACAGCAAGCCGCAGTACAAATAACACAGTTTTAAATCTCAGTCATAGAGTATCAATGGACGATGTATGTAATCAAAAGGGAACACATTTATTGGAACTTATGCAGATGTTTGATTGTACAGTTTTAAATGGATGTATAAATGGTGATACCAAAGGTCAGTTTACATTTCTTGGAGGGCAAGGAAAATCAGTCATCGATTACTGTATGGTTAATAATGACTGGAATGATCTAGTGAAGAAGTTTGAAGTGCAAAGCAAAATCTTCTTCGACCACATGCCAATTACAGTGGAATGGGTTAATGAATATGCTACAAATGGAAAAAATCTCGATCTACTACCGCGGCTGAAATGGAATCAAAACATTTGTAATGTTTTTCAGCAGAAATTGGATGAAAATCTGGCTTTTGTAGATATTTCTACAGAATCAACGGAAATAAGTGCAAACAAACTCATTGCTTGCATTAAGAGTTCCACAAACAACACTCTCTCACACAAATCTTCAAAATTCAAACAAAAATGGTTTGACAAAGAGTGTATGCTTGCTCGGAAAAAAACGTTTATTCTGTTAAATGCACTGAGAAACTCTTATAGCCAAACACTTAAAAAGTGGTATTTAGAAGCGAATGCAGCATTCAAGAAACTTTGTCTCCAAAAGAAATCTACTTTTGAAAATAATCAGGCTCGTACACTGGGCCAAATTAAGAACTCAAAGGAATTCTGGAAGACTGTCAGAGAGATAAATGGTACAAAACATACAATTGGATTAGGAATGTCCGCTGATGAGCTATCTACTCATTTTAAATCTCTTTTATACGGCCAATATGACGTAAGATTCTCGTATGCTGAACCATGGTTCTCCGATGACATTTTGGATTCTGAACTCACTATTGAGGAATTGAAATCTGCAATTTTCAAAGGAAAAAACGGAAAAGCCCCTGGAGAAGATGGAGTTCCGTACGAATTCTTTAAGAATGCCACCGAAACTTTCCACAGACAACTTCAATCCCTTTTTAATAAAATATTTTCGACAGAAGAAGTGCCATCGTCATTCAAAAGGTCAGTAATTTTCCCAATATACAAAAAAGGTGACTTGAACAATGCTGAAAACTACCGTGGCATCTCCTTCATGAATTTTCTTGCAAAATTATTTTGTGGTATTCTTGTAAATAGATTAGAGACATGGGTAGAGGTTAACAGTGCCCTGTCAGATTTTCAAGCTGGATTACGGAAAAATTACTCGACAATTGACCACATTTTCACGCTTACCTCAAATGTTAAAGCATTTCAAGCAAGAAATAAAAAAGTGTATGCTTTCTTCGTGGATTTTAAGTCTGCATTTGATCTTATAAATCGAAATGCTCTCTTTTATAAGCTCTCAAGGCTAAGATTATCTACAAAATTCATTAATGTTTTAAAAGCACTATATTCAGAGTCAAAAGCAGCTGTATGGGACGGTTCCACTTACTCAGATTGGTTTGAAACAGATAACGGAGTAAAACAAGGCTGCCTTCTGAGTGCGCTATTGTTTTCGCTTTTTATTAATGATGTGGTTGAATACCTGCCTGGAGGGATTCGAATAGCCGATACAAACATAAATGTTCTAATGTATGCTGATGATCTGGTGTTGCTTTCAGAATCTCCAGAAAACCTTCAACTGAGGATCAATAGACTCGCGGAATACTGTCAGCAGTGGGGTCTTGTTATCAACACAAACAAATCGAAAGTAATGATATTTAGCCGTTCAACGAGAAAACAAACCACATACAATTGGCTCTATAATGGTACTAGTTTGGAGATTGTAAACGAGTATAAGTATTTGGGTGTAAAACTAAGCCGAACGTTAGATTTTAACGTGCATCTTGCAGAAAAATCAAATTCATCACTTAGCCTACTCAACATGTCTTGGAGAAGCATATTCCTAAATAATAGAATCAATCTTTCAACGAAGTACAAAATATATGATGTTGTCGTTAAGTCTACTCTTTGTTATGCTGGACAAGTCTGGGGTATTGACGAATACGAGTCCGTCGAAAAGTTTCAAAGAAACTTTTTAAAAAAGCTCTTTAACCTACCACTGAATACGCCAAATTATGCAAATTATGTTGAAACAGGACTTCCTAAACTTTTCACATATACTCTGAAATTGCAGGCCGACTACATAACCAAAGTACTCTCTTATTCAGATACCCGTCTGGCCAAGAAAATGCTGTTATACGAGCTAAGGAACGAGGATTGGTGGTGGTCTAAATGGAAACGTTTAGGAATAGATTGTGAAGAAGTCGTCTCAATGGACTCAAACAATATAAATTTGGTCAAAGACCAACTATATCGAATTATTCAGAATCATGAAAATTCTGTTCATGATGAGTTTGCAGCGAAAGCTCGAAAATCAGAGAGCAGAATTTTATACTCGCAGCTTAATATTAATTTACTTGAGAAGAATTACTTTAATGATGTATATAGTTATAAAGAAATATCTCTAATTTTCAAAGCACGATGCGAACTACTCTATCTAAATGGAAGCCCTTACAACGGAAGTTTTAACCAGTTCTGTTCATTGTGCAACCTTAAAGCAAAAGAAGACTGTTTTCACTTTTTATGTATTTGTCCAATTTTTTCTCCCCAACGTCTTGTATACTTCGGAAAGAAAACTTTAACTATGCAAGAAACAATTGTAATCTTGAACGAGTTCAACTGGAAAAAACCTTTGTAAATTTATATTAGAACTGTGTAGATATAGAATGCTATTGATAACTGAATATGTATAAAAACTATTAAAAAAAAATATTTATATGAATATGTTTAATGTAATAAACAAAATTTGTTAACCGAGCTGACGGCAATGCCATAGCTTTAAATTCATTAAATTATAATACAAACGAACATAAAATTGAATAAAATGAATTAAAATAAAAGGCACGACTGGGTCGCACGTACTTGCTCTTATGTGCTAATCCTTTTTAAGTGCAGGCGTCTTTTTGACAAAGATTTTATTTTAATATTTTTTGTATGACGTGCAACTTCCTTAGAATCGTTTTGGGGTGAAGCTCGAACGAACATGCGTCACGACAAAGGGATAAACACATAATTATATAGGATTGTTAGCTTTTGCAGTTTTTTAGTATATTATCTTTCCACTTGCTGCTTACTGTTTATAATATAATTTGCTAATAGAAAGATACAAAGGACTTTTTTCAGTTAAATTTTCATTTTGGTATGGAAAAATTTGAACAACTGGCATAAAGATTCGTCGGAATCAGCAGTATGGCAATAATGCTAGGTAAAGGGACCTTTATACGTCCCAATATGGGACCAATGGAGTTTATAAAGGATTTAGGTACCTATAATAAGGTTGGAAGGAAGGTAGGTACTAAAATTAAGATACGTGTTCCAACTACTGTTAAGCCAGTAGGTATAGAGACAATATTAAAAGTGGTTTTGTTTATTTATAGGAAGGTGTAAACTTTTGTTTTCTCGATTGAAATTTTTGCATTCAGTAGGAATCGAATAGTTTTTTTTATTTGTTAGTTGTTTTTGTGTGTTTATCAAAGGCTTCCTTATTTATTCTGTGCTTTTATGATGATGAAAAATACTTTAAAATACGTAAGTATGTATGTAATGTAGGTTGTCACTTTCTTTTATTTGACTAATGGCTTGGCTAGGGCTTAGCCGAGCAATATGAAATAAAATGTTGGGGAAAAAAATTTATGAATTCAAAAAAACACTACTCATAACGTTTTTTGGAAAAAATGTTGTAAGCCATCTTATTTCTTTTGCTGTTTTCTATTTTATGAATTTTTCATTTCAAAATCGTTCGACCAGTTTTTTTCAAAAAAATGTTTTTTTTGAAAAACTTTTCGAAAACATATTTTAAAATTTTTTTTAGTATGTCAATTTTAAGAAATCTATAGTTTATACTAGGAGAAAAAATTAAAAAAAAAATCTATAGATCCGTTTTCAAAATATTCAAAAAACAAAATATTTTTTTAAAAAAATTATTAAAATTTAAAAAAAAATGTTTTTGAAAATTTTGATAAGCAATATTATTTAAATCATAAGACACTACATATTTTGAAAATTTCATCAAAATCCCTCAATTAGTTAAGGAGAAAGTCTGATTTTAAAAAACCGGTCATATGGGAGGTACCGTTATAAAACTTTTTCTGAAAAATCCATTAAAATTAAAAGATAGATTTTGCACAGAAAACATCATTCTGAAAGTTTAATCAAAATCGTAGGAGCCGTTTTCGAGAAAAATAATTTTTTTAATAAAAGTTATATGGCAGGTACCGTTAGTTTTGGAGCTAGAATGCCAATTCCAAAAACTGTCGGGTAGAGCACTCTAAAAATACTATATACCAAGTTTGAATCAAATCGGCCCAACCGTTTAGGCTGTAGATATCGATACGGACAGACAGACAGACAGACAGACAGACGGACGGAATTTCCGGACCCACTTTTTTTGACTTCTCTATCATCGTAATATCATGTTTGATTGTTAGAATTTTTTTTTTTTTTTTACGAATGCATAACTTGCCTTATAGTCCCTATAATCGCAAGTAAAAATGAATTGAATTGCAAATATAAGTTATGAAGGAAAATTTAATGGATTATAAAAATTAGTTCAATTATACAAAATAAAACGGGAACTTAAGTTCAAAAAAAGCTGCCCAATATATTTTGTTCGATGATTTAAAAAAACATTCCGTTGGGCCTTATTAGGAACCTGTGCTCCAAATAAGGCCCATAAGTTTTTTCTTCTCAAACAATGTTGAATTTCTTGCTGCAAAAAGTAAAAGTTAAACAAAACAGAAAATTTTTATGATATATTTTTTATGATATATTTTAAGGAGAGTTTTAAAATGTCTTCTTGACAAAAAGGAACTTAAAACTTAACATAAATAGAAATTCATTTTGAAAAATCAGCCTTTAAAGTAAAAATAAATCAGTTAATTTTGTAATTAAAAAAAAATAAAAGGCACGACTGGGTCGCACGTACTTGCTCCCGTGTGCTAATCCTTTTTAGGTACAGGCGTCTTTTTGACAAAGATTTAATTTTAATGTTTTTTTGACGTGCAACTTCTTTAGAATCGTTGTGGTTTGAAGCTCGAACGAACATGCGTCACGATAAAGGGATAAACACATAAATATATAGGATTGTTAGCTTTTCAGTTTTTTAGTGTATTATCTTTCCACTTGTTGTTTAGTGCTTATAATATAATTTGCTAATAGAAAGATATAAAGGAATTTTTTCAGTTTAATTTTCGTTTTGGTATGGAAAAAATTGAACAACTGGCATAAAGATTCGTGGGAATCAGCAGTAGGGCAATAATGCTAGGTATAGGGACCTATATAGGTCCCAATAACAATAATTTACTTTTTGAAATCAAATTAATTAAAATAGCTGAATTATGTTTGATGGATCGATAAACGTATGATGTGGATAGGTATTAATGGAATTTATTAAGGATATTATTTACCTATAATAAGGTTGGAAGGAAGGTAGGTATTAAATATAAGGTAAAGCGACAATATTAAAAGTTAACACAGTGGTTTTGTTTATTTATAGGAAGGTGTAAACTTTTGTTTTCTCGATTGAAATGTTTGCATTCAGTAGTAATCGAATAATTCTTTTTATTTGTTAGTTGTTTTTGTGTGTTTATCATAGGCTCATTATTTATTCTGTGTGCTTTTATGATGATGAAATACGTAGGTATGTATGTAGGTTGTCACCTTCTTTTATTTGACTAATGGCTAGGGCTTAGCCGAGCAAATAAAATTTGGGGGAAAAATTTTTATGAAATCAAAAAAACACTATTCATAACGTTTTTTGGAAAAAATGTTGTAAGCCATCTTATGTCTTTTGCTGTTTTATATTTTATGAATTTTTTATTTCAAAATCGTTCGACCAGTTTTTTCAAAAAAATGTTTTTTTTGAAAAACTTTTCGAAAACATATTTTAAATTTTTTTTGAGTATGTCAATTCAAAGAAATCTAAAGCTTATACTAGGAGAAAAAAATTAAAAAAAAACTATTAAACCGTTTTCAAAATATTAAAAAAACAAAATATTTTTTTAAAAAAATTATTAAAAATTAAAAAAAAATGTTTTTGAAAATTTTAATAAGCAATATTATTTAAATCATAAAACACTACATATTTTGAAAATTTCATCAAAATCCGTCAATTAGTTAACGAGAAAGTCTAATTTTAAAAAACCGGTCATATGGGAGGTACCGTTATAAAACTTTTTCTGAAAAATCCATTATAATTAGAAGATAGATTTTGCACATAAAACATCATTCTGAAAGTTTAATCAAAATCGTAGGAGCCGTTTTCGAGAAAAATAAGTTTTTCATTAAAAGTTATATGGCAGGTACCGTTAGTTTTGGAGCTAGAATGCCAATTCCAAAAACTGTCGGGTAGAGCACTCTAAAAATACTATATACCAAGTTTGAATCAAATCGGCCCAACCGTTTGGGCTGTAGATATCGATACGGACAGACAGACAGACAGACAGACAGACAGACAGACAGACAGACGGACGGAATTTCCGGACCCACTTTTTTTGACTTCTCTATCATCGTAATGGCATGTTTGATTGTTAGAATTTTTTTTTTTTTTTACGAATGCATAACTTGCCTTATAGTCCCTATAATCGCAAGTAAAAAACTTAACAATTGAAGAGTTTAAACTCATCCACCTAGACATTTAAAAGCCTCGTCTTCTTCAGTCAATCCGACGCATAGTTCATGATACCAAGCGCCGCAAGCCTGGCATTGCCTCATGTCTTCCATTCTATCAATTTTACAGGCGTGACAATACCACGCTCCTGTCCCTTGCTTTCGTTTAGGTTCTCTTTTGGATGTTGATGGTTTGGGTTGAGAAACTGTATCCAGTTCCTTTTGTTTCTCTTCGAAAAGATGTTTTGTAACTTCTTGGCCTTTGAAGCTCAAGGCCTTTTTTAGATTTGTTATTCGACTGACCTTAGTTTTAGGTGTGGGAAGCAGTTTTTGAAATGGAGATTTTTTATTTGATTGCTTACGCTCCTCTTCCTCTAATTGATCCACTGCTTGAAGCATTGTAGCTAATCCTGTAATTTTTGGCGCAGTGTGAGGCTGCTGCGTTTGTGTACCAGATGTGCTTGAAACACTGTTTTCCAAATTTGTCGGGAATTGTAACTCGGAGAGAGCTGATGGAGCGAATGCTATCTCTGGAATCGCTTCTGGATCAAAAGGATACAATCCTTTCGCTCTAAATCCTGAAGTAATGTTGTCATATGTCATGCATTTTGACCAAACACTTGACAATATAACATTGAAGCTTGTTTAATTAAGTTTCCTTTCTGGAAACTTCAAAGTAAACTTCAATAATTCTTGATCCCAGGATGCTCGAAATATCGGTACACGGCTTTATCCAGAGGTTGGAGCTCGTGTGTAGTGTTTGATGGAAGACAATAGAGCGTTATTTCATGTTTTTCTGCTTCGTCCACAATACTGTAATCCAAATGACACGCAGCTCCGTCAAAAACTAAGAGGCAAGGTCCGGCAGCTTTGAACTTGCTCAAATGAGTTACAAAATCCTTTTGCCTTATGCCTTCCAAGATGACCATGGGTGGAATTGCAGTTCCTATGGCGTTAACGCAGCCTACAACGCAATGACACTTTCCGCATGTTCGTTTGATATTTGGTAGACTCTTTTTGACCCTTTAAGAGCCAAGACGTTTTTTGGTGATGCAAATTTATTCTACAGCCTTTTTCATCCATGTTGTAGATGCATTCTACAACCTTGTAGAATCTATATAGCAGGAACTCCAGTTTTGTGAAGTGGTCAGCCACGATTTGCTTATTTAATTTTTGGGCCCTAGCGGGGTTCATGAATAGGGCTTTCAGATTTCCCGGCCTGCT
This sequence comes from Platycheirus rosarum, assembly GCA_963971375.1. NCBI lineage: Eukaryota > Metazoa > Arthropoda > Insecta > Diptera > Syrphidae > Platycheirus > Platycheirus rosarum. The sequence goes on from OZ020507.1 coordinate 68,131,293, forward strand.
GAAACTGTTGGCGATGTTGTTGGCCTCACAAAATACTGTGACTTGATGCCTTACTACCTTTTGTGTAAGTGGCATACCAACTTGAGCAAATCCTTTTCCTGTTCGGCAGTGAATGTGGGTGGCCGACCCAATTTTTTTTGTTGAACCGCTCTTTATGTGGTTCCTGAGAGTCCTTTTAGGAACATTAAAGCGTGCCGAGGCTTTGCGTTGTTTATTACTATTAAAAAATCTTTATTTGACCGATTGGTCTGAAGTTTACAAAGTTTCTGAATTTCAAATCAAATACAAAATATAATGAAACCTATTTGCCAAGGTGTATTCCAAGAATTGAAAAGGGCAGGAAACATTCCAGACGTTAACTCATCAATTCTCACAGTTCACCTGGGCAATAACATTATTTGAAGTAAATGCATAATTGAAAATATAATAATTATTTGAAAGTAATATATCGAATGAACATCCATTGTAGGCTTCTTTGGAATTGGGGTAAAGGTGAATGAATTATGCTGTTGTTTGGCTCGTGTATGCAATGTTGTTGGCTGAGAGTTCTGGTGCGGATGAGAGGGGCGTTAAGGCGAAGACGTAACTCCTCCCCCCTTAGTATAGAGCGACAGCCAAAAAGATGTTTGGCCTGGAGCGAAAGATAAAGGAATAGGAATTTGGTCCACATTAGTCCTTTTCTTTATCTTGATGAAAATGAAGATGATGGCCACTGTGATGACAATGATTGCAACTGATGATAACGTTGTCGTGTAATGTTATATTTCTGTTTTGGTATTTAGCAGTGCCAGGCCAGTTTCGGCAAGGAATCTGAAGTCTTTTAGTTTTTCTAGGTTGATGATCTCGTTTACGTGAGTGGGATGAACTTTGTTGTTTGGCAGAAGAGGTAAGTGAATTTCATCCCAAAAGACTGAAGAGTTGCCTTCATATTTCATGCCGTTAATTTCGACGTCACAACCTTGGAAATGCATTAAGGCCGTATTTTCTATTAGCCCTGTTCTTGTGCTGCAAGTGGAATTAAAGTAAAATTTTGGTACATTAATAAAGATGATACAATTTTTTTGTGGATGGGAAATGGTTTCCATTTTTCCCACATCGTTAAATCCACAGTGTGCTATTTCATTTGTCAACAGTTTCAGAAGACATTTGGACTTCTCGGTTTCTTCTTGTATTTCGGGTGGGCTGCAGATGAACGTCCCTTCTGTTTTGGGCAAATTCTACTAAAGTAATGCACCCAATTGTCAGGAGGACCACGTTCATCATTTCCTTTAGGCTTCTTTTTGTGTTATAGATGATTATTTTGTCGAAAGTCAATAATTTTTCTTAAACCGAACCTTTAATGTTTCTTTCTTATTGTTTTTTTTCCTATGAAGTTTTGCACATTGAACTCACAATACTACAATTTTCAAGCTTTAATTTGTAAAATACATTTGTTATTGTTTATATTTTTCTATTTTGTATAACTTGTTTAGTGTTTTTTTTTTTATAGTTAACTTGGTTTTATTTTAGGCTCGCGGCGATGAAATGTTGATACCCAGGGTAAAAAAAAATATTATTGTATATTTTTTCTTTTTCGAACACAATTATGTTTTTAATTAAGTAACACCAGCTTAATATATTTTCCGTCACCTATTCTACCGACTGCGCCAGTTATGTAAGGTCGAACTATTTTGTTCTAAAGAAATCTTTATTTGACCGATTGGTCTGAAGTTTACAAAGTTTCTGAATTTCAAATCAAATACAAAATATAATGAAACTTATTTGCCAAGGTGTATTCCAAGAATTGAAAAGGGCAGGAAACATTCCAGACGTTAACTCATCAATTCTCACAGTTCACCTGGGCAATAACATTATTTGAAATTAAATGCATAATTGACAATATAATAATTATTTGAAAGAAATGTATCGAATGAACATCCGTTGTAGGCTTCTTTGGAATTGGGGTAAAGGTGATTGAATTATGCTGTTGTATGGCTCGTGTATGCAATGTTGATGGGTGAGAGTGTTTGTTGTGTGTGCAATGAAATGCGAAGGGTTACACATGCAAAGAAAAAAAAGTCCCGTTAATTGTTGATTTAGTTGTTTTTTGTCTCGTGGGCCTTATTAGGAGCTGGGCCTCATTTGGCTCATGTACCATAGTATTTTTGGAGTACTCTACCCGACTATTTTTCGAATTGGCATTCTAGCTCCAAAACTAACAGTACCTACCTACCTGCCATATAACTTTTAATGAAAAACTTATTTTTCTCATCATTTTGATAAAACTTTCTGAATGCTGTTTTCTATGCAAAGTCTATCTTTAAGTTTTGATGGATTTTTCAGAAAAAGTTTTATAACGGTACCTCCCATATGACCGGTTTTTTATATGAAATTTTCAAAATATGTAGTGTTTTATGTTTTTTAAAATTTACAAAAACATTTTTTTTTAATTTCTAATAATTTTTTTAAAAAACTTATTTTGTTTTTTGAATATTTTGAAAACGAAATTACAGATCGTTTTTAAATTTGTTTCCTAGTATAAAATATAGATTTTTTTTAAATTGACATACTCAAAATAATTTTAAAATATGTTTTCAAAGTTTTTCAAAAAAAAATATTTTTGTTTTATATATTATATTGCTCGTTTGAGCCCTAGACACTAGTCTAATGAAAGCAAACTTCGTTAATTTTATTATTTATTTATCGTTTTTTATTTTAAAGCATTTCATGATCATAACAGCATACAGAATAAGTAAGGACGCCCATGATAAACACATAAACACGCAAAAACAACTAACAGTTAAAAAAAAAATACTCGATTACCTACTGAATGCAAACATTTCAATCAAGAAAATAAAATTGTACACCTGCATACAAACCATGACTGTGTTAAGTTTTAATATTGTCTATACCCACTCTCTTCAAAGTGGTTAGAAATTTGAATAGATATCTTAATTTTAGTACCTACCTTCCTTCCAACCAAAAATATTTTTTTGAAAAAACTGGTCGAACGATTTTGAAATGAAAAATTCATAAAATAGAAAACAAAAAAAAAATAAGATGGCTTACAACATTTTTGCCAAAAAACGTTATAAATAGTGTTTTTTTGATTTCATAAAAATTTTATTTGTTTAATATTTTCCCCCAAATTATGTTTTATATATTATATTGCTCGCTTGAGCCCTAGACACTAGTCTAATGAAAGCAAACTTCGTTAATTTTATTATTTATTTATCGTTATTTATTTTAAAGCATTTCATGATCATAACAGCATACAGAATAAGTAAGGACGCCCATGATAAACACATAAACACGCAAAAACAACTAACAGTTAAAAAAAAAATACTTTTCTTTCCCCCAAAGTCGATATGTCGCCCGCTGTTGAGAAGAAGGAAGCCCCTAAGAAGATGAAGAGGGATCCTGCAAAGAACCCTATGCGGGACTTACACATCCGAAAACTGTGCTTAAACATTTGTGTGGGTGAATCGGGTGATAGGTTAACTCGCGCCGCTAAGGTGCTGGAACAGTTGACTGGCCAGCAGCCAGTTTTCTCAAAGGCTCGCTATACCGTGCGTTCATTCGGTATCAGGCGTAATGAAAAAATTGCTGTTCACTGTACAGTACGTGGCGCAAAGGCCGAAGAGATTTTGAAACGTGGTCTTAAAGTTCGTGAATACGAGTTGAGAAGAGACAATTTCTCATCCACAAGAAACTTTGGTTTCGGTATCCAGGAACATATAGATTTGGGTATCAAATACGATCCATCCATTGGTATCTACTGTTTGGATTTCTATGTTGTCTTGGGAAGGCCAGGTTACAACGTTGCCCATAGGAAACGTAAGTCAGGCACCGTTGGATTCCCTCACCGCCTGACCAAAGAAGATGCCATGAAGTGGTTCCAACAGAAATACGATGGAATCATCTTGAACAGCAAGAAATAACTTTCCAAGTTAACTATTTTTTAAATAAAAGAGACATAAATTACTCGATTACCTACTGAATGCAAAAATTTCAATCAAGAAAATAAAATTGTACCCCTGCATACAAACCATGACTGTGTTAAGTTTTAATATTGTCTATACCCACTCTCTTCAAAGTGGTTAGAAATTTTAATAGATATCTTAATTTTAGTACCCACCTTCCTTCCAACCTTATTATACATATATAATATCCTAAATAAATTCCATGAATACCCCCAACATGAGTTTATCGATCCACCAAACATAATTAAGCTACCTATTTTAATTAATTTTATTTCAAAACGTAAATTATTGTTAAATGTACCTTATAGCTTATATCTAGGTTTACCTATACCTAGCCTTGTTTAAATTTTATTCGTAGATGTGACCGTACAGATGAGCAAGTACGTGTGATCCAGTCGTGCAATTTATTATTTTACAAATTAGAGACGACCAATTCTGTAATTAATCAGTCTAAGTTTAAAGCATAATCCAGGGCTATCTTCTATATTCTTCGCCGTGCACAAGAACTCGGCCTTTAGCAAATTCAGCTTAACAAATTTTGCCTCAGAACTTAGGCCAACACCCGTAAAAGTTCATGATCATAGCCGTTTGTTCGCTGATTGAGCTTCGGAGCGTTTGTAAGAGGAAGAGGACATCAATTTTTGCCAAAAGATCATCCTTAGCGACTAGACGAGTTTCACCGAGATGGCGCTACAAAACGATATAACCAGATTTTTATGAGCCAAATTGAAAGATATGGACCTAGATGAAAGGTGGTTCAATCAACACGCCGCTACGTGCCACAAAACTGACTCTACGATTGACGTTCTGCATGAACGATTTGAGAGTAAGGTTATCTTTCCCAGAGGTGCATGACTTGGATTGGCCACCAAGGTCATGGTAGTCTTCTTGTGGGGTTTCCTAAGGTCATAGGTCAAATAAACCACATTCGAAAGTTGCCTTAAAGGTAAATGTAACCCAGACCATCGCTACAATTCAGTCGTAGATATCTACTAAGAAGAGTCATTGAAAATGGAAGAACACAGATCCGTGTCACCGTAAGAAGCCGAGACCCTAATTTGAAAGATGTCGTATTCCAAATATACTGGCATTCAAATCAAACAGAATACGTACACAGCTTGTTAAATTCTTTTTCAACTTTTACCCACCCTTTATATATATGTATCATTAACATATGAATAAGAAAAAAATTCATGAAGCCATTTTCAAAATATTAATTAAAAATTTTTTTTTTTTTTTTTAATATTAAAATAAATTAAAAAAACCGTTTTTCGAAAATAATTTAATGCGAAATTTTCTTGACAACTTACACCTTCCGGAATATCAATTCTAATATAAATTGGTTTACCAGTTCTCGAAAAAGTCAAACAAAAAAATGAGCACAACTGGGTCGCACGTACTTGCGATGAATAATAATATGAAGAGTCACATTAAAAGCAGGATCTTTGACAGAAACAAGTATTATTTACATAGAAAAGTCAGAAGATATAAACTTATAAAAAAGTATAAAAATCACAACACTTAATTATGTTTAGTAAAAATGGAATGAGCCATCAGACGACTTAAATAATCATATATTTATGAAAAAAGTATTTCGAAATATTTACAACGGATTTTATATCAAAATCGTGTTTTTTATTTTTACTTTTTTTCAAAAAATATTTTATTGATATTTTTGTATGTAGTTTTCTAAGAGTTTATTGATATACAATTAATCAGAAAATAAAAAATATTTTTTTGATTAGTTTTTAAAATATTGAATTTAAAAAAAAAGTTTCCAAAATTATTTATAAATACAAAAAGAATAAATACTAAAAATGTTGGTATGCAGAAATAATTTGGCTGCTGAGATGTTAAACAATATAAAATTAGAAAGAAATATAGCCAAATAGCCGTTACCCAGAAAGTTGAAAATTAAAATAAGCGTTATATGAAAGGTATCTTTAATAGACTTTTCCCGTATATTTGGTTTTTATAAATTTAAAAAAAATTCTCAAAAATTTTCATTGGAGCTTTTTTCAAGAAAAATTATATTTTCCTTAACGGTTATATGGTTGGTACCGTTATATTTAGCCCTAAAAATAAAATTTAAATTTCTCCTCTGAGGAATGCAAACGAATTACATACCAAATTTGAAGAAAATCCATTCAGCCGTTTAGGTGCAGTTCCATATACATACAGACGGACAGACAGACATTTTTTGTCGATCACTTTTTTAGGCTTTTCTATGATCGTAATGTCATATTTGATTGTTATCTCAATATTTGTTATATTCACGAATCCTAAACTTGCCTTATAGTACCTATAATCGCAAGTAAAAACAAGCGGTCCTATGGGAGGTACGGTTTTTAACCCACCACACCTACAATAGTGCACCGTTTTTTTCACAACAATTCTTGGAACATTTTCCAAAAAAATAAGCTTTTACTTAATGTTTATAGGAAAAAGTCCTCTTTAAAATGTCCTTATGTTCTAAATTTGAGGACGATTGGCCAAACTGTTCAGACTGTAGTTAAAATAAAAATACATCTGTTCAGACAGACGGTCAGACATTTTGCAAGTAATAGTAACTCAAATACTATAATCGCAAGTACAAATTAGTTAATGCAGATTACTTTACTATTACTTTACCTACATGAGACTGATAGGGCAAGCAAAAATAAAAAGGATAATCCTATCTAACAACAAGTGCAAAGCTAGAAAACCCCAAAAAAGTGATTTTATTTTAAGTTCTTGTTTAATTTATAAAACTGACTGAAAGAAAAAATACCTTCAGTTTGGAACACTAAAAGAATAGCCTTAAGGACTGCACAGCTCCCCTGCTGATTATTTTCATTCATCACCAAATCAAAACTTCTTTTTGCCATAGTGGTATATATTTTATTGCCGTCCATAAGTAAGTCCACAATATTATTATTCAGCAAATTAACCATGTCCAGTTATATGACGTGTGTTACTATTAAGATAAGAATCAAAATAACATGTTCGTACCTCTTAGTATAAGTTAACTTCCGATTCAGTGGTATATCCGCATCTAATCACTGATTGATTCCGAGAAAACTTATTTGCCAATTTGACTCGGTAGCTTTATTACTCCCTCACATATCCTTTACTCTTATAAGTAGTTGAACGTTCAACCTTCACGAAGGAGAACTAGAATGAAGATTTGATCACTCATAACTAGCCGTGACTTTCAGCATCTATAAAATTAAAGAAAACTACCATTATTATCCATACATCGATTGCGAAGTGATGATTTAACTGTTCAGTGCTCAACTCAGCCAACCACTGCTTCCAGCAGACAGACAACTACATAAGATCCTCTTAGTTCTCTCATTCATTGGTCCGTTCCTAAGTTTTTTTTTACTTGCGTTATAGGTACTATAAGGCAAGTTATGCATTCGTGCAGATACAAAATTTTGAGTTAACAATCAAACATGACATTACGATAATAGAGAAACATATTTGAGTTACTGGCAAAATTCTGTCCGTCTGTCTCTTTGTCTGTACGTATAGTATTTTGGATATTTTATTTTTTTTATTTTTTACAATTTTTTTATTTTTGAAACATCGATATTTTAAAAACGCGTAAGTTAATTTTTTTTAAGTTTTGTTTTTAAATGAAGGTCATTTTTTGTGCTAAAGTTTGCACTCTATATTTATTTATTTTTTAATTTTTAACAAAAGTTGTTAAATAAAAACCGTTTTATTTAAAAACCGTTCCTACGATTTTGAAGAAAGAAATCACACTGTTTTTCATTTTTTATACAAATTTTTAAATTTGTCCGCTGAAAACTCTTTTAAGTACTTTTTTCGAACAAAAATCGAATAAAAACTTAGAAATTCTTCTTATGTTTTTTTAATTTTATTCGACGCTGGGAGCGCACATATGAGCAAGTACGCGCGATCCAATCGTGCAATTTATTTTAACTGCAATAACCTTATAAGAGGCCCTTCTTAAATGAGGTTTAGCTGAGAACAAGATTATGCGACACGGATATAATTAATGAATTGACAAAGTGCCCTTAGGGCATATGGTGGAGAACATCAATACCATTGAACAGTAAAAAGATAAAAAGATGGATCCTCGGAGCCTTGATCCATCTAAACGGAACAAATTAGTTAATGAGGAACTGGTGGGATGCTGACGAAATAGTAAATTGTGAAGGAATTTTTGAATGTTCAATAATGATTTGCGATTCTCTTAAAACAATTTTTACTAAGGAGGGGAAATTTTATGAATATATTCAGCCATAAAACTTTAAGGGGCATTGTATGTTGAAAGTGTTAAAAATGCGTCTTCCTTAAAACGATTTATCAATACAACAGCGTTGATGGATCTCTAAGAATTACTCAGATCTTTATTGTGCTCCGAATAACTACAATATTCACATTAGTTTCTTTCTGCAATCTGCAAAAGATTTTAAGAAGTTTAATTTTGTCGAAAATTGCTTGATTTGGTAAAACAGGGTGTTACATTGAATTGGCTGGCAATTATTTAAATAAAATAGTTTATCTCAAGTATTTTTACGTTTATTGAGTCCTAGGTAGCTTTGTAAATAAGATTGTTTTTTTTTTTATAATCGTTCTGTGTTTTAGAATCTTCATTTCGAGCTTAGTGCTGGTTGAATATACAATGCTAACGAACTTAACATGTTTCTCTCTGCTTTGTTCGCTTTAATGTTCTCGGTTGTATTCTTTGAGTATATAATTAATTAGATTACCAAATTCGTTTGGTCGCATGAAAAAAAAGCCATCAATCTTAAGAATATGACTAAAATTCAAAGAAAAGCCTTGACCGTGTTGGCCCAAAAATTTTTTTTCAGGATTTCTCGGAAACGCCATTTAAATAAGATTTCCTGAAAACAATGATGTACCAACGGGGGTGTGGGGATGTGTGTCAACCCCCCAAGAAGAGGAAGCTACATTAAGAATTAATCGACTAGTATGAATAAAACCCCATATTTTTAAAGATTAGTTGGGAACAAAACGTCGCAAGTCGGCATTTTCAAAGGTATAAGTTTCCGAAATTCCGATTTATTAATAGCCAATTGATTAAAAATAAAAGAATGCATTAAATATCCCTAACTCGGTGAAATATGTGATCAATCGGCAAATCCAATTAATACATATATGTAAGTCGACATTGGGTTATAAAAAATTAAAAAGTTATAACCGAGATACTGATTGTTGATCCAAAGCGCATCAGTGTCATTTCATCAAATGAGCGACTGTGAAAACCAAATAAATGCTTTAATAGAAAGTTCCTCTTCATTCTTGCGATTATAGGTACTATAAGGCAAGTTTAGGCTTCGTGAATATAAACAATAAATTGCGCGAATGGATCGCATGTACTTGCTCTTATGTGTGGTCAGGTTCACAGTATCGAATAAAATTTGGAAAATATAAAGAGAACTTTTAAATTTTTATTCGATTTTTTGTGAATTTTAATTGTTCGAAAAAGTACGTGAAATAGTTTCAGCGGAAAAATATAAACGCCTTTTTAGTTCTTCAAGAAATGTGAAAATTTGTTTTTTTTTTTTAAATCGTAGAAACTGTTTTTAATTTAATATGGTTTTTATTTAACTTTTTTCAAATATTAAAAAAAAATAATTCAAAAATGCAAACTTAAGCAAAAAAAATAACATACATTTAATAACAAAATTTAAAAAATCCACTTAACCGTTTTTAAAATATTGATTTTTCAAAAAAAAAAAAATTAAATTGTTCAAAATACAAAAAAAAAATTTATTCGAAAATATTTTTTTTATTACTTTGGCTACCAACATCTTTCCGAATATCAAATTCGATAGTAATTGCTTAACCAGTTCTCGAGTAAGTCGGAGAAAAAAATAACGGTCCTTTGGGGGGTATCGTTTTTAGCCCACCAACTTAATTTTTATTTCACCAAAACATACACCATAAGCCATACCTACAATAGAACCTACATTGATATTTTGGTCATAAAAATCTTGGAGCCGTTTTCTAAAAAAATAAGCTTTTACTTAACGGTTATATGGCAGGTATCGTTATTATTTGAGCTAAACAAAAATTAAAAAAAAAATCCACTGTAGTAGAATGTCAAAATAACCTTAAGTTCTAAATTTGAAGACGATTGGCTGTAGTCCCAAATACATCCTTACAGACAGACAGAATTTTGCCAGTAACTCAAATATGTTTCTCTATGATCGTAATGTCATGTTTATTTGTTATCTCAATTTTTTTCTGCATGAAAGCATAACTTGTATTAAAGTACCTTTAATCGCAAGTACAAATTGAGATAACAATCAAACATGACATTACCATCATAGAAATGCCTACAAAATTTAGTGACAAAAAATGTCTGTCGTCTGTCCGTCTGTTTGTATAACGAGCTGCAGACTAAACGATTTAAGCTTCCAATTTGGTACTTGTGATTCTTTTCGCATTCCGCAGAGGGGAAATTGAAATTTAATTTTTAGAGGTAAATATAATACCTGCCGTACCGTTGCAGTCAAAATAATAGTAGTACGCCTACTAAATATGTTTAAAGTCGCTTATTGTCGCCATTCGATACTTTTTTGATTTATTTTCTTTGCCAGTTCAACTTTTTATGAATGACATTGTACAGTTTCCCTACCATAACAATGTTGTTAAATTTCGTTTTCTGGTAAGTTTTCATTAAACGCCGTTTTGGACAAACCAAAGTAATAGTAGTGCTTGCAAAAGTCTTGCTACTACTGGCAAAATTTAAGTATTATATTTGCAACAAAAGGCTTCTGTAAAGTAAATTTCTTTATTATCAATTAATTCTATTTTATTTTTTGATAAAACCTCTATTTAGTTTTGTTCAATTATGGGTCATTGAAAGCACTGTTCCGCTGAAAAGCGCACTCTTATAACAAAGCTGATTTCTGAAGAAAAAACCTACGCAGAAGTGCAGAACTTATTTGGTTGCTCTACTTCGATGATACAAAATGTATTAAAGTCTCCTTCCCAACCTCAAACCCGAGGAACTCTGCCTCTATGACAAAAAAAGAAATAAAATGGCTGGCCAGATATTCAGCAAAAAAAACCATTTTTGTAATTAGTTGACATTAATGCGGAATTTCTATCAGAGATGAGCATGGAAATGGTTCGTAGTCATTTGGAAGAAAGCTACGGCTTTTAAAATACAATTCACGAGAAAAATAATTATAGCCGGAGGCTCCTGTATTATGATCTGGGTTTGCTTTCATTTTACCGAATGGTGTCGATTTATCGCATGGAAAAAATCAATAGTAGAAAATCTTTCAAATTAAGCAGGAAGTTGTGCTTTGCCAATGAAGAAATGTCATTGATGTGGATCTTCAAACAATACAATGAACTCAAAACACCAGCAAGCTTGCGAAAGAGTGCATCGAGAAAAACAGCTTCAACGTGTTAGAATGGTCTCTGAATTCACTTGATCCTAATCCTATTTAGTATGTGTGGTAGACGTCAAAAAAATGGTTGACCGAGCTAAACCAACAAATAACTCGACCTAACTAACTTTCTAAAAAGATACAAAACATAAATTAGGTAAATAAAACACTTTTATTTTTTTCCTGTTCTAATTTCTCTACTATTATTTTGACAGCAACTGTATAGCCGAAAGGAAAAGCTTACTTTTCTCGAAAACGGCTTTTGATGAATATTTTTGAGATTTTTTGTAGGTATTGGCTATTATATAATAGAAACCAAGTCTATTACGGTAAATTTCAAATAACGTTTTTTTTATTTTAGATTGTTTAAAGTATAATATTTGAAAACCTCTAAGTAGCGAAATTAATTCTGCATACCAGTATTGAATATTTTGTTTGTCTATTTAAAATTAATATTTGATTTTTTTTTTTTTTTTTTTGAAAACTCAATATTTTCAAAACCAATCAAAAAAAATATTTAAATTGTATGATCAGCTGTATATAAATAAACTCTTAAAAACTGCATAACAAAATCGAAAAAACAAAAATTTTCAAAAAACTATTATCAAATCCGTCCTAGAATTTTCGGAATACTTTTTTCATAAATTCTTTGTTATTTATGACATACTTAATTAAAAAAAAAAAAAAAAAAGTGCGGAAGGTGTGATTTTTGTACGTAAATGTTGCTATCACAAATCTTGCCCTCCAATGTGATTAGGCACATAATAGCAAGTACGTGCGGCCCAGTCATCCTATTTTTTTCCTTGCGATTTATTTATTATTGCGTAAAAAAAAAATTCTAACAATCAAACATGACATTACGATGATAGAGAAGTCCGTCTGTCTGTCTGTCTGTCTGTCTGTCTGTCTGTCTGTCCGTATCGATTCCCACAGCCTCAACGGTTAGGCCGATTTGATTCAAACTTGGTATATAGTATTTTTAGAGTACTCTACCCTACAGTTTTTCGAATTGGCATTCTAGCTCCAAAACTAACGGTACCTGCCTTATAACTTTTAATGAAAAACTTATTTTTCTCGAAAACGGCTCCTACGATTTTGATAAAACTTTCTGAATGGTGTGTGTTTTCTATGGATTTTTCAGAAAAAGTTTTATAACGGTACCTCCCATATGACCAGTTTTTTTAAATCAGACTTTCTCGTTTACTAATGGACGGATTTTGATGAAATTTTCGAAATATGTAGTGTTTTGTGATTTAAATCATATTACTATTAAAATTTTCAAAAACATTTTTTTTTCAATTTTTAATAATTTTTTAAAAAACATATTTTGTTTTTTGAATATTTTAAAAACGAATCTATAGATTTTTTTTTTAAATTTTTCTCCTAGTATAAACTATAGATTTCTTTAAATTGACATACTCAAAAAAAATTAAATATGTTTTCGAAAAGTTTTTCAAAAAAAACATTTTTTTTTAAAAACTGGTCGAACGATTTTGAAATGAAAAATTCATAAAATAGAAAACAGAAAAAGAAATAAAATGGCTTACAACATTTTTTTCCAAAAAACGTTATGAATAGTGTTTTTTTGATTTCATAAAAATTTTATTTGTTTAATATTTTCCCCAAAATTGTATTTCATATTTCCCGGCTGAGCCCTAGCTATTAGTCGAATAAAGTAGGTGACAAACTACATATATACTTACGTATTTTAAAGCATTTCATCATCATAAAAGCACACAGAACAAATAAGGAAGCCTATGATAAGCACACAAAAACAACTAACAAATAAAAAACTATTCGATGACTACTGAATGCAAAAATTTGAATCAAGAAAACAAAAGCTTACACCTGCCTATAAATAAACAAAACCACTGTGTTAACTTTTAGTATTGTCTATACCCACTCGCTTAACAATAGTTGGAATGTGTATCTTAATTTTAGTACCTACCTTCCTTCCAACCTTATTATAAGTATGTACCTAATATCTTAATAAATTCCACTAATACTTACCGACACATACATACATTTACATACATACATTTATCGATCCATCAAACATAATTAAGCGATTTTTATTAATTTGATTTCAAAAAGTAAATTATGATTATTGGGACATAAATATATAGGTCCCTATACCTAGCATTATTGCCCTACTGCTGATTCCCACAAATCTTTATGCCAGTTGTTCAAATTGTTCCATACCAAAATGAAAATTAAACTGAAAAAAGTCCTTTATATCTTTCTATTAGCAAATTATATTATAAAAAGTAAACAACAAGTGAAAATATAATACACTAAAAAAGCTACCAATCATATATATTTATTTGTTTATCCCTTTGTCGTGATGGAAGTTCGTTCGAGCTTCAAACCACGATTCTACAAAAGTTGCACGTCAAAAAAACATTAAAATTAAATCTTTGTCAAAAAGACACTGCACTTAAAAAGGATAAGCACATAGGAGCAAGTACGTGCGACCCAGTCGTGCCTTTTATTTAATGATGGATGGATGTAAATTCTATGAAGTTGGTAGATTAATCCTTGAATAAGCCGGCATTTCAATGAAAATCACCCCCAACGGCTCGACCCCACGGTACGCCCTGCCTTAACATACCAGCCTCTTCTAGCTTGTGGTTCCGCTGGTTTCGAAAACTGCTAAAATGGTAGCGGTATTGATAGCCAGCCGCTATTAAAGCGATCTCGACCTTAGACATCGAAACTTCTCTGGCCACGATGGTGTGCCGGGAAACGAAAAAGCTAAATAATGAGCAAGAACGGTAGAACGCTAGATCTTGGCCAGGCAAACTTTACTGTTGAGATTCCAACTTGTATCCATTGTATATGAACTGCTATAGTACTATGATGGTGACACGTGGACCGTGGCGCTCCAAGCGGGTCTAGGTAAAGTTAACTCGGTAAATTGAAAGAGGCGAACGAGGCGAACAAAGAGAATTCTAAGAGAAACTTTGTGAACATGTACTTTGCTCTTTGCTGTTTGCAGTTTATATAAAATAAATTCACTTACATGAAAATAACTTTTTAAAAATATTTATTAGAGGAGAACCTCTTTATTCCAAATTCAAACTAGAACTAACTACAATATAATTGTCTTAAAAATAACTTAACCTATGCCTTATGCTGCTCGTGCGGATGTTCCCACAGGTGGTGTTGTTTTACATCTCTGCTACGTGATGGAATGCAGCTTTTTCCTTGCTGTTGTTTTGTCGCCAGACGCAGCGTCATCAGAATAGAGTGTGGGAATGATGGAATATGTCCAAGTTTGATATCTGATCTTTTACTGTTTGATATCTGAACTTTTACTGTATTAACTCTTCCCCGTTTAATTTCAAACGTCCTCGTTTGACCTCTAAAATAATGGTATTTGGCTGATACTTGTTGGCTTGGGTGTTACCGGCTGTTTGCTGGGTGCTTCTATTTCAATGCCGGGGGTGGAATTTTCACTTACTGCAAGTTCAGTCATTGTTGTTGCATTTGTTTCTGTTGTTTTTGCAATTGACGGTTTAGTTTTAGTTTTTAGTTTATGTAAGTAAAATATGGATATTAAGATGGTTAGAATGCAGAAAATAGCTACAGTGCTATATTTATTCTTGGTTTCCAGGCAAGTTTAGAATTCGTGAATATAAATTTTTTTTAGATAACAATGTCAGTCATAGTCGTGCTAGTGTCGGTGACTGACGTGCGATTCAGTACATATATATCGAATTAGAATAATTAAAAACCTTCAAAATTCAAAGAAAACGCTCCCGCAGCGAAGAGGATCTTGAATCCTCGATTAACAAATCTAGGAAATCAAATCCTCCCAAAATGTCTGTCATGGATAATATTAATCCATTTCAGAGTCTTTCTATCGACGATGAAGTGGATGATCCATCCATAAACACTTACGCACCCATTCCGGAGAAAAAAATCGATTCCCCCAATAAAAGTGCTCAACAAAACTAGTGTTTTTATTCATACGTTCATGAAAGAACTAGATATAACAGATTATTCAATCTGAAAAATTTCCATCGGCATTAAAATTTTCTGTGAATGCTTAGAAACATATAACAAGGTGTTAAAATCATTAAAAGAAAAAAATGTGAATTTTTCTCACATGACATTCGCAATGAAAGGTCATTTAAAGTTATTTTGTTCGTTTTGGACTCAATTGATGCTAATACTCTTGAAACTGAGTTAATATCACTAGGCCTTAAGTGCAAAGATATAAAAAAAATAACAAAAAACCATGAAACATTTGTGGATATTTTCTATATCGTTTATTTAGAAAATGGCTCCACCAGAATCGCACAATTGAGAAATAGCATTAAAACAATATTTCGCACCCATGTTCGTTGGGAATTCCAAAAGCGTTTTAAAAATAAAATAACACAGTGTCATAATTGCCAAATGTTTGGCCACGGGGAGAGACAATGCAACATTAAAACGAGTTGTGCTAATTGCTGCCAGCAAAGCCATCGATCAACGGATCAAACATGTAATAGCCGAATAAAATACATTGAGATGAAAGAGAGAACCACAAGAACAACTAAACGCAATTTACCTACCCAACGACAGCAGACACATAATACAAATAGGCAAGTAAATATTGGGATTGGAAATATACATGATTTTCCCCCGCTCCCCCAACCATCAAATCATTGGAAGATGACACCAAGCTCGACACAACAACGTCAGCAACCTCAGCTACCGCAACAACAACAACAGTCAACGAGAACGACGGAACCTGCTTCGTCTTCGATGAATATTAATATTTCAGAAGAGAGCGATCTCTTTTCTCAAGAAGAACTTGCTTCTCTTACGATGGAGATGATTACTAAGCTTGGTCAATGTAAGTCCAAGTTTGATCAATTTCATGTCATTGCACAGCTAGCTACTAAATACTTATACTCTCATAATGCAATATAATTTAAATGATATGAAAATTGTATGTTGGAATGCCCGCGGTATTCGTAATAAATGTACTGAGTTCTTTAATTTTCTCTTAAATGCTAATGTTGATATTTGTCTTGTGTGTGAAACTTGGCTTGATGTTGGTATCAGTTTTTCAAATAGTAACTATATATGTCATAGATTAGATAGAGAGAGCCTGGGTGGCGGTGTAGCCATCCTCCTCAAAAAAGAAATAAAACACGTTTTACTACCAAAAATTAATACTAATATTATTGAAGCAATTGGAATCGAATTGGTTTTACAAAGCTTCAATAAACTAAAAATTTATTCCATCTACTTTCCCGGTGGTAGATCCAATAATATTAAAAAGCGTTATTTTAAGAACGATTTAAAGAAATTAATAAGTAATGACCAATTTATAATAGGCGGAGACTTTAATTGTAAACACCGAGATTGGGGTTGCCTTAGGGCAAACTCATGGGGTAATGATTTGTTAGATTTCACGATGAGATATCCCATCACGCTTATGTACCCAAACGGTCTAACATATATCCCTGCCGCCAGGAGATCTTCACCATCTACAATAGATTTATTTCTAACAAATATTCCCCATTGTTTTACAACCCCTACTACTGCCAATGCGCTTAGTTCGGATCATCTTCCTGTCTGCTGTGATTCTACGCTTAGGCCAAATTTATTAAATTTACAATATTTAGATTTTAAGAATGCCAATAGGCACCTTTATCGTTCTCACTTTAATTCAAAAATTCGTCAATCTCAAAATCGTAGTGAAACCGTTACATGTTGTCAAGATGTAGATGTCTGTGTTGAGTTTTTTGAAAAAACCATTTTAGATAGTATCAATGTTTCAGTCCCTAAAAAATCAATTAACAAACGAGCGATTGTCCTTCCTCGTTCAATCCTAGATCTTATTAAAAGGAGAAATATGTACCGGCGAAAATGGCAAAGGTTCAGACAGCAATATGATTTTCAAGAAATGAACCATCTTAATAAACTAATAACAGAATCAATCTTAATATTCCGAAACAAAGAGTGGAATAATAAACTTCGTTCCTAACATCCTAGTTCGAAACCATTTTGGAACATTTATAAAATTATTAAAAAAAAAAATACCCAAATACCACCCCTCGAGTCATCAGGGATAGTTTTAACTTCAAATGAAGCAAAAGCAAACGCTCTTGCAAATATTTTTGCTAATAATCATGTTGCTTCAGTAAATCTTAATACAGTTTTGACTAATCTCGTAGACACATCTATAAGTGAATTTAATAGGGCCCTAATAAGTTTCCCCGATGACGAACAAATTACTGTAGAAGATATAGAGTATTTCATATTTGATCTGCAAAATAAAAAAACTCCGGGAATTGATGGCATTAAGAATCAATTCCTTAAACAACTTCCCAGAAGTGGATTTGTTTATTTGGCAGGTTTATTAAATGCATGTTTTAGAACGCAATATTTCCCATTAACATGGAAGAGGGCAAAAGTTGTACCAATATTGAAGCCGGGAAAACCCCGGAGATCCAGTGAGTTACAGGCCAATAAGCCTACTGAGTAGTATCAGCAAGATCTTTGAAAAGGTAATTCGAACCAAATTAGAAATTTTCTTGCTTGATAAGAATATTATACCGATGCAGCAATTTGGTTTCAGAAAACAACATAACACGTCACACCAGGTTCTTAGAATCAGTAGACATGTGAAAGAAAAATTTACAGAAAATAAATCTACAGGGTTAGTTCTGCTAGACGTAGAAAAGGCTTTCGAATCGGTGTGGCACAATGCACTCATACACAAGCTCATTGTAAATGAATGTCCAGGCTTTTTAATTAAGATAATTCAAAGTTTTTTGAGTGACAGACAGTTCATGGATTCACTGAACGGAATAAGTTCCGTCTCTAAGATTATTCCTGCAGGTGTTCCCCAAGGATCAGTGTTATCCCCTACCTTATTTAATATTTTCACATCGGACTTCCCAGTCTTACAAAATTGTGATTTTGGTATGTATGCTGATGACATTGTGATATATTCATCCGATGAAAATCCTACGAATATAATGAACAATATTCAAAACGCCCTTGTCCTTATTTTTGAATATTATAAACATTGGCGAATTCAAATAAATGCTGGAAGGAGTCAAGCTATCTTTTTTACAAGAAAAAGAAAGCATTGTTTCTTACCCAGTCAAAATATAAATATAAATAACTGTGATATCCCATGGGTCAACTCTGTCAAGTACTTAGGTGTTTACTTTGACAAAAAGTTGAACTTCAAGGAACACACACAAATGACAACAAATAAAATAAATATTGGTATTAAATTATTATACCCGCTTATTAACCGGAAGTCATTACTTAGCAAACACAACAAACTAATAATTTTTAAAGTCGTTTTTCAAGCAATATTATTATATGGATCACCTGTTTGGGGAGATTGTGCTGAAATGCATAAGAAAAAATTGCAGATATTACAAAACAAAATTTTAAAAATGATCCTTAAGGTCCCATGGTATTTTTCAACTCAGGAATTACACAATGAGGCAAAAGCATTAAAAATAGACCGCAAAATTGAAGTTCTCAATGAAATTTTTTTTTGAAAATGTGAATTAAGTGAAAACATTCTTATTAGAAACCTTATATAAAAATTAAAAATTATCAAATATTGCTAACAAATATTTATTAATTATCATATTTGTTGTATTTACTATTCATGTCATATTTATTACTTATTTATTTATTATTTACTTATTTATTTATTAACTTGTTTATTTAATAAATTATTTATTTACTTCATTGTTTAATTTGTTTGTTAAATCATTAATTTACTTATTTATTCCTTTTTGTTAATTTATTGATTGATTATTTTAATTAGTTATTTATTTACATATTTGTTTATCAATATTTTTTTTTATTTGTTCATTTATTTACTTACTTGTTTATTTGTTTATTTAGTTATTAATTAATTGATTTATTTATTTATTTATTTATTTATTTATTTATTCATCTTTTTCATTTTTTCTTATATATTTTTTATTTTTTTTTTTAAATCAAATAAATGCTTGTATTTATTTCCCTAAATTTAAGCAGTATCTGTGATATAGTTATAAACAAAATTTAAATAAAGGTTTTTTGTAATTATTTTCCTTCGAATTTATAAATGTTAAAATGTAAGCTATTCAAAAACATAATATTAATTTTCAGTAGTAAGATAAACTTTGTTATTAAAATCTCTGTGCTGTGCAATGACTTAAAAAATATTGTAAACTGTGTAATTTTCATCCAAACAATAAAAAATATATCTATCTATCTATCTAGATAACAATGAAACATGACATTACGATCATAGAGAAGTCTAAAAAAGTGATCGACAAAAAAAAGTCTTTCTGTCTGTCTTCTGTCTATCTGTCTGTCTGTCTGTCTGTCAGTATGTATAACGAGCTGCAGCCTAAATGGCTTAAGCAATTATATTATAGAGGGGACATTGAAATTTAAATTGTAGGCCTACAAGTAAAGGTAGTGCCATATGACAGTTGAGTTGTTTTCTTATTTGAAATTTTTGCATTCAGTAGGTAATCGAGTATTTTTTTTATTTGTTAGTTGTTTTTGCATGCTTATGTGTTTATCACAGGCGTCCTTATTATTTATTTATATATTATGCTGTATGCTGTTAGGATCATGAAATGCTTTAAAATAAATAACGATTAATAAATAATAAGAAAAATAACGAAGTTTGCTTTCATTAGACTAGTGGCTAGGGCTCAACCGAGCAATATAAAAATAAATTTGGGGCAAAATATTAAATAATTATTTTTATGAAATCAAAAAAACACTAGGTAGGTATTCATAACGTTTTTTGGAAAAAATGTTGTAACCCATCTTATTTATTTTCCAGTTTTCTATTTTATAAATTTTTCATTTCAAAATCGTTCGACCAGTTTTTTGAAAAACTTTTCGAAAACATATTTAAAAAAAATTTTCAGTATGTCAATTTAAAGAAATCTATAGTGTATACTAGGAGAAAAAATTAAAAAAATCTATAGATTCATTTTCGAAATATTCAAAAAACAAAATAAGTTTAAAAAAAAAATATTAAAAATTTAAAAAAATGTTTTTGAAAATTTTAATAAGCAATATTATTTATATCATAAAACACTACATATTTTGAAAATTTTATCAAAATCCGTCAATTAGTTAACGAGAAAGTCTGATTTTAAAAAACCGTTCATATGGTACCGTTATAAACCTTTTTCGGAAAAATCAATTAAAACTAAAAGACAGATTTTGCATATAAAACACTATTCAGAAAGTTTCGAGAAAAATAAGTTTTTCATTAAAAGTTATATGGCAGGTACCGTTAGTTTTGAAGCTAGAATGCCAATTCGAAAAACAGTCGGGTAGAGTACTCTAAAAATACTGGTCGAACGATTTTGAAATAAAAAATTAATAAAATAGAAAACAGCAAAAAAAATAAGATGGCTTACAACATTTTTGCCAAAAACGGTTATGAATTGTGTTTTTTTAATTTCATAAAAATTTTATTTGATTAATATTTTCCCTAAAATTTTATTTCATATTGCTTGGCTAAGCTAATCAAATAAAATAAAGTGAAAACTTACATACATACCTACGTATTTTAAAGCATTTCACTGTGTTAACTTTTATGAATGTGTATCTTAATTTTAGTACCTATCTTTCTTCCAACCTTATTATAGGTACCTAATATCCTTAATAAATTCCATTAATAACAAGTGGAAAGATAATATACACTAAAAAAACTGCAAAAGCTAACAATGACGCATGTTCGTTCGAGCTTCAAACCACAACGATTCTAAAAAAGTTGTACGTCAAAAAAACATTAAAATGAAATCTTTGTCAAAAAGACGCCTGTACCTAAAAAGTATTAGCACACAGGAGCAAGTACGTGCGACCCAGTCGTGCCTTCTATTTTTTCTGCACGAAAAATCCATCCACTGCAAGGACGTTTGTATCTTTGTATAAATACAGCAAGAAGTAAGTTTGTGTTTAAATTTCAACAATGAATGTGTGTACATTATTTGAAGACGACAACCTTCATAATAGTAAAAAAAATTGAAAATCCTAAAGAATTCGAATCAAAAGTCTGGTCAATGACGTACGCATGTATAAATACTTATGTAAGAACCAGTTTTCATATTACATATTCCTTATAAAAAAACGTAAACAAAAATGTTGGATCGTGTATACATATATATATATATATATACATATATACAATGAACAAAACAAAATACTGAATTACTTCTGTTCTCCTTCTGTTTTTTCTTGCCTCACATTGCACATGCGTAATAAACTAAGCACAAAGCATAACATTAAAAACCATGCTTCTAATTCTCTCTCACTCAAATAATATGTCCCTACACTAGCACTCCAAGCGGCCCTAGGTAAAAAGATTTTTTCTCGTCTCATGATAGTACTATAGGCAATGTATATACAATGCTTGTATCCTTAAACAAGAAATCGGCTTGAAAACTTAAAGCATTTTTCAATTGATCGTCCGGTATAGCTTCTGCAAGCGTCAGAATCATTCTGACACATTTCCAGTGTCGTAAAAAAACCTCTTTTGGTCTGGACAATTGTAAGAGAGAATTCCGCTTCTCGATTTGAAATCAGAATCCCTTCAAGAAAAACACTTACTACTAACACTTGGTTTCCGGAATATTTGGATCTCATCGAAAGAAAACAATGAAAACTGCTGTAAGAGAAACAAACAGATGGAGTTGTTGGGTCTGGTGTCGTAACTAGAAAACTATGTCCAGGCTTCAAAAAAACTGGATCTCGAAACTCTCGTGAGCATCACTACTGGGTACAAGATGCTGTCATGCAGGACTACCACAAAAACCAAATTAAACGCAGCATGGACGACTTGTCTAGAGAATGCAGTGATGAAGAAGTGTAGGTATTTAGACAATTCATAGGATTATGCTCAGGACTGTATCATTTGGATTCTAGAGGAACTCTCAGGTATTCCGTAGATATTTTATAAAAACCTGCGGAAAACTTGTTAATCTAAAAAAATTCTTCTAATTTTCTAACTCTTTTAATTGCAGGTATTAAGTATGGGAGTGACATACATCTAAGGACATATCAATGGGTCTACAGTGATTTAAATGTGATGGGAGTAAGATCAAGCGGATTTTGATAAGCTATGTGCTCTAATGTTTTGATAGAGGTTATTATTTCACTAAGATTTTTTTTTTTTTTTTTTTTTTATAATTAACGAGCACAAGGGATTATGTGTTTCCCTTTTAATGTAGAACACACTGCGCGGGCATTACGAAGATAGGGAGGGGAGAGATAGGAGGAGCCGATTAACATTGGTTTTGAATGTTTGCAGATCAAAATGGCAAGGGAAAATCCCGCCGGGTAAACTATTCCAAATTCGTGTCGTTCGGCTAAAAAAAGAATCCCTATATTTCACCGTACGTCCGAAATTAGGCTCAAGGGTGAACTGATGGGCATTCCTTGCGAGACGAGTATTACGGGAGAAACTTTTAAGGGGAGGAATGCAACTGGCTACTTCGAGTGAACATTTTTTGTAAAAGAAACGATAAAATAAGGAAAGACATGAAACATTGCGTCGGTGTACGAGTGGGGCAATTGTTTCAGCGGCAGTTCTATTTCCTATCAATCTTAACGCTCGATTTTGTATTCTATCAAGCAGGTGAAGCGATGTTTGCGAAGCACCTGCCCAGAGGTGGGAGTTATACTCGAGTTTAGGGCGTATAAACGCTTTATAAATTCTCTTTCTCTTTCTTTATAAAAAGAGAAATAAAATCTTTTCACGTGACTCAGAACTAATCCATATATATGTAGGTACTTTTCTAGTGACTTATCTGCAACTAGAATTTAAATTATGCACAATTTAAATATACATCCATGTTCATTTGTCTACAAGCAAAAAACACTCAAAGCCATAATCGACCGAATGATAGTTCACTTAATTATTTAGGCTTATTGAATTGTTTGCACTAGAATTCTCAAAACATTTACACCATAGCCACATAGAAATAGCTTATTACTAAAAACTAGCTATCTTTACAATACAAAAAAAAAATAAACAAAAACAAACAAAATGCATTAAACAAGCAAACAAGAATTTAGCAAAGAAAAAATAAACAACATTTTTTCGAAACACTATTAATGTGCAACACGAAGATCCGCAATAAGCGAAAAAAATCGTAAAAAAAGTGATTTGCGACAAAAGGAATTTATTTCACCAATTTTCTGGCCAATATCCAAGATATTCCAACAATCAATACAACAGACAAAACTCTTGAGATCCACGGGAGCAGCGAAATGGGAGATCGCTGATGCATTTTTACAGCGAAATGCATCTGTCTCTTTGAGATTCGAGTGACAAAACGTCACCCTTAATAGCCGTGCACTCAAACATTCTCAAAACACACAGAATGAGCCCATAAAATGGAAGTTTTTCAATCGAACAAAATTCTTCTATAAGTAAAATTTAAAATTAGATTATTGATATACAGGAAAATTGCATTGATATTAAATTGGCAAATGATCAGATGTGCAGATCTTGTGGATTGCGGCGCACCACTGTCAGCTTTCCCGAGAAGTTTTTTAGAATGATATGTCGAAATTCGGATGCAAAAGAAGTCTGTGTGGACGCACCTTGGTTTTTGGTGCATGCTGCATGCAGATTGACAGGTTCTTTGAGCATATCAAGGATAATTTTAGAAATAACAACGAGATAATTATTTGTATAGGTTTTGTTTTTTAATTTTTTTGTTTTGCTAGCAGATACTTTTTATAATTGAATATTTTCACTTTGATATTTTGTCAGTGTATTGAATTTAGCATTTGAGATGACCTTTTCGAAAATGTCTGTTTTGTTATTTTGGGTTTTAGTGAATTGGCAATTATATAGAATTCGATTAATTTCAATAAAGCAATTAGGATATTTTTTTTGTGTCGATGAGATCGGCATTTGCATAAGAATTGTGTCAATTGGCATTTGAAGAAGAAAATTAATATTATTTTTATCACCAATCGCATTTGTTGTTATTTTTTGTTGTGTCTTGTTTGAAATAACTGCGTAGGAACGTGTTGGCAAGGAGAGAAATTGTTCATTGCTTGTGCAACCAGATCGATGGCCATAATTAAAATAAATGATTAAATGAAGGTTCTATTGAATTCACTTTTGTCACAATAAATTAGAGATCGAGCAAACGAAAAATAGGTTTGTGATTCATAGAACTGAATTAGCTGCAATAAACAACAATATACATAGTGGAATATTTGTAGAACTTAAAAAATATGATCGATCAAGGTATTAAGTGAAAAAACGGAAAAACTTTTTCAATTAATGAAGATTTAATTTCAAAATCAGGATTTCTTTCAAAAATGTACATTATTTTTCAGTTGAAAAATGTTGCTCATTCATTCTTCACCCCGTCTTCCATATTAGTTTCTTTAAAAAACTTTATGTCTGACGGGAAAATGTTAGTAAGATGTCTCATGTCTTGTCTTATACCATCATGGTGTACATTCATTTAAGGATATGAGGTTTGCATATCATTAGAGATAATATAACAAGTTAAGTTATATTATCTTTGATTAGAGCCTTTGTAACTTTTCTGACAGTTATCTTGACATATTTGTCCCAGAGCAATTTGATTTAGGCCGTCCCAGTTATCTCTCTCGTATTGCCAATGGTCCTGGTAGGAACTTTTTCTCTAACTGGATGAGTGAAAGGGATAAATTTGTTGAAATGACAAAATGGTCCGAAGTGTCACATCCGGTATTCGAATTGGCTCCAGTGGCGGATTTACCAGCAGGCTGAGTAGGCTTGTGCCTAGGGCGGCGGATTTAAGGGGGCGGCAAATTTACCCCCACATTTTTTTTGTCTTACAGAAATAAAAAAAATCATTTTTAGTCTTTTAATTCTAAAAGTATAGGGTATCGAAATGCACAGGTCCGAAAGAGCGGAAAAATTTGAATAGCCTACTGGCGGCAAATGTGTTAATCAGCCACTGATTGGCTCATAGATCAGTTCGGAAGGGTTATGTAACTCAGTAAAGATCTCGACATACCTTCCTTCATGTGTTGTCTGGCCAGATAGTGGAGCCAGCTAGACACAAACATGAGAAAAATTCTTTCTTAAGCCACGATCACCGGAATAGACGACGAGAAATATATTCACCATTTAAAAAATACTAACGCTCGCTCAATACACAACTCTGTCTGAGTCGAACTGCGTAGTGTAGGCCTTAATTGACTTTTGTAATAGGTACTAAATTTCGAATAAAGCTCGACAAAATAATTTCCTGTTGCAATGGCTTGTTTGTGGCCCAATACGAAGTAAATAGGTTTTCCCCCCTGGTAGAACTGGGCTAAAGAGAGAGAAAGCTAGGCAGGAGGAACGCCCCGTTAGGTGTGATTTCGGTGCCGATAGCATCAACGGCTGAGGAGCTATTAACAATTAAAGTGAAGAGAGTCGGGGCTTATCAAGAACCTTCCACTCATTTCACTCCTGGAGGTGCAATAATTATTTTTTCTCCCATTGTTTCTGTTGTATAGATAGCAGATGTGCGGGTAGCTGGATTCAATAATTTTTTTTCACTCAGACCAACCTTATTTATTCGTGTGATAGTATGCAGTGCATATAGGCAATAGTATTTCTTGACAGATGATTACATCGGATGGAATACGAAATTAATCATATTTACATATTAAGACTGTTGTATATTTCCCTAGTATCTATGAATATTCAATTCAGTTAAAGGTTAAATTTTCTATCAGCAAAACTTGATCATCGAAAATTCATATTTTAATTATGTATATATAAATCTTAAGTATTTAGCTTAATTAGCTTAGGAGAAACAGTTTTTTTTTTTCAATGCAATACAATAGACTTAGTAAGAACGAGAACATTAGTGACAGAGCAGCCCTGAAAAACATAACATTCATAAAAAACACCATTTAATGTTTTTGTTATTACTTTGGCCAAGGACTGCTCAAGATTTTTGAACAACGAATATCACCACCATCCGGCCAAGTCCAATGCCCCTTGACTTCTTTAAAAAAACAAAACATCCACCTCAAGACCGATGGCATATACATTTTATTATTGTTTTGCTCGATAAGTAGAATTAAAAATAAAATTAAATAAATGTTATAATCTTCTTATACTTTATTTTGACGGCCTAAGGCTGCCAACACAATACATAAAACTGTTTTATTCTCATTTCACTTCCCATCAGCAACAGCAACTGTTTTTTTTCTTAAAAAAAAAGCCAAATTCAAAATGGTTAAAGGTTCATTCAGGTGATTCACACTCACTAGGAATAGAATTTATTTCAATTTTATGCTAACAAATTAACGCATTAAATTAATGCCAGTGAATTGTGATATTGTTGGACGCAGCCGATCTTAGGTGAGTGACTACGCAGCGCATCGAAAGTCACACTTCATACTCCGCTTTTTCACGGAGTCTTCTCACATGCGTGAAGCAGGTGATAACTCGGGGGCGTTAATAAATTACTCATAAATTCACCGAAGTTAAAGCGCGTAAGTAAGTGATGGCCCAAATGAATAAGGATAAGGACAGCTCATTGTGGTAGATAGGTGAGCATTTGCTGCGCCTCTAGGTGTCCGCAGAGCCATGTATATGTATTATAAAATTTCGGACAGAGTGCTATTGTGATCTTGAAGTAGATATTTATCGTGCTGCCTTGGGGCCTCAGGTGAATGCTAATGATTTGTTTTTGTTTACATCTGCTTAAATATTTTCAGTAAAATAAGTGATAAAATTGGTTCTAAATTGTCTGTATTATTGAGTTAAGTAAGAACTGTTTAGATAGTTTTCTTTTTATTTCATGAGGGTTGGATAAGGATATAAGAGTTTAGCGGTTGGATCTTCCTTACTAGAAGTGTGAATGAATTAGAAGGGAAATGCAATAAAAGGGAAACAATGTCGCTAATTTGATGTGACAGCAGATACATCAGGGTTAAGGATGGGGCTTGAAGAAATGGACAGTGGTCATCGGCAAACAAGAATATAGTTGTCAAACCTTTAATTGTATAAAAATGATGTGTGAATAGTGCGCTATCCTTAAAGGGCCTGTTTTATATGACAAATGTTTATTTTAGAACTCTTAGTGTTTCTTAAGTTCACTCGTCCAAAAGGAAACATTTTTAACGTGACTTCAAAAAAAAATTTCTTTTTAAAGATATAAGTACATACATCATCATAAGATTTTAAATATTAATTCAGATTTTGGAAATAAGCGAAGCAAAACGTGTTCACAGATTGGTGTTGAAATATTTTAATTTAATTTTTTTTATCCAAGTTAATAATTAAAAGTGCCTTTAAACTTAAGATCTTCATCCTCTTTTTAGTAAGTTGAATATATTTACATAGCCGCCTACGATAGTATTACTAGGATAGAACTTTATAAGGCCATGAGAAAATTCGGCATCCCAAAAACATTGACACGTCTATGTAGGCTGACATTGATTACAAGCAAAGTAAAAGTAGCCGGTTTGCTGTCTATACAAATAAAATGTGGACAAAAATAAACCTCGCTAGACTCCGGTGGGCAGTGGGCCGGGCTCCTAGTTTGAATGTGCGAAGAGGAACTTGGGCCCTATTTCACCAAACACTTTGCACTTTGCAACTCTTCACTTTTACTTTGCAAATTTAACTTCACCAAACGCCAAATTTGCAATTTGTAAAAAAAGTACTTCTTTGCAAATTTTATTTCACCAAACATAAATCTCCAAAGTGAAAAGCACTTTTCTAAAAAAATTTCAAAGTTTTTCTATTTTGCGAAGAATTACGTTTCATCAAGTAAAAAAACTTCGCACTTTGCAATTGAAATTCTGCAAAGCTTTCAATAATATGCAAATCAAAAATATCATTTGCGGTTGATTATTTGTCGTGTTATATTAGGTTATTATGTATACTAAATTATAAATTTAAATGAATCTTTTCGAACGACTTTTTGAAAGAAATGTAAGAAATGTAAAATCTATACACATAAATAACATTGAAGTGTCTGTTTTTAATCACCCTTATTCCGACAGACGTTTTACTTGAACGACAACCTCTCGTTTTGGAGTCGTGTCGTTTCACTGTCAATTTATAAATGGTATTCCGTACCGTACCAAAACGACAACAATTATTATCTCTTTTTTACTTTCCACAATTCGAACCACTAAACAGCTGACTTATGACACATTATTTTATCTTAGATCTTAAAAGAAAAATCGGATTCGTATGACAAGGATAGAGGAAGAATGAATTTGTTCAAATAAAATTGTTGATGGTTTGTGTTTGTTTTTTATTTTATCAAAGACAGTAAATTGTTTAATAATTAAAAATGTAATAGTTTGGGAAGTTATTTTTTTATCAGTTGTGACAACGAAGAAAAGGGAAACAAAAATAGATAAAATTCTCCAAAGGCCATGGATTCGATCAAAAGCAAATCCTTTGAATTTGCCAGATTTGAAGTATGTATGTCTTTTCATTTGCGACTGGGTCGTTATTTTCACCTTATTGTCTTATTATATGTACATATGAATCATCATCCAAATTCAAATTGTAATTTTTTTGTTTGGCGTTTTGTGTCGTTCAACGACACATTTAGGAAAGGATTAGACTCAAAATCATACCATACTATTTATAATTGTATTCAAATAAAAATAATAAATAGAAAGCCTTTGGGAAAATTGACATGATAAGTGGCGCTGAGAAGAAATAATATTAACATAAATGTAGTTTTCCCCATATATATTTTCTTATTAACGCTGTTAAATTTTGTTTGTGTATTAACAAGATTAAAACACGGTTGGACCCGACATCCGATATGTGGCGCTGTTTTCGGTATCCAGAATATGTGTAATATACCCGAACAAGATCAGGGGGGTAAACTAGTTAAGAATAAATTTTGAAATTGTAAATAATATTCAAACAGTGGAAAGTTTTCGGTTGACAAAAACTAATATAGAATATGTGTTATTAAAAATTGAACATAAGTTTGCAATTCAGTAGTAAAAGAAATATGTGTTTAAGTCACGTTGGATTGGAAATGGAGCTTAACCCTCTAACGGGCAAAATGGTTAAAATTGTTATAGGTAAAATAAGCATATATTTAAATTGTTAGCTAAAAATTATATCCATATCGAGCCCCAGGTCACAATTGGTGGAGACCGTCTCAAGACGGTCTTGCCGGTTTCCGTGTAAAAAATTTGTAAGATTGATGTTAAATTAAAAAATGTTTTTTATTTACATACCTAAATGATTTACAGAAATGACAAAAGTGATAAATGACTAGAGAATTTTTGGAAATAGCTACCCGATTTTTTTCGCAAGGACGTTTATCATGTGTAGCATTAACGGAACGATGATAATATCGATAGGTTCACCCAGAGAAAATGAAGAGAACTTCATTAAAATGCATTGAATGCATTGTGGATTATGGCACAGATCTTTACTTCTACGATATTAACGTAAGTTGTCCAGGAAGTACACGATGACAGGCTGCTGAAGAATTTTCGTTTGGCAGCAAATTTTAATCTAGGTTATGGACCAAAATATTAAGAGATATTGTAGTTTCAGTACCTATTTAAGAAAAAACTAGACATCACAAACAAATTAAAAAAAGAACTGTTTAGATAGTTTTCTTTTTATTTCATGAGGGTTGGGTAAGGATATAAGAGTTTAGCGGTTGGATCTTCCTTACTAGAAGTGTGAATGAATTAGAAGGGAAAGGCAATAAAAGGGAAACAATGTCGCTAATTTGATGTGACAGCAGATACATCAGGGTTAAGGATGGGGCTTGAAGAAATGGACAGTGGTCATCGGCAAACAAGAATATAGTTGTCAAACCTTTAATTGTATAAAAATAATGTGTGAATAGTGTGCTATCCTTAAAGGGCCTGTTTTATATGACAAATGTTTATTTTAGAACTCTTAGTGTTTCTTAAGTTCACTCGTCCAAAAGGAAACATTTTTAACGTGACTTCAAAAAAAAATTTCTTTTTAAAGATATAAGTACATAAATCATCATAAGATTTTAAATATTAATTCAGATTTTGGAAAAAAGCGAAGCAAATCATGTTCACAGATTGGTGTTGAAATATTTTAATTTAATTTTTTTTATCCAAGTTAATTATTAAAAGTGCCTTCAAACTTAAGATCTTCATCCTTTTTTTAGTAAGTTGCATATATATTTACATAGCCGCCTACGATAGTATTACTAGGATAGAACTTTATAAGGCCATGAGAAAATTCGGCATCCCAAAAACATTGACACGTCTATGTAGGCTGACATTGATTACAAGCAAAGTAAAAGTAGCCGGTTTGCTGTCCAGACAAATAAAATGTATACAAAAATAAACCTCGCTAGACTCCGGTGGGCAGTGGGCCGGGCAACTAGTTTGAATGTGCGAAGAGGAACTTGGGCCCTATTTCACCAAACACTTTGCACTTTGCAACTCTTCACTTTTACTTTGCAAATTTAACTTCACCAAACGCCAAATTTGCAATTTGTAAAAAAAGTACTTCTTTGCAAATTTTATTTCACCAAACATAAATCTCCAAAGTGAAAAGCACTTTTCTAAAAAAATTTCAAAGTTTTTCTATTTTGCGAAGAATTACGTTTCATCAAGTAAAAAAACTTCGCACTTTGCAATTGAAATTCTGCAAAGCTTTCAATAATATGCAAATCAAAAATATCATTTGCGGTTGATTATTTGTCGTGTTATATTAGGTTATTATGTATACTAAATTATAAATTTAAATGAATCTTTTCGAACGACTTTTTGAAAGAAATGTAAGAAATGTAAAATCTATACACATAAATAACATTGAAGTGTCTGTTTTTAATCACCCTTATTCCGACAGACGTTTTACTTGAACGACAACCTCTCGTTTTGGAGTCGTGTCGTTTCACTGTCAATTTATAAATAGTATTCCGTACCGTACCAAAACGACAACAATTATTATCTCTTTTTTACTTTCCACAATTCGAACCACTAAACAGCTGACTTATGACACATTATTTTATCTTAGATCTTAAAAGAAAAATCGGATTCGTATGACAAGGATAGAGGAAGAATGAATTTGTTTAAATAAAATTGTTGATGGTTTGTGTTTGTTTTTTATTTTATCAAAGACAGTAAATTGTTTAATAATTAAAAATGTAATAGTTTGGGAAGTTATTTTTTTATCAGTTGTGACAACGAAGAAAAGGGAAACAAAAATAGATAAAATTCTCCAAAGGCCATGGATTCGATCAAAAGCAAATCCTTTGAATTTGCCAGATTTGAAGTATGTATGTCTTTTCATTTGCGACTGGGTCGTTATTTTCACCTTATTGTCTTATTATATGTACATATGAATCATCATCCAAATTCAAATTGTAATTTTTTTGTTTGGCGTTTTG
The DNA here is from genome assembly GCA_963971375.1 of Platycheirus rosarum. Taxonomy (NCBI): domain Eukaryota; kingdom Metazoa; phylum Arthropoda; class Insecta; order Diptera; family Syrphidae; genus Platycheirus; species Platycheirus rosarum. The sequence goes on from OZ020507.1 coordinate 68,163,012, forward strand.
TGTCGTTCAACGACACATTTAGGAAAGGATTAGACTCAAAATCATACCATACTATTTATAATTGTATTCAAATAAAAATAATAAATAGAAAGCCTTTGGGAAAATTGACATGATAAGTGGCGCTGAGAAGAAATAATATTAACATAAATGTAGTTTTCCCCATATATATTTTCTTATTAACGCTGTTAAATTTTGTTTGTGTATTAACAAGATTAAAACACGGTTGGACCCGACATCCGATATGTGGCGCTGTTTTCGGTATCCAGAATATGTGTAATATACCCGAACAAGATCAGGGGGGTAAACTAGTTAAGAATAAATTTTGAAATTGTAAATAATATTCAAACAGTGGAAAGTTTTCGGTTGACAAAAACTAATATAGAATATGTGTTATTAAAAATTGAACATAAGTTTGCAATTCAGTAGTAAAAGAAATATGTGTTTAAGTCACGTTGGATTGGAAATGGAGCTTAACCCTCTAACGGGCAAAATGGTTAAAATTGTTATAGGTAAAATAAGCATATATTTAAATTGTTAGCTAAAAATTATATCCATATCGAGCCCCAGGTCACAATTGGTGGAGACCGTCTCAAGACGGTCTTGCCGGTTTCCGTGTAAAAAATTTGTAAGATTGATGTTAAATTAAAAAATGTTTTTTATTTACATACCTAAATGATTTACAGAAATGACAAAAGTGATAAATGACCAGAGAATTTTTGGAAATAGCTACCCGATTTTTTTCGCAAGGACGTTTATCATGTGTAGCATTAACGGAACGATGATAATATCGATAGGTTCACCCAGAGAAAATGAAGAGAACTTCATTAAAATGCATTGAATGCATTGTGGATTATGGCACAGATCTTTACTTCTACGATATTAACGTAAGTTGGCCAGGAAGTACACGATGACAGGCTGCTGAAGAATTTTCGTTTGGCAGCAAATTTTAATCTAGGTTATGGACCAAAATATTAAGAGATATTGTAGTTTCAGTACCTATTTAAGAAAAAACTAGACATCACAAACAAATTAAAAAAAACTGTTTGCAAATTTTCAAAAGTTAAATCAAGATTACTTTTTGTGTGCTTAAAAACATTAGTACATTTTTATAATAAACAAGTTGCACGACTGGATCGCACGTACTTGCTCTTATGTGCGGTCCCAGCTTCGAATAAAATATTAAAGGAACTTCAAAGTTTTTATTCGATTTTTCTGACTTGAAAAATTTAAATGCCATTTTATTTACTTAGAAAATTTGAAAAAGTGTGAATTTTTTTTAATCGTACAAACGGTTTTTATTTAACAACTTTTTTTAAATTTAAAAACAAATTATTCAAGAATGCAAACTTAAACAAAAAAAATACTTACATTTAAAAACAAAATTAAAAATAAATACCATCTACCTTAAATATTATTTCAACCAATTTTATTAAAAAGAGCATTAAACTAGAGAGTACCAGAGTCTCAGATATGGCCTGCATAGTCAAATGTTTTCTAATATTTTAATTTTCACATAACGAAGAAAAGATGTTGAAAACATTTAAATTGTTTAACTTTCCAACTTTTCAAAATACGGCTTAAAATAAAAAGTCACAGTTCAGTTGGCGAAACGCCCAAACTTTTCACTTATGCAAAATAACATGATTAAAGCGTTCAGATGAATAAGAGGTTAAGTGACATTTGTATAGTTTCGAGATATAAAGGTTCAAAGTTTCTTGATTAGAACTTTTTTTGGGCTAGCAATTGAAACTTTCTAGTAAGGAATAAAAATAAAACACATAACAATCTTTTAAAATATAAGTACTTCATTTAATAAAAATAGTTTTAAGTTACATTTTTTATAATATTGCTCAAAAAATGCAGTTAACTCCTTCTTCCACTACATATTTTTTTTTTCTTTTTCATAGGAATAACAAAAGAGTTTTCGTTTTGTTTTCAGTCAAAGCTGAAGATTCTGATAGAAGTTTTTTATAGAACCATTGATGTTCAACTGGAATAAAATGCATTTGCCCTTGCAAATTTTTTATTTTTTCAAATGAGAGTGTTTTGGTTTTTTTTTCTCGAGGAAAAAAGTCTTGGGTTTTGTCCGGAATTTTTTTTGATTTTGCTATCAAAACTTCTGTGAATGAAGCATCTTCATCATAACATTCTTTGTAAGAATATGAGCCGTATTTGGTAACTCCTATCTATTTCACACTGTCCCTAAAGTTAATTTTTTCGTTTAAAATGTTTTTTGTTACACTGCGGAAATTTCGTTTATACTGCACAATAGTATTATTCTTACTAGCGCTTCTAATAATTTCTCTGTATTGTTTGGCGGTATATATGGTTTCGTTTTTCCTCAACTCCTTCTCAATTCTTCCAAAATCTCGATGTTTTGCCGAGTTTTTACCAGCATCGCATGTGCTGCAAGTGTCACTTTTAGGATGGCGGAATGACAGATTCAATTGCGTATTAAAAATAGCCCTGCAGTAAGACTCGTTTACCAAAAACTCCGCAGTTTTATCTTCTTGGGTGCATTTTTCAAGGTAGAGCTTATACATTTTGGAAATACTCAGCAAGGGTGAAAGGTATAGTGTATGTGTGTTCTTATTACGTGAGTAATGAGATTCTTCAGCTGGAAATTGACCTATGTGCTGAGATACAAAAGCTTCTATTTCACTTGCAGTTTTATTTGGGGGGTTTAAGTGCTTACCTTTTTTATCCAAGGACGGAGCAAACTCGCAGCTTTTAATCTTATTTTGAATAACGTCAAGTTTTTTTCTTTCCAATCTGGTATAGTGAACACATAGCAGCTTTACATACTCTCACTATTTTTCCACCAACAACAACATTATATTCAAATGAAAACTGTCTCTCCTTACTAGCATTTACTTTTTTGCGGCTTGTTAACTTGCGTACAATGCTTTTGAATAGCAGAGAATTTTTAGCATTTACATCAAGCATGTGGAAACTTGATAAGAGCTCTTTTCTTTGTTGAAGGTTTATGTTTTGTGAGCAGGAGTAGCGACAACTTACACTTCCGCATAATAATCCCAATGCTGAAGTTTTCTTCCCAACAACGTGTCGTGTACTCCTTGCCCTGTTCTCTCATAAAAGCGTTAGCCCGTCGTTTCCACTTTTGTGCCTCGAACTATTGCTGAATTTAAAAGTTCTTCATTTGCTTCGAGTGAATATTCTATAGCGTTTTGTGATGTAGTAGCATCTAACTTCTGATTAAAGTGGCCTTTTTTTGTGTTGTGTCACCGCCCTCTTCGCTGTCCGAAAAAACCATCAGGTATATATTCATCACCATCACTCATAGAAAAATCCAATTCACTGTCACTATTTTCTAGAAAACCAAGTCCAATACATATACAAAATAAATATCTAGTCACTTCACAAATGATTCAATGCGTTATTTTCTTACTTAAAGCAATTTGTTCATCATTCAGGAAGCTTATGCCAACAGCGCCTCTTTTAGACTCACTTTCTATTAAGTTTATTATTATTATTCGTACAGAAAACTAGAATTTTTTGTATAAGGTACTTACCCGCAATTCGTGCAGAAGTTTTCCTTTTATTTTCTTCATTATTTTTGAAAATATTGTAAATTATCCTCCCCTTTCCATATTTTTTTAATGAAAACTCAACTCAATATACCAATTAAAAATATATATTTAAAATAACTTCACGCTATGCACACGTTAATACTACAAAATAATATCAACTTCAAGACTGAAACTTAACACACAATCAAAGCTCCAGAAAAACGAAATTGCTTGATAAAAAGTACCTTTGACCTCAAACTCCGATGTGCAAGTGAAAACAAAAATGAAAATAGAAGGTACCTGCTAGAGATAGTCAAAAAGGTTCCCAAAAATAGAAACTACTAGTAACGGTACTTGCTTCGTTCTTTTTCAACTTTAAAATCAGAGCAAAAGAAGAATAGGCAAAAAAGGGCTGTACAAAATGTTTGTTACGCTAAAAAGGAAATCCGCAAAGTAAAAACAGATTTACCTCCGCCATTCTCAAAACTATTTTTTTTTTGTTATAAAATGTTGGCATTAAGGTGGTAAATGAGCATTTAACTCCTTAATTCCAAAAATAATTTTTTTTTTAATTTTTTTTTTTAGTAGCACGAAGGGGGTATACATGCATTTAACTCCTTGATGCAAAACAAAATGTTTCGAGTTTGTATTTTGCAGTGCATAAAGGGGTTAAGTGATTTTGACTCCTTTTTCCACTAATAACTTGAACTTTTGTGTTGCATTTACCTCCTTTGCACTATTTTTCGTAGGTCTATATTGGGAACTAGATATCGTATAAAGACGCCAATCACATAGAAATTTAAGTTTTCATCTCTTCATTGGTGAAAAAAAACAGAAAAATTCAAAAATGTCACCCCTTCTTCATCTAAACGCTTCGATTGTAAAATCGCAAAGTGCAGTCTTGGGACTTTTCATTTCATGCAAAAAATATTATTTTTAAAAGTTGCAAAGTGCTAAGTACAACGGAGTTGGTGAAATAAGGCCTAGGACGCCCGAGGACTGGGGTAGCGCAACTGGATAGCGTCGGCCAGCAATCGGGATGTATAAAGAAGTAGAACTTATTGAACGAGACCCGATTTTCGATTTTTCAATGTTTTTGACATTTTACTATAGCATTACACGAGATAAGATTAATAACAGACTGGAACTGGACAGACCTCCGAATGAAGATTTGTGAAAGTCGAGCGTACACATTTAAAAGTTCATAACTTCCGTTTAGATTGATTTTTCTGTCGTTGACACTCTTATGTAAGTAGAATTGAATTATGAATTTTATTCCAATACAAGAATCTTCTTAATTAAGGAGCATATTGGTTTATTAACATCGGGGACCGTAATATCAAGGACATAGGACACAACTGAATTATTGGCATCTTATATGTTATAATTAGTACCATATCTCCACAAATCTGTTTAAATTAAAAGAAAAAAGAATATTTTAGAACCTTTAAACGTGGTAAATTCCATACATAAGTTCTCTCATAAAGAAATTCAGTTAGGGGTTGTGGTTTCTTCGGTATAGGCTTTGTATTCCATCTTCAAAATATCCTTCCAAACAGAACTTCAAAATGCAATATCATAACAATCCACAATATTTACCCAGGAATAAATACACAACAACTTGAGAGGTCTTAACAAGTTTATTAACTTTGTATTGAAAGTATGCGCGACACTGTTGCACGCCATCTCTAGAATACAAAAGGGGGTGGCACATTCATGTTAAAGTCAAGTTTTCAACCCTTTTTCCCCGGGATACTCATACTCTCCGAAAGCCATCAAGTTACATATAAATATGTTTGGCATGAAATATGCGCCAGCAGTAATCCCGAAAACCCCAAGGGTCTGCCACTGAGCGTGATAAACATGAAATTTTGTCACAAGCACAAGAATCCTTGTTTTGCTTTATGCACACCGCAGCAAACTTTACACAAAGTTTTGTACAAATAACACGTCGGATATCGCGCGTAAACTTACACATTTCAATATGAACATGGAGCGAAGCGATACGCTATTGAATGGGGCATAATAGTCCTTTGTTAAGTCAGCAAACTGGATGTATGACTTTCAATATGCACCAAAACGTACACTACGTACCTATACAACCGTTGGGGTTCATTCGGTTTTCGTCTATGGAACACGGGGACGGGTAGATATTATTAAATTGTATCCTGTTTATGGTTCCTTTATGATATTGTTTCCCTGTTTTATGATAACAAGCTTACGGCTATATTCCCAGCCCTAACTCCATTGTAAGCTTGACAGTTTTCGTTAGGATTTATGAAGTGGATTTGCACGGAAATATGTATGTTTATATACGCTGCGGTTGATGGTTGGAATACCGCAGAATTTAGTTTAGGATATGTGCTTCTGCTTCTGTATATTCAAGTGAATGCGTGTCGGTTTGTGCCCAAATGTGGAGTTCCATTAACCATTAGCAATATCATAGGTGAAGATGTCAAATTATGGGTTGGGTTGATTGTGTTAAGGGTTTTTAACGTTTTCATGAAATTCATGAAATTTTTCTGCGCAGATATACATAAATGCAGAGCTGTGAGATATTTATATAAACTTGAATCGGCCATTTTCAAAATTCAAGCAAATAAGTTTGTATTTTTATCAATATGTTAATATGCTTTATCTTTTTTATTTTGTTTTATCCGAATTAAGTTTTACTTTGATATTATTTTCCAATTTTCAAATTTCCCTAGTTTGATTTTTCATCATATGTTTGCATCAGCTAATTTTTACTCTGTATAAAAAGTATAAACATTTTTAAAATCTTTTTCTGACTATAAAATTGTAAATTTTCACCCCCTTCTATTTCGGTTTATAAGACAATGTTTGCCGATAACTTTTCGCATCGATGAAATATGAAACAAAAAATTCCATCTTATCGCATCTAAAAATAATTGATGTTCTGTAAGTCCTTCGATAAGACTTCTGAATATTAAAATTAATATGATTGCATATAAAAAGATATTTGTCTGCTTTTATTTTAATAACCATTTTAGCTGAGTATATTTTTGCAGTCTTATCGCCTGCTCACAAACCAATGATAACATTTGACGTTTCAAAGGAAAAACTTATCGCATTTGAGAGATACAGAACCCCATTTACTGGCTGAACAGAACGCAAAAACGGAACACAGACGGAGTACGGAACAGCTGTCAATTGTGTCGTACGTACCAATTTCAATCGGAACACAATACAGGTACAGCAAATTTGACATTTGAGTTTTAAAATGGATGGAATACCAAAAAGAAATGATAAAAGAGATAAGAAACTTTTGTGCCAGGAATTGAAATATCACCTGGGGCCAGTTTCATAGAATATACATCACATACATTACATACAACATACATTTTGAAATCATAAATACATCACATACAATTTTCTGTTTCACAGATCTCATTGGAAGTATTGAATGTAGTGAATATTTGTTGTATGAGAAGTATTTTTTGACAGTTCAGTTTAATTCGAAAAACAAATAAAAATTGTTGAAATATAATTTGCATTCAAATGGATATCATTTTAGAGAATGAAAACTTATTGTTTGAAGGCGATAATGTTTTAGATGTTCAAGTAAACATTCCAATACGTCGAAGGACAATACTTGAAAGAGTCAATTTTAATTTTGAAGACCCTTATTTTGTCCAGAAATTTAGAATGCCTCCTGTGTGTTGAATATTTGTTGCAGCGATTGGGTCGTTTTGTTGCACATCGAACAAATTGCATTGAAGCTTTGTTCCCACTGCAACAAATATTATTAACATTGCATTGGCTTGGTAATGTAAGTCAGTACCATGGTGTGGGGAATATGCATGGTGTTTCAAAGTCTTCCATATGTCGCTGTGTAAACAGAGTTTGCTTAATGATTTCCAACATTTATTAGGTAAGGAACTTGCACCTTTTGTTTGCATTAAAAATTCAATAATTTCCAATTTTTTAAGGTATTGAAGTGGTATGGCCTAGAAATGCCAACGGTGTTGTTCAAAAAATTTCTAATGTAGCAGAAATGCCACGTATTGCTGGAGTTATCGATGGTACTTTAATACCTATTGATGCACCGTCGGTTAACGAATAATGTTTCATCGATCGGAAAGGAAACCATTCCATTAACGTGATGCTAGTTGCTGGAGTCGATTATCGTTTCTATGCTATTAATAGTAACTTTCCCGGATCGGTACATGATAGTCGCGTTTTTCAATGCAGTAGTTTATATAAAAAGTGGGATGATAAAGCGTGGCGTCCATTTCCTGCTGCATTGAATATTGGTGATTCAGCATACCCATTTAGGAAGTGGTTATTTACTCCTAACGTTCCTCCCACTTTTGAAGAAGGAACAGCAAAAAGTCGTTTCTTGTCCAAGCTAAGGAAAACTAGACAAGTCGTTGAATGTAGTCTAGGCCAGTTAAAAGAAATATTTTCCTGTCTGAACAGACTACGATTAAGATCGTCACTTAGCTGCGCCAAAGTTGTGAATGCTTGTGTTGTGTTAAACAACATTCGGAAAAGAATGACTGAAGAAATTGTTGTATTGGATTATAATGGAGAAGGTGATGGAAATGAAGAAGATTTAAATCCATATAAATATAATAATGACATTGAAAGAAGAGATGCATTGGAAGAGTTAAGAAACTACCTATATATTTTTTTTCAGTAACTGATTGATATTTAACTAACGTTCGACTAACAGTCGAATCCGAATATGGCAATATTGGTAGTTGATTTTGGTATAAGAAATACAGAAAATACAGAAATAACAAAATTTCTTGAAAAATGCAAAATCCAAAAAATAATTGAAGACGCACAATCTTGGTTACGAAAAATCAAAGGGAAATCCATTAATTTGTGTTTCCCTTACTCTGCCATACCATATGGTCTAGTGTCACTTTTTGAACCTTTCACTCGTACTTATTATTCATTATTTCTGCCTATTCTTGTACTCGTTCTAACTAAAGACATTTTTCAAACAAACCATACAACCTACTCTGTCATCATTATATTTCTTTCTACTCTCCAAAACCTATACAAATGTATATCGTGTTGACTGAAAAAGCTATTGCAGCGACGTTGTGGCTCTACCTCGCCTAACTAGAAGCTGCCTCATGATATTACCATTGTATATAGACTGCTATAGTACTATCATGACGACCGGTGGACGGTGGCGTTCCAAGCGGCTCTAGGGAAAATTAACTTGGTAAATTGAAAGAGGCGAACGAGTCGAACAAAGAGAATTCTAAGAGAAACTCTGTGAACATGTACTTTACTCTTTGCAGTTTGCAGTTTACATATATACAATGATGCGAGTATAGTTTTTTTTTGCACAACTGGATTGCTTCACACAAGCAGGGCGACGAGATGGCTAGTTAAAAGGATTGACAAAAAAGAAGAAAAACGACTTTTGTAAATGAATGGTGTCTGGGGGGTGGGTATATGTTTAAGCTGGTTGATAAGTTTATTTTGAGTTTTATATTTTTTTCATATAAAACATTCGAGGGTAGGTAGATATTTAGGTATGTACCTACATACATCCCTACATAATGTGTGTATTTACGTAGGTATACTTGTTATATTATCTTTGATAAAATGTTCAGCTAAATTCAGGTCGATCGGTCGGTTGTCGGTGTGGTAGATGGTGTGAGCGAGGGTGAGGGAGATACTAAAAAGGAAAACTTAATAAGCACATGTGTATGTGTATTGTGTATATCCTGTTCTCGGTGACGGTGAACAACGAAGAGGATCGACAATGATTTTATTTTTTGAATTTTCATTTCATTGGCTTCGTTATCGTTGATGTTGAATTTTATGCACAAGTAGCTTTGTGATTATAGGGACTATGAGTCAAGTTTAGGATTCGTGAACATAAAAAAATTGTGATAATAATCAAACATTACATAACGATGATAGAGAAACATATTTGAGTTACTTGCAAAATTCTGTCCGTCTGTCTGTAGGTCTGTCTGTACGGATGTATTTTGGACTATAGCCTAAACCGATTAGCCAATCGTCTTCAAATTTAGAACTTAAGGTTATTTTGACATTTTACACAGGAGTTTTTTCAATTTTTACTTCCGATTATAGGGAATATAAGGCAAGTTTAGAAATCGTGAATATAAAAAAAATTAGATAACAGTGAAACATGACATTACGATCATAGAGAAGTCTAAAAAAGTGATCGACAAAAAATGAATGTCTGTCTGTCAGTAGGTATGTATAACGAGCTGCAGCCTAAATGGCTTAACCGATTATCTTTAAACTTGGTGTGTGATTATTTTGGCATTCCCCAGAGGGGACATTGAAATTTAAGTTGTAGGCCTAAAAGTAAAGGAAGTGCCATATGACCGTTGAGTTGAGTTGTTTTCTTGATTGAAATTTTTGCATTCAGTAGGTAATCGAGTATTTTTTTTATTTGTTAGTTGTTTTTGCATGTTTATGTGTTTATCATAGGCGTCCTTATTATTTATTCTGTATGCTGTATGCTGTTACGATCATAAAATGCTTTAAAATAAATAACGATAAATAAATAATAATATAAATAACGAAATTTGCTTTCATTAGACTAGTGGCTAGGGCTCAACCGAGCAATATAAAACAAAATTTGGGGGAAAATATTATTTGTTTAATGAAATCAAAAAAAAACTATTCATAACGTTTTTTGGAAAAAATGTTGTAAGCCATCTTATTTCTCTTGCTGTTTTCTATTTTATAAATTTTTCATTTCAAAATCGTTCGACCAGTTTTTTGAAAAAACTTTCGAAAACATATATATACATTTTTTTTGAGTATGTCAATTTAAAGAAATCTATAGTTTATACTAGGAGAAAAAATTAAAAAAATCTTTGTCAAAATATTCAAAAAACAAAATAAGTTTAAAAAAAAAATTAAAAATTAAGAAAAAAATGTTTTTGAAAATTTTAATAAGCAATATTATTTAAATCATAAAAACTACATATTTTGAAAATTTTATCAAAATCCGTCGATTAGTTAACGAGAAAGTCTAATTTGAAAAAAACCGGTCATATGGGAGGTACCGTTATAAAACTTTTTCTCAAAAATCCATTTAAACTAAAAGATAGATTTTGCATTCTAAAAGTTTTATCAAAATCGTAGGAGCCGTTTTCGAGAAAAATAAGTTTTTCATTAAAAGTTATATGGCAGGTACCGTTAGTTTTGGAGCTAGAATGCCAATTCCAAAAACTGTCGAGTAGAGCACTCTAAAAATACTATGTACCAAGTTTGAATCAAATCGGCCTAACTGTTTAGGCTGTAGATATCGATACGAACAGACAGACAGACAAACAGACAGACGGACGGAATTTCCGTACCCACTTTTTTGACTTCTCTATCATCGTAATGTCATGTTTGATTGTTAGATTTTTTTTTACGAATGCATAACTTGCCTTATAGTCCCTATAAATCGCAAGTAAAAAACTATTCGATTACTACTGAATGAAAAAATTTCAATCGAGAAAACAAAAGCTTACACCTGCCCCTAAATAAACAAATTAGCACACACGAGCAAGTACGTGCAAACCAGTCGTGCCTTTTATATATTTATTTTTTTCTGAAATTCTTTATTTAAAAAATAATATGATTGAACAGACTTTTTGCTTTAAAAAAGGTATAGCACATTATTTTAAATGTTGCCGTTATTTTTAAATATACCTATATAAATATATTTTAGTGTAAGATTACTTAGGCTACTTACATTTTCCTTAATATCAATTTTGGTTGTAATCGGTTACCTAACCAGTTCTCAGAAAAGTCGATGCCAAAAAAAAACTCCTATGGGTGGTGCCAGTTTTAGCCCACCGTCATATTTTTTTTAACCATAATTGAATGCACATTGATTTTTTACATACAAAATTCTTGGAGCTGTTTTTGACAAAAATAAGCTTTTACTTGACGGTTATATCGCAAGTATCAGCTAAAAAAGAAATTAAAAAAATCCTATGTCGAATGTCAAAATAAACTTATATTCCAAATTTAAAGACAACTGGCCAAACCGTTTAGTAGACGGACGGAATTTTGCCAAATATGTGTCTCTATCATCGTAATGTTATAGGTATTTGATTGTTATCTCAAATTTTTTTTCTGCATGAATGCATAACTTGTACTTAGTACCTGCCTATAATAATTGCAAGTAAAAATTAAACAATTAGGTGTTACAATTGTAAAAAACCCGTGGTATTTTTAGCAATTCTATAGAAGATTAGTACAAAGAAATATTTTGGTTTAACTATAAATTTCTTTCCCGCGAGCTAAGCTGGGTGGGTCAACTAGTTCCTATTATATAAACCTCAAACAAACAAAAGATCTTTGTTACTATAAATCAATAATATATAATCAATCAATAATAATATAAATCAATTTACAAACAATTTTTGATTGAATTTCTGCACATAGTTCATTCAGATAGATACCTACACATACATATCTATGTACCTATATGTATATGTTGGTACCTATCTGAATGGAAAGTAAAATTCAAAACAAAAATCCATCCATTGCAAGGGCCTTTGTATCTTTGTATAAATACAGCAAGAAGTAAGTTTGTGTTTAAATTTCAAGAATGAATGTGTACACTATTTGAAGACGACAACCTTCATAATAGAATAGTAAAAAAATTGAAAATCCTAAAGAATTCGAATCAAAAGTCTGGTCAATGATGTTAATATGTACAAATATGACAAATATGTATGTAGGTAGTGCTCATACAAAACTTGAAAATCCTAAAAAACTCAAATCAAAAGTCTCGTCAATGACGTACGCATGTATAAATACTTATGTAAGAACCAGTTCTCATATTACATATTCCATATAAAAAAAACGTAAACAATGAAAATGTTGGATCTTGTATAAATCCTTACAAAAAACTAAGCCTCAGCTAAGCGAAACCATTATATATTAACTTCAAAACTGCCAGCAGTTTATACACATATATACAATGAACAAAACAAGATACTGAATTATTTCATGTTCTCCTTCAGTTTTTTCTTGCCTCACATTGTCACATTGCACATGCGCAGGAAACTAAGCACAAAGCATAACACTAAAAACCATGCTCTTAATTCTCTCTCACTCAAATAAAATGTCCTACACTAGCACTCCAAGCGGCTCTAGGGAAAAAGATTTTTTCTCGTCTCATGATAGTACTATAGGCAATGTATATACAATGGATATTACTATAGGAAGCAGTAAATAAATATTTACATATATACACATTGTTATTACCGTTTGAGAGTATGGTTTCAATTCTTATAAAAGTAGTGTTATGTAATTGAGAAGTATTAATTTTAATTAATTTAATTATTAATTAATTGTATTTCTTTGTTTGATTGTGATCTCGATCTTGTCGTTTTGTATGAAAACTTAACTTACCTTACCCTTTGTATATACACTGCATAATGTATGTATGTATGTATGAAAATGTATATACAATGCCTTACCTTAATAATAGAAAGGTATTCATATCACAAGTAAGAAGGACAAAAAACTGCTTTACTACTATATTTCTTATTTTATTTAGGATTCATACATTGACCTCGATTTGGAAATCTTCTTCTGATGACAATGTTTAATTTTCATTAATATTTGTGGTAAATTTTGATGGTTGGAGATTTAATTTAATCTCCAACTCTTTACATTCTAGCTGTTTTTTATAGTAGGTAATTTTAAGTAACATATTTTTTAATTTTTCGTTTTCTTCTGCTAGCGGCTTTGGACTTGGAAATTGTTTTTTCCTCTTGTAAACTTGGCTTTGATTTTGAATCAAAATTGGTTGGTTTTGTCTTGGTGATGGTTGAGTTGATGTTTCGCCATTCGTTTGAACGACACCAATTCCGTATGCAACCTTATATGACAACAAAAAGAATAATATTGATTCGATAACAGTATGTATATGTAGACATTTATTTACCTCCTCTCCCAACATTGCCAACACAATTTTATCGGACTCGTCGAGAAGATCATGGTAGCTTGCCCCACCAACACCAGTCTTTTTCATACGATCTATTTTTGCCTATACTTTTTGAGAAATGTTAGAACTAAAACTTATAAGCATTATTTATAAAACAAAAAAAAAATACCAGTGAAGTACGTTTGCCATGTATTTCTTTTAAACTTTTCTTCATCTCCGTCGACCACTAGGCCGTAACTCAATGCCATATTGGTCACTTTTTTCCATGCATGCGATGTCTCGTTCTTCGTCGTCGTTATGCCCACAAATTTCCCAAACAGCAAATGCTTGAATTCAAGCATTTTTTGAAGCACCAATATGTGTAGTTCCTTGTCCGTCTAAATTACGAATTAATATATGTATGTACATAGATTATACATATATTCAATGATAAATTCCTTATTATATAATAAATTTTATAACTTACCGTCTTATATCTTCGTTTTAAAGAAGTCATGTTTCTTTTTTGAATACAAAAAAAAAATTAACAACTTCAAGTTACAGCAATTTCTTTTGATGTTATTAAATTTCAAATATTAACTGTTATTTCAATGACTACAAAGTTATTTCAAATTCTGTGAAACAGAAAGATACATTTTTCCAATACTTCCAGTGTATTTTGGTAGATACATTGAATTATTCCAACAGAATATGTGAAACAGAAATATAACATTAAAACAGCAAAATGTATACATTGTATGTGATGTATTTTCTTTGAAACAGGCCCGTGGTGTTATTTCAGTTATACTAAAAAAATAAAAGGCACGACTGGGTCGCACGTACTTGCTCCCGTGTGCTAATCCTTTTTAGGTACAGGCGTCTTTTTGACAAAGATTTAATTTTAATGTTTTTTTGACGTGCAACTTCTTTAGAATCGTTGTGGTTTGAAGCTCGAACGAACATGCGTCACGATAAAGGGATAAACACATAAATATATAGGATTGTTAGCTTTTGCAGTTTTTTAGTGTACTATCTTTCCACTTGTTGTTTACTGTTTATAAAATAATTTGCTAATAGAGAGATATAAAGGACTTTTTCAGTTTAATTTTCATTTTGGTATGGAAAAATTTGAACAACTGGCATAAAGATTCGTCGGAATCAGCAGTATGGCAATAATGCTAGGTATAGGGACCTATATAGGTCCCAATAACAATAATTTACTTTTTGAAATCAAATTAATTAAAGTAGCTTAATTATGTTTGATGGATCGATAAACGTATGATGTGAGTAGGTATTAATGGAATTTATTAGGATATTAGGTATGTACCTATAATAAGGTTGGAAGGAAGGTAGGTTTTGTTTTCTCGATTGAAATTTTTGCATTCAGTAGTAATCGAATAATGTTTTTATTTGTTAGTTGTTTTTGTGTGTTTATCATAGGCTCCTTATTTATTCTGTGCTTTTATGATGATGAAATGCTTTAAAATACGTAGGTATGTATGTAGGTTGTCACCTTCTTTTATTTGACTAATGGCTAGGGCTTAGCCGAGCAATATGAAATAAAATTTGGGGGAAAATCTTTTATGAAATCAAAAAAACACTATTCATAACATTTTTCGGAAAAAATGTTGTAAGCCATCTTATGTCTCTTGCTGTTTTCTATTTTAAGAATTTTTCATTTCAAAATAGTTCGACCAGTTTTTTCAAAAAAGAGTTTTTTTTTTTTAAACTTTTCGAAAATATATTTTAAATTTTTTTTGAGTATGTCAATTCAAAGATATATATTTTTATAGCTATTTATATAAAGCTATTTATATATAGCTTATACTAGGAAAAAATTAAAAAAAAAATCTATAGATCCGTTTTCAAAATATTCAAAAAACAAAATATTTTTTTTTTAATGTTTTTGAAAATTTTAAAAAGCAATATTATTTAAATCATAAAGCACTACATGTTTTTAAAATTTCATCAAAATCTGTCAATTAATTAACAAGAAAGTCTGATTTTAAAAAACCGGTCATATGGGATGTACCGTTATAAATTTTTTTCTGAAAAATCCATTAAAACGTAAAGATAGATTTTGCATAGAAAACATCATTTTGAAAGTTTTATCAAAATCGTAGGAGCCGTTTTCGAGAAAAATAAGTTTTTCATTAAAAGTTATATGGCAGGTACCGTTAGTCTTGGGGCTAGAATACCAATTCCAACAATTGTCGGGTAGAGCACTCTAAAAATACTATATACCAAGTTTGAATCAAATCGGCCCAACCGTTTAGGCTGTAGATATCGATACGGACATCGTAATGTCATGTTTGATTGTTAGAATTTTTTTTTTTACGAATGCATAACTTGCCTCATAGGCCCTATAAATCGCAAGTAAAAAGGGTTCGGTAGGTACAGACGTAAGAAAGATTGTTCTCTCTGCATCAGATGAAATGTCAAATTTACTGTACCTAAAAGCTTTGTATATACACTGCATATGGTACTATCATGTAGCATCATTTTTTAATTGCGAATCAAGTCGCAACGCAATGAGGCGCGCTGAAATCTCCAATTGGTTTGGATATTAAATACTGGTAAAATATCGGTAAATGTTCTCGTCTCCACTATTCAGAGTTAGTTACGAATCAACAAGAAAGATGGCCAGACGAAAAATGACACCATGAGAATATCTACAACAGAGAACGTTTACACAATGGTAAAAATTAAAAGATACTGGCTGGACACAATCATTGTATAAACACTGCTTATAGTGCTATCATGAAGCATCATATTTTAGTTCTGAATCATGTCGCAATGAGGCGTGTTGAAATTGCCAATTGGTATGAATATAGAATAAGTACAGACAACAAAAGTGTATTAAATACTAGTAAAATATCGGTAAAGGTTCTCGTCTCCACTATTTAGAGTTAGTTCCGAATCAACCAGGAAGATGGCCAGACGAAAAATTACCACCATGAGAGTACTATAGAGAATGTATGTATATACAATGACAAAATGCAAAAACGGAACTGCATTACGGAGACGGAGTACGGAACAGCTGTCAAATCTGTCGAACGTACTGTGATATTTTGGCCTGGGGTTCGACAAATAAAACTCAATCAAAATTCCACAATAATAAAACAAATCTCTTTATTTTATAAAACACAACGTCTTTCAGTTTAAATAACACCAATTTAACTTATTTCACTTATTCACAATTCAAATACGTTTTTATAATTCAACACTTTTTATTTAATCTCAATTCAATCACTTTTTACTAATACTTCCAGTTGTTAACAATTCCACTTTCGAAAATAAACTGAACTGCCAATGCAATCTACTCTTGTATTTATACAACTTTAAAAGCTTCTGGAAGCTTCTGTCTGGTTCTGGCACAATCTAAGCTTTCGAGTCTCGAATTGTTTCGTCAAGTTCGATTTAGTACTAAGTTAAAACATGTTGCAAATATGTAGCATACTTCTAGGGGCATGGTTGTTGTACACAATAAATGGTGGTTGTTGTACACAATAAATGTTGGTTGTTGTACACAATGAATCCAACAGATGGCGTTAATTTACAAAATGTATCTAAACTTGTTGCCACATCACATTGTCCCCCTCTTAGTTTTGTTCGTCCCGAACAAGCACATCATCATTGTTTCCGTGGTAACGATGCAGTCGATCCACATGGACAATTTTCATTTTTGCTCTTGGTCCTCTTTGGATTCGGAAAACGACGTCATTAATGCGCGTAACTATTTGGTAGGGACCTTCCCAGTCCTGCTGAAGCTTGGGCGATTTTCCCTTTCTGCGATGTGGGTTATAAAGCCATACCAGATCTCCCTCATTGAATTCAGGTGCTGTTGCTCTCGCATCGTATCTGGTCTTCATGCGGTCACTCGCAATTTTTATGTTGTTTCTTGTTCTCTGGTGAATGTCGTTGATCCTTTCTCTAAGATCTAACACGTAGTCCTCTTCGCATTTTGGGTCTTCAATAGGAAATCCGAATTTTAGCTCACTTGGAAGCCGGGCAGTTCGTCCAAATAGAATTTCGGATGGAGTGTATCCAGTTGTACTATGAACCGCATTCCGGTAGGCCATAAGAAATAAAGGAATTCGCCGATCCCAATCCCGTTGGTTCTCGTTCACGACTTTGGACAGATGTTCCTTCAAGGTCTTGTTAAATCTTTCTACCATTCCATCAGACTGTGGATGAAGAGGTGTTGTCCTTGTTTTCTTTAACCCGAGTGATGCGCATACTTCCTGGAATACCTTCGACTCGAAGTTTCGCCCTTGGTCGGAATGCAATTCCATAGGCACCCCGAACCTGCAGACCCAGTGGTCCACTATCTGCTCGACAACGGTCTTAGCTTCTTGATTGGGTATCGCAAAAGCCTCCGGCCATTTGCTGAAGTAGTCCATGACAACAAGGATGTAACGGCTACCGTTTTCAGTTTCCGGGAACGGGCCTGTGATGTCAACGGCGATTCTTTCAAAAGGGGCGCTCACGTTGTACTGGTGCATTTTACCTCGTGTTTTGACTTTGGGTCCCTTGCTAGCTGCGCATGTTATGCACTTTCGACACCAGCTCTCTACATCGTTTCTCACGCTTAGCCAATAAAAGCGTTCCCGTACCTTTTCCAGTGTTTTGTTGATTCCCAAGTGCCCACCGGATATTCCAGCATGCATTTCTCGTAGGATCTCCTCTACTTTCGATCGTGGAACCACAAGCTGCATCTTAAAGGATCTTCCATCCGGCATAACCTTCCCAATACAAACAAGCAAGTGCCTTTTTATTTTTTTGGTGACAGCGCCTCTCAAAATGAACCTGATGAGACCATATCCAGGAATTTTGTTAAACAAGCCTAAGGAAGTTTTTAATTTCAGACTTTCAAGAGCTGGGAGGGTAGTTGAAAATACGTTTGGCATTTTGGCAGCTCGCTGGGGAATTTTGGGGAAATCAATTGAATTCCATCCGAAAAGAGCAGACAAGATAGTTCTTCCATGTACTATTTTGCACAACGTGAACGAATCAGGAAAGCTTTACCTTGTTACCAATCCGCAGATTTGGCACGAACAAGAGAGTAGACGGATCAGCGGATATGAGAAAAACATTAACAAATTATTTTCTAGACGAAGGAAAAGTACCTTTTCAACCATAGGTAATAGTTGTTTATTTTTAACCAAAATATTAAATTAATATTAATTTGTTCTTTTCTTAGAATGGAATTACCTTTGGCCTGTGTAAATGAGCAGCAACCGAGTGGACCGACAGAAACAAAGAAAAACAAAGAATTTTATTTATGTTCTTAAAATTCACTTTACTAAAACGTGTTTAATTAAACAATAACATAACAATAACATTAATAAAACAGATTACATTACAAAACAGATATAATTAAACAATAACTTAACAATAACATTAAAAAAAACACATTACAATACATAACATTACACTATTAATTTAAGTAATTAAATTGTAATTCATAGAAATATCTCAACTTTGCTGTTTTTTTAGTAGCAAAAGGAACGTTGACAACATCTGCACTAGGGAACTGCAAAAAAGTTCATTTTCCGTCATGGCTGTTGTAGGCGCCGGTACAGATGAGTCCATCACAATTGATTGAGGTGGACGCGTTTTTGCCATAATTTATTGCACGCATAACATCGTGCTTAAGAGGCTTGCTTCGATATTTTGCCTCTTGTTGTAGCTTCTTGTTGGCAAATCAGGGGTTGTTGTTCACTTCTTCGCTGTCGTCTGCCATTGGAACTGGAGAAAAAACCATCATTCGGCGTCATTGGAAACATACTTTCATCTAGCCCCTGCTCCTGTGACTGGGAAAAGTTTCTTATATTTCAAAGAAAAATAAAATTTTTATTTAGAACTTTTTTTCTAAGCAAGAAAACTTACGTTCTCGGCTTTAGGTGGTCCCTCAAAAACTCCAATCGAAACGCATATTTGCCTGCTGGCTCTTCGTCGTCAGCCCCTTGCCCGGATATCTATGGTTTAAGTTTACAGGCATAAGCATCCCGAAGACACCTCCACTGATTTTTAACTGTAGCAACTGAAAGAAACAAAAACAAGTGTAAACGAATAATTTGGTTAGCAAAAACACTTACTTAGTATGTCCAATTGATCCGATACGGCCTTCCACTCCTTAGCCTTGATTTTAATATTCTTGTAGAATTTATTTTGCAAAAACTTTCCACAAAACTTCCCTTTGGTGTGCGTACTGCCTAAATTATTTTTTCAGCTTCGTCCATTGTGGAATACCAAAAAAAAAATGATAAAAACTTTTGTTCAAGAAACTGAAATAACAACAAAAATAAATGAAAAAGAGAGAATAGACTTTTGTGCAACGAAATGAAATACCGCACCAAGTAGAATGAAACCATCTGGTGTTATTTCAGTTTTGAGAGGGACAGACGAGAAAAAGTTTGCTCTCTCATTCGTAATTTCTCTCTGCATCAGATGAAATATGAAATGTTAAATTTACTGCGTATTGCAGTTCCGTATGCAGTTTTGCAAAATACAGTTCGCGTGTATTCAATCTTTGCAGTTCCGTATGCGTACTCCAGTTCCGTCGTCAATGTGTTCAGCCAGTTAATCGCATTCTTCCAGCATTTCATTCCGATGTATTACATTCGATAAAATTATCGACTGTCAATTTTACAGAACCAGGATGATGCGATAAAATAATTTTTGTTTCGAATTTTTAACGTTTCTCGATAAATTTTATCGATGCGATAGTACACCCAGCACCTTCACAAGTAGCACAAAATAGTATATTTTCGGTATGTCATTTCTTAATTCCTATTCTATTCCTTCTTTAATCGGTATGCCAATCTGTAACTTCTTTATTCCTTCTTTTTTTAGGTATTTCCACAATCAACTTAAAGTGGTATTTTAAGTTCTACTTATAGAATTCTTAAGTACTTCTTCAATCGGAATTCCTT
Source organism: Platycheirus rosarum (assembly GCA_963971375.1). NCBI lineage: Eukaryota > Metazoa > Arthropoda > Insecta > Diptera > Syrphidae > Platycheirus > Platycheirus rosarum. Next base: position 68,183,381 of record OZ020507.1, read on the forward strand.
AAATCAAATTTTTTTGTTTCTTTAATCCTTCTTAAATCCTTTTAATTTGTTGGCGTTTTCAATACTTCTTTAATCCATCTTAAATCCTTCTTAAATCCTTGTTAAAAAAATTTTTTTTTACAGAATTTAATCGGCATTTTCGATTATAACATTGGTATAACATTGGTGCAATGATATTATAATAATAATAACAATAATAATAAGAAAAAGTAAGTATCGAGAAATCCGATTCAATTCCGTAAAAAAAACTTAAATCCTTCTTAAAAAGTTTTTTTTACGGAATTGAATCGGAATCTTCTTCTACTTCTTAAATCCTTCTTAAATCTTTTCTTAAATAAATTGCTCGACTGGATCGCACGTACTTGCTCATATGTGCGGTCAGATCGTCGAATAAAATTTAAAAATAAGTAACATTAACGTAGAAAAATAACACTATCTTCACTTAAAAAAGGTGTCAAAACCACAACACCTAACGGTTTTTAGTAAAAATGGAGTAAGCCATCACATGTCTTGTATAATTATGAATTTATGGAAAAAGTATTTCGAAAATTGTAAGACGGATTTTGATAAAAAATTCTTAGAAAATAAAAGTTATTGAAAAATTGATACGCCGAATTAATTTGTCTACTTAAATCTCTTCAAATATAAAATTTGATAGAAATCCAAAGAGCCGTTGCCGAGAAAGTCTATAATTAAAAAAACCGTCACATGAAAGGTACCGGTTAATAGACTTTTCCCGTAAATTTGGTTCTGAACAAATGATAGCCAATACCTTTGTATATACACTGCCTATAGTACTGCCATGAAGCATCATTTTTCAATTACGAATCAAGTCGCAATGAGTGGTGCATCAATCACCAATTGGTAAAATTTGGATAAATGTTTTCGTCTCCACTATTTAGAGCTAGTTATGGAACAACCAGGAAGATGGGCAGAGGAAAAATGACACCATGAGAGTACTATACAGCAGGTACATAAAAACAATGCCAATACCAACAAAAAAATTCTTAAAAATTTTCATCAAAATCGTTGGAGCCCTTTTCGAGAAAAATAAGCTTTTCCTTAACGATAATATGGCAGGTGCCGTTATTTTTAGGCTTAAAAATAAAATTTCATTTTCCGTTCTGGGGAATGCCAAAGGAATCACACTCACACAACAAATTTGAAGATAATCGCTTAAGCCGTTTAGTCTGCAGCTCGTTATACATACTGACAAACAGACAGACAGTCAGAGATTTTTTTCCACTAACTTTTTTAGACTTCTCTATGATCGTAATGTCATGTTTGATTGTTATCTCAATTTTTTAAAGTCACGAGTCCTAATCTTGCCTTATAATCCCTATAATCAAAATAAAAAATGATTGAACCGAATTTATTTAATTTGTGGAAAAAAGAAAAAGAGATCAGACCATTATAGTAGACAAAAAGCAATTCAAATTGCTGAAATATGCTAATTTGAGACTCAAGATACATTTCTAGTTGAACCTTCCATTGATGTGACGATACGTCTGCAAAGTGTTGTATGGTGAAGTTATTAAAGAAATATTCTATTCCAATATTTGTCCGTTCTTTCGCTTATGTGAGCCTTTAAGACAGAACTTGACATGATTCAAATTGGCTGAGTGAGTAGCGCGCACGTACCCAGTCGTTCAGCTACTGTGGGAGTTACACGTTGACAACTTTCGCAGTTTAGAAGTGATATTCTCAAGTGGTAACTTTAGCAATCAAAGTCAGTAGTTTGTTTTTTGCCAAAAGGCAAATAATTAAATTAAATTAGTTTTTGTTTTGCTTTGAATAAAGTCAAAATTTATTTGCAATTTAGTTGCAATTAAAAAGCTTTTTTAAAAGCTACATCTGTAGTTCGTTGGACAATACAGCCCAAAGCTATAAGTAACAAAAAAAAAACATAAGTTTTCAACAATCGAATAGCTGAGAGAGTAGAGTGGCCGGACGCGGCGCAGCAGAACCCAGGTTCGAATCCGGCCTGGGTGACTTCACAAATCTGATGATGCCATCGGATGATAATGTGGAAAAATCGGCTGATGTCGAAATGAGATTGGTCAAAAAACGAAAAAAAGGCAGGCTAAGCCCCAGCCAAATGTGATCAAGAGACCAACTAGAGCAACTCAGATCAAAGAAGCAGCAAATGCAGAGGAAGAGGCGCGCCCAGCTAAATCCAGCGCAGCAGCAAAGATCCGCCAACAATTGGAAACTGCAGGACTGACGTCGGACATATCAGTGTCGTATGTGTCCGACGAAGGGGAGGGGCACTATACAAGTACCCCAGACGACACACAAGTTGCCGAAGACAACAACAATAACATTAATGCAGAAGAAAGGCCTTCCTCATCGGAGTCAGATGATGAGGAAGAAGTAATCAGCGAGCTTCGAGCGCAAAATCCTGGCGGTCAGAGCCAAACAAGAAAAAAGAAGGATGGAGAAAAGGCTCGCCAAAGAGCAAAAAGAGGCAGCCAAGCTTAAGGCCCTCCAGACGGCTGAGCAGCAACAGCAGCAACTACAACAACAGCAGCAAGCACAGCTGCAGAAACAACAACCACAGCAGCACCGAAAACAACAGCCTGCTAAACAGCAACAGCAACAACAGCAAAAAGAACAGCCACAGCGAATAAATATGGACCAACCATCGACGTCCAAGGACGCCCAAAAGCAGCAGCAGAACGGACAGCAGCAGCAAAACCAACAGCAGCAGCGACAACAGAAGCCGAGACAACAGCAGCAGAGTCAACAGCAGCAGATACAACAGCAGATGCAGCAGCAACAGCCATCGCAGCCAAAACAAAAAAAGGTAAGGTGCCGCAAATTAATTCATATAAAATGAACATTAAAGATATAATAAATATATGTAGGGACGCCATAGGCGATAACTTTTTAATTAAAAGGCTTAGTAATGATAGACATGCTATCCACTGTTTCTCAGTGGATCAGCATAAAAAGGTTAAAGAGATTCTCGAAAAAACGGCCACTGAACAACAACAACGGTACAGCCACAACCAAAGGTTGCCAAACAGGCCCCCGTGCCTACGGCACCTGCGGGACAGGCTGATATAATGATTGTGTTGCTGGCCATGGAGGCCCAGTTAACCAGCCTACAACAAGAGCTCGGAAAGCTTACCTTTCCAGCTTAGGGCAATTTAAACCATAATGGGCGCGCTGTACGAGAACCCCTTTAAAATCCTGGCTGTGAATGTAAATTCCCTAATCAGGACCGAATGTAGAGCAAATTTGTTTCAATTGTTGCATGATCACAGTCCAGATTTCTTTTTGGCTAGCGAAACCAAGCTAAGCCAGAAACACAAACTGACTCATAGTAATTACAATATTGTAAGAAGGGACCGGCCCAACTCCAATCGTGGGGGCGAGGTCGCTATCTTTTTACGAAAAGGTATTGATCATAAGGTCATATATAATAGTGACGTGCGAAGATTCGACTTGCTAGAAGCTTGCATCATATGCATTCCTCTCCAATATGGGAAGCGAATGTATGTGATCGCAGTGTACGCACAAGAAGCACCTCAACCTGCAAACTTTATTGCAGAGCTCGAAAAATTTTCGAGTGCCTCAGTCTGCACTCGGATGAGAATTATTATTTGCTGGCTGGAGATTTGAATGCCAAACATGAAGATTGGGGAAATCAAATACAAAATCCAAGGGGATACCATCTTTTTAATTGGATGGGTCGTCACCATGTTGAGTATAAAATTGACCTTCTTGCTACAGATAGACCATCGTTCCCAAGGAGCGGTGCTTTTCTAGATCTACTACCGTTAGGTGTTAGACGCAAGACTGACAGTAACTGACTCTGTGGGCCAACAGACAAAAAACTGTTTACACACGGTAGAATACGACAGTGACCACTGCGGACTTTCCGTCGTCATACAGCTACCAAATGAGCTCGTGGTGTTGGATGAATTTGTACCTGCGCGCTCTTACAATTTTAGTAAGGCACGCTGGCCACGTTTCTCCAACACCCTGACAAGAGAACTCCTCTCTAGCGGTATTGTGACGCAGTATACAGACAAAAAAGTGGCCGTCTGACAAGATTAAAACTCTTGTACAGGCGGTTTACAGACAGAAATGATCTGGAGATTAGGACACTGAAGTCGTCAATGAAAAACGTCAACTCGCTCATAAACCAAAATTACAGATTATCGATTAACTCGTATTGGGATAACAGAATTCGAGCCGTTAACTCTAGCGACCCGAGTATGTTTCCCGAGATTAATAAAATCTTCAGGAAAAACAATCAAAACGATCTTTCGTGTCTTAAGCTCCAAAGAACGACAGACAACGAAAACATACTTCTGACCGCAGGAGTAGATCTGGGGGACGCCGTCTTGGACGACGACTTCTTTGTGATCGAAGATCCATTGGAAAAAGTTGAAACAGTAGGTTCTGCTTTTCAGCAAGTGTATAAGGTGAATGATTCCATTTGCCCGAATCACGACCTGGAGAACAGAGCTCTGCTGAATCACATCTACCTGCGAAATAGCATCACGCAATGGCGATCTGAGAATCTTGGTTTTACCGGGTTCAATGAAGACAATCTGGCAAACGCCACCATTGCCGAGCGAAATGGGCCAAGTTCCCTGCTCATCTCGAATGTCGAACTATAAATGATCTGTGCATCATTAAAGAAAAAGAAGTCTGCAGGAGTCGATGGTATACCCAATATTGTACTACGACATCTCCCTGAGGAAGCAATAGACATATACACAACACTGTTCAACAACGCGCTGAATAATGCATATTATCCAGTGAGTTGAAAGACAGCTGTTGTACATCCTCTCCCGAAAAAGAGAAAGGACAATTCCATTCCGGCAAATGTCCGGTCGATAAGTCTTCTCCCGAGTATCAGCAAAGTATTCGAAAAAGTTCTCAGTAGAGCTCTGTCCAAGTGGGCCGAGGACAAAAATATAATTCCAGACACTCAGTTCGGCTTTAAGGCGGGACATGACACAATTCATGCCGCGTGCAAGCTAGTATCTGCTGTCCAATGAAACAATGCGAAGAATCAATGCACGGGTGCCGGTCTGGCTTCGATACCGTAAGGTTAGAAGGTCTTTATCTGAAGCTAACCAGATGGGGCATAAGTAAATCACTGTTATATATGCTTTACGACATGCTTAATGGTAGAAAGTTTGTTGTCAAGAGTAGCAATGTGACTTCTACCACAACATTTGATATTAAAAATGGTCTGCAACAAGGAGCGGTGAACTCGCCGATTCGCTTTAGTATGTACATCAGCGATCTCATTGGGAGTCTACCTCATGCAATTGCGTATGCCGAGGATTTAGTTGCGTACAGAACAGGTCCAAAAGTTGAAATCATCAGAATTCTCTTGCAACGTGATTTCGATAAAATTTAACAATATTGTAGTGATTGGAAGCTGAAAATTAACTTCAAAAAATGTGAAACTATCCTGTTAAGAACCCCTATGTCTAAGGCTTCTAGGGATACGAGAAATAACTGGCGCAAGCTAGTGATCGCTGGGCCACATGGACATCCACTGGCGAGTAAAAGTGTGGTAAAGTATCTTGGTATCTGGATGGATCAGTTTCTATATTTCAATCGACATGTAGAGGCTGCACTTGCCAGGGCGAGGGGAGCTTTTGCCCTGACAAGACGGTTGTTTTATAGCAGCCGCCTTGATAGCAGGGTAAAAGTGATTTGCTACATGGCCCTCATCAGGCCGATGATTGCCTACGGATGCCCTGTGTGGTTCAACGTTGCACCATCTCAAATGGAAAAGATTGGGGTGTTCGAGAGACTGTGTCTTCGCTATTGTCTCGGACTTTATAGAACACCAGAGTCGGAACTATTACACTAACACTATTATTCCAACGAGGTTCTATACAACGGGGCCAATACAACCAGGATAGATAACTTTTTAATTAAGTTCATTCACAAAAAAAAATATAAAAACACAAAAATCCAACAACAAAAATTTAATATATAAAAAAAGCCTGCTGCGGCTGTTGTAATTTTAAGTATCTTAGGTTTATTTTAAGTAATTTAAAGTTTATTTTTAGTTTATTTTAAATTAGTTTTTAATTAGTTTAAGATATATTAAGAAAACGATAATGATGACCTAGATTTTCTATTTTTCTGGGTGAAAAATAAAACCCCAATATGTATATAAGATAAATTTAAGTTATTTTTAGGCGGAAAGGCAATTAAAATAAAGTTAGAGATTAATTTAGAGCGCCCGCATAGGGCCAGTAAGTTAATTAAGTTGATAGTTTTAGCTAGTTTTAAGATTTTTGTCTAGCATTTAAGTAGTTATAAAAAAAGTTAATAAAAAATCATTATTAAAAAAAAAAAAGCGCGCACGTACGGTATGCGAAAGAACACGGGATCGAATCCGGGTGGCAGATAAAAAGTAAATAAAATAATTGATTTATAATTTAGAAATATAAATAATAATGCGACTTTACAAAGCAGAGCAAAAATATGTACAGCAAAAAATAAAAATAAAGAAAGGGGAGAAAAAATGACAACAAATAAATTTTTTTTAACTTTTTAACTGTCGCTGTGAATAACTTTTTTTCTAAGACGGAGTTAAGAAGGAGTTTAGAAGGAGTTAAGAAGGAATTAATACCTATTAAAGAAGGTGTAAAGAAGATTTTTAAGGGCAAAGTAAATTTAATACCGATTTAAGAAGGAGTAAAGAATAATTTAAGAAGAATGTTATTCCGTTTAAAGAAGATTTTGAGAATCAATTTATCTTCTTAATTCCTTTTATCGGACCGCCCACTTGCGCCTTTTCTCTACTTAACATGAACTTAAATCTTTCTTAAAGAAGAATGCAAGTACAAGTAGCGCTTTAGAATCCTTAAATCCTTCTTTAAGTAATGCTGTGCTACTTGTGTTCCCGTTCAAGTCATTTGAGTTGACTTAGATAATAATAATAAATATTGAAGTTAACATCATCAAATCTTGATGATTCACTTAACCAAACAAATACTCAATGACATTCGTCGATCTCCGGATGCTGAACGTAAACATCCAATCCGGAACTATTTCACCACCATGGCACCAATCTCATTTTTCCATCATCGGACACCACCACGAACAATGGAGGAGGCATTCGAGGCAGTCGAATTTAAGACGCTGTCACATACAGTTCAATGTTAGAAATTAAGATATCGTATTGAATAAAGTATTTTTTTAAAAAACCTAAAGTGGTGTAAAAATAAATTAATTGGGGGCTCAACCGGGATTGTTCAAATTCATATTAGTAGAAAAAATAAAGTATACTGATTTGAACATCCTGCCGAAACAAACAAATAAGTATCCTTATTAAAAGGAGAAAAAAAAGTTTTTATAAAAAGTAGTCAAAGTGAATAAAAAGACGAAAACAAAAAGTAGTCTTAATCAAAGACGAAAAATAACAGTTGAAAAGTGCAAGTGAAGAAAATCAGAATATATTAACAAAAAATATATAAAAAAAATCACAAAAAATTGAAACAGAAAGTGAGAACAAACAAAAATAAAGTGGAATACGAAATTTTTGAAAAAAAAAAAAAAAACAGAAGTGAACTTAAGAACAAAAATAACCACCATCAGCAATATCATCGTTGGACATCCTAAATATCATCAAAATATCATATCATCAAAAGAAGTAAGAATTTTTTTATTTATTTTTAAGAAGTGAATAATTCCCTTTAGTTTTTATATCCACTCTGGATAACTTAATAAATAATTTCGAAAAATTAACAATGGCTGTCAATAATGTTAGTGTAATTGACTTGGAGAGTTTAGTGACACGATTAGTGGCAAGTAGTACTGCTACATTAGAAACCGAAATTACGCGATTGCGTTCCTCTTTAGACAGCCTTACGGTTAATACAGTTACTGAGTATAAAACTCAGGAAATTATTGAAACGATCGGGTGTACTGAAAGCCTAGAAGTAATTAGATCTTTGCCAGAGTTTACCGGAAGCTCATCTACATATGTAAGTTGGCGTGAAGCCGCGAACAATTCCATGTTCTTATACAATAAAGGAAGCAGGAAATACTTCGCAGCCTTAACTATTTTGCGAAATAAAATAACGGGTCACGCGAACGACGTTTTAACAAACCACGGAACGGTTTTAAATTTTGACGCGATTATAAGTCGTTTAGATTTCGCGTATTCAGACAAGCGACCAATTCATGTAATAGAGCAGGAGTTATCTGTCCTAAGACAAGGTAACATGAAGATAATTGAGTACTATAATGTGATTAATGAAAAATTAACTCTCCTTATAAACAAAGTTATTATGACCCATGGTGGCGAATCACCATTGACCAAAGAACTGAATAAGCAAAATAGAAAGAATGCTTTGAGAATTTTTGTGACTGGACTACATAGCCCACTTAATAATATACTATTCTCTTTGGACTTGGATGATCTACCAAGTACTCTAGCTAAGGCCCAAGAGCTTGAAGCTAATGATTCGAGAGCTAATTTTGCTCTGCAATTTAGCAGACACAGCTCAATGCAAAAATCTCAAAACATGACCCGACATCATGACCAAAAATTGTTTACAAACACACACCACAATAATCTTCGTTTCCCACAAAGAAACCAAACTCCAACACTATCTCCAATGGAGCTGGGTTCATCAGCTCACCGTCCCATAACAAGACATGAACAAGAGAGATTTAATAACCAACAGAGGAACAATTTTTATAGACAAAACCCGTTTCAACCAAACGCATTCAGACAAGATTATGCAAAACCTTCTACGCCCTTATATGTTAATCCACAAAGACCATTAATTAAAAGAGAAAGAGAGAGTGTTCAGAATAGTTCACAGCCGCCCATGAAAACTGAACGCATAAATAATCTTAATGAGAACGAAGGTTCTTTTTTAGAAGATCAGGGGGATTACCCCACATCAGAAGAAAACTAAAAAATAAAGAAATTAAAATATTGCTCGACACCGGAGCATTTAGCTCGTATTGCAAAGCAGGTATATTTGACAATGAACAAAAATTAGTTATTAAAAAACGTGCAAGAACGGTAAAAGGCGATATTTTAATAACGCATTATCATGACATTTTTATCTTTGATAGAGTCGTGAGATGTTATGTTTTAAATAGTTTAGAGTACGAGGTTCTCATCGGAACCAATTTATTAAACCAAATCGAGGCTAAAATAGACTTCGAAAAAAAGGTATTGAAATATAAAAATCAAGTGGTCAAATTGTATTTTCAAGATGACCAATTAAATCATATCTTTGAAAAAAATGTTTCCAAAGAAGAACTTATAAATTCAATAAAATATAAAATTGGACAAATGCACGGCCAAATAAATATGAATCTGCCTTTTAGGACAGATATTCGGGCAGAAATTCGTACTAATACGGAAACACCCGTCTGGTCTAAGCAATACCCTTATCCATTAAGTGCCAATTCATTTGTCAATAACGAACTACACAAAATGTTAAAGGAAGGAATAGTGCGACCTTCCAAATCTCCCTACAATTCACCTGTTTGGGTGGTTTCAAAAAAAGGATTGGATATTGATGGCACACCTAAAAAGAGGTTGGTCATCGATTACAAAAAATTGAATGAAAACACAGTGTCTGATAAGTATCCAATCCCAGACACAAACGTCATTCTCAGCAATTTGGGAAAAGCTAAATACTTTTCCACCATCGATTTAGAATCCGGCTTCCACCAGATTTTAATGAAAGAATCAGATATTGAAAAAACAAGTTTTAGTGTAAATAATGGCAAATTCGAGTATGTACGCATGCCATTTGGTTTGAAAAACGCACCTTCCATTTTCCAAAGAGCAATGGATGACATTCTCAGACCTCACATAGGAAAAATATGTCACGTCTATATCGATGACATCATCATTTTCTCAAATTCTTTAAGTGAACATGCACAACACTTGAATATAATCATACAGGTTCTGAAAGACGCCAATATGAAAATATCTCTCGAAAAATCGAAATTCTATAAAGAAGAGGTAGAATTCTTAGGGTATGTCGTTGCACAAAATCTAATTAAAACAGATCCAAACAAAGTAAAGACAATAGAAGAATTTCCTGAACCTAAAACTCTCAGGCAATTACGTAGTTTTCTTGGTATGATAGGTTATTATCGTAAGTTTATTAAGGATTATGCGCAGATTGCCAAACCTTTGACCAAGTTCTTAAAAGGAGAAAAAGGACAAGTATCCACATACTTGGCAAAGAAGACTGAAATATCTCTTGATGAAGCAGCAATCAAGTCCTTTAAAAAATTAAAACAACACCTAGTTACAGAAGTTGAGCTAACACAACCTGATTTTACGAAGAAATTCGTACTGACTACGGATGCCTCAAATGATGCAATCGCTGGCGTGTTAACTCAAGATGATAAACCTATAATTTTTATCTCGAAAACATTAACTGAAACAAAAACCAAATACGCTACTAATGAAAAAGAGCTGTACGCAATAGTTTGGTCCTTGAAAAATTTAAGGAACTATCTTTATGGTGTAACTAATATCGAAATTCACACCGACCATCAACCATTAACGTTTGCAGTTTCAGCTAGAAACCCGAATCCAAAGTTAAAACGATGGCATGCAATCATCGAAGAGTATGCGCCAAAAATGGTTTATAAACCTGGCAAAACAAATGTTGTCGCCGACGCCCTTTCAAGGCAAAATTTAAATCATATTGATGACTCAGTTTCATCATCAGATAATACAATACATTCAGCGGAAAGTAGTGACAACACCCAAATCCTAGAGACAAAACAACCTCTTAACGCTTTTAAACAACAAATTTTGTTATCTCCAGGAAACTTCACCATTCACGAAAAGATAGAAAATTTCAAAGGGAAAGTTAGGCACCTTGTAGAATATAGAGATGTAGAAGACCTAATACCTATTTTTAAAGAATATATTCAACCTGGAAGCTATACACTGCACTCCAGAAGATTTGTATAGAATCAAAGAAAGTTTGCTAAGAACGTTCACAAATAAATTCCTATATACGAGAACATTCGCCAATGATATAAGAAATGCGGACGATCAAATAGCAATCATTGAACAAACTCACAAACGAGCTCATAGAAATTACAAAGAAAATATTCAACAAATATTAAATGAATATTACTGGCCAAATTATAGGACACAATTTAAGGAATATGTCAGAAACTGTAACATATGCAATTCAAATAAGTATGATAGGCACCCAATGAAGGTACCAATTGGTGAGACACCAATTCCGACAAAAGAGGGGGAGGTATTACACTTAGATCTATTTTTTGTCTCTAACTTAAAATTCTTAACGAGTATAGATGCCTATTCAAAATACTTAACAATTAAACTTATAAAAGACCAGACGAATTTGGACGAAAAAGTCCTTGAACTATTACAGACCTACCCAGAGGCAAAAAAATTAATACTTGACAATGAAAGAAGTTTTGCTTCACTTCAATTCAAGACCTTAATGACTAGGCTAGGAATAGAGATATATTTCTGTCCACCACAACATAGTAGAAGTAATGGACAAGTAGAAAGAACTCATTCTACTCTCTTGGAACTTACTAGATGTATCAAGCAAGAATACAGCCTAATAAGTAATCTAGAAGCAATATTTAGGGCTGTTAAAGAATATAATAAAACTATACATTCCTCCACGGAAGAAAAACCCATAGATATTCTATTTAACAAAAAACCGCATAATTTAGCATTTCAGTTAGGTATGACGCAAGAAAAAATGCTTGAACATCATAACAAAAAAACAAAGACTAAGCAGTTTAAAAAGAAAGACGTAATCTTTGAGAAAATCCCAGCTGCAGTTTATGACAAAATGAAACCTAGATTCAAAAAACAAATAGTCCAGGAAGATCTAGGCAACTTAATACAAACAAAAAAGAAAAAAATTCATAAGAATAACATAAAAAATATTTGACCCATTTCAGAAATGTCATCACTTTTATTTTTAATATTGGCCACATTCACTTCAGCTGAACTAATTGATTATACGAGACAAAATTATGTTCTCATAGAAGAGGGCAATGCCGCTTTATATACACATCATGAAGAGATTTTCCATGTCACTAATATTACATACATAGAACAAATACTAGTTGATTTGGAGAGACAAACTAATGACGATACAATAAGATATGTTGACTCAGGTAGAGACTCGTCACATGACACAGATATTGTAATCATAGAAACTTTAATTAATCAAATAAAAGAAACTAGTACTAGAATGAGAAGAGCTATAGACACTCTAGGTACAATCTGGAAATGGATTGCTGGAACGCCAGACCACGACGACATTCTGCTCGTAAACAACAAACTCAACGAACTTATCTCGAGTAACAATAAACAGTACAAAACAAACTCACAAATATTCAATGCTATACGCAAACTTTCCGAATCGTTAACTTCAATTAAAACTACCTATCATCATCAATTGGCTAAAGAGCGTAATCGCTTAATTATCATGGAATTACAAAACGTAATACAAACCATCACCCTCTCTAAATCAAATATATTAAACACGGGTATTTTAAATTTAAAAGAAATAAAACAAATTGTTAATCATGAACACGAACCTATCACCCTAAGTGATCTTATGGACGTATCCAATTTTAAAATACTACAAAATAAAGATGTAATTGTATTTTTTATCAAATACCCTGTCATAGACAAAACATGTAAACTTTATGAAACAAGAGCTATCAGTCAATCGGACGGAAAGCTTATAATTAACAAAAACATTGCATTTTGTAAAAATAAATATGTTAATATTGAAAAATGTAAATTAGAATTAAGAAATACTTATTGTAAAATTAGTCAGACAGATTCATGTTTATCTAACTTGTTAAGCAATGTAAAAGCACAATGCGATAAAATAAAAGAAAAAAACAAAGACATTGACATAATAAAAGATGGTGCTATCTTGCTAAGCGGAAACCATATTGTAAACAATGAAACAATAAATGGTACATATTTGATCACATTTGTAAATAAAACAAATATTGATGACACTGTTTATGAAAACCCTACATCAAAAATTCAAAACTATTTAAGAACGTATACAATAGATAAATATGTCATAAATAATTATGTAAACTCAGAAATTGAAGAGCTAAAATTTGATAACATAAACATTTTAAACACAATTATCGAAACGACAATAAATAAGCCACTCATGTCATCCACAATAGTAATTATAATATTGATTTGTTTAGTCTTCTGTGTAATAAAATATTTTAAGATAATAAGAAGCACAACATCCCAATTAGAAACACAGGAAATGCGATTTCAACGATTGCAAAAAGCAATAGACATATACAAAGTCGAATATCATAAAGATCGGGACGATCTTTCTTAAGAAAGAGGGGAGTTAACATCATCAAATCTTGATGATTCACTTAACCAAACAAATACTCAATGACATTCGTCGATCTCCGGATGCTGAACGTAAACATCCAATCCGGAACTATTTCACCACCATGGCACCAATCTCATTTTTCCATCATCGGACACCACCACGAACAATGGAGGAGGCATTCGAGGCAGTCGAATTTAAGACGCTGTCACATACAGTTCAATGTTAGAAATTAAGATATCGTATTGAATAAAGTATTTTTTTAAAAAACCTAAAGTGGTGTAAAAATAAATTAATTTTGATGCTCCATTAAATATTTCTTCTATTTAATAATCATGATATGATATTCCATGAGAATGAAAAGATGGTAAATCTTAATATGAACACAATAATGTTAATACCCAAATTACTGATACTACAATGGTAAAAAAAATACCATGCCATATCAAATTCTTCTAACAAAAATTTAATATGTATTTCTCTAAATACAAATTTTTTTGTGAAAATTCTATCATCATTTTGAAACATTAATACGATGGACACTTAAATTTAAACTAAATAATTAATTTCAGATGAATACGTACATATCATATTAAATACTCATTACGCCGGAAATTCTCCAGAAAAATGAAAGAAAAAAACATTCTGAAAATCTATGCAAGATTACTTTTAATTTGATGAATATGAATGAATCACGAATTATAAATTTATATACATACGTAATGTGTTTCACATATCTTTAATTTTAATTTTTTTAAATATCCTTTGTTTGGTCTAGAAAGTAAGAACATGTGTGGGTTATGTTTTTTCAAATTTTTGTTTAGAAAAATTCTTGAAGTCGTTTGCAAAGAAAATAAAAGGCGCGACTGGGTCGCACGTACTTGCTCCTATGTGCTAATCCTTTTTAAGTGCAGGCGTCTTTTTGACAAAGATTTAATTTTAATGTTTTTTTTAACTTGCAACTTCCTTAGAACCGTTGTGGTTTGAAGCTCGAAAGAACATGCGTCACGACAAAGGGATAAACACAAATATATAGGATTGTTAGCTTTTGCAGTTTCTTAGTGTACTATCTTCCCACTTGTTGTTTACTGTTTATATATGGGAATCAGCAGTAGGGCAATAATGCTAGGTATAAGAACCTATATAGGTCCCAATAAGAATAATTTACTTTTTGAAATCAAATTAATTAAAATAGCTTAATTATGTTTGACGGATCGATAAACGTATTGTGCGGCTAGGTATTAATGGAATTTATTAAGGATATTAGGTACCTATAATAAGGTTGGAAGGAAGGTAGGTACTAAAATTAAGATACACATTCCAACTACTGTTAAGCGAGTGGGTATAGAGACAATATTAAAAGTTAACACAGTGGTTTTGTTTATTTAGGGGCAGGTGTAAGCTTTTGTTTTCTCCATTGAAATTTTTGCATTCAGTAGTGATCGAATAGTTTTTTATTTGTTAGTTGTTTTTGTGTGCTTATCATAGGCTCCTTTATTTATTCTGTGTGCTTTTATGATGATGAAATGCTTTAAAATACGTAGGTATGTATGTAGGTTGTCACCTACTTTTATTTGACTAATGGCTAGGGAGCAATATGAAACAAAATTTTCGGAAAAATATTAAACAAATAATTTTTTTATGAAATCAAAAAACACACTATTCATAACGTTTTTTGGAAAAAATGTTCCAAGACATTTTATTCCTTTTGCTGTTTTCTATTTTATGATTTTTTCATTTCAAAATCGTTCGACCAGTTCTTTTAAAAAAAGTTTTTTTTGAAAAACTTTTCGAAAATATATTATAAAATTTTTGTGAGTATGTCAATTTAAACAAATCTATAGTTTATACTAGTACAAAAATATAAAAAAAAAATCTATAGATTGGTTTTCAAAATATTCAAAAAACAAAAGAAGTTTTTTTTTTAAAAATTATTATAAATTAAAAAAAAATGATTTTGAAAATATTATTAAGCAGTACTATTTAAATCATAAAACACTACATATTTTGAAAATTTATTCAAAATCCGTCAATTAGTTAACGAGAAAGTCTGATTTTAAAAAACCGGTCATATGGTCACATTCAGAAAGTTTTATCAAAATCTTAGGAGCCGTTGTCAAGAAAAATAAATTTTTCTTTAAAATTTATATGGCAGGTACCGTTAGTTTTCGAGCAAGAATGCCAATTCGATAAATAGTCGGGTAGAGTACTCTAAAAATACTACATACCAAGTTTGAATCAAATCGGCCTAAACGTTTAGGCTGTAGGAATTGATACGAAAAGAGAGACAGATAATCAGACAGACAGACGCACGGAATTTCCGGACCCACAGTCCCTATAAATCGCAAGTAAAAATAACTTGCTCACGATTATGATGGCGCAGATACCGTTAAGTGGAAGCTTAAAAATTTAAATTAGTTCTCCATGTAGACGGTGAATATTATTCTTATAAATTTGTGTTGCAGCATTTCCAGAGGCGAACGGCTGCGATGTTAGGCACCCTAATGTCATCGTCAAATACTGTAAGCGGTTATATGTAGCTACTCGAAGATCCCAAGAGGAAGTGATTTTGCGTAAGAGTCTGTTCGTTTTCGATATCGATCGGCATACACGTCAGAGGATGTGAATTAATTATGAACTGAACTTCCGTGAGTATATTTTTTAATAGTTCGTCCGAAGGGTTCCGATTCGGTGTTATCTGGTATAGTACGGTATTGACTGATCTAACTAACCTCTCCCAACTTCCCCCATTTATGGCCACGCCGACGCAGGAGGAATAAACTTCCATTTGTTATTTACTGAAGTTAAGGCGTCTATGATTTTGTGCTGGTTGACTGCTTTGAGCGCCTCTTTTAATTCTCGCTGGGCTGCGCTGTTCTTCTTACATCTTTGGCCGTTTCTTCTAACTGCTTTGACCCTTAGCTGCGAAATTCTAAATTTCTGCAGCATCCTACACTATCCTTACCTTTTTTGGTTTGTTAGGGTTTTGAACCGAAATTATTGGAAGGTACCAAGAACGTGGACTTACTTCCGCGATCTCTTTAGCTGAGAGCTTTTTGGCATAACCTTTTGAGAAGTATTCTTCCATCTTGTTGGATATTATAACTGCTGAATGTGGTTGCCGCTTCATTCTTTATGGAGACACGCGAGTCTTTTTTTTTTGTTATATAAAGGCTGTCTGGCAATTGGACATGGTTTTCTGGAGATATTGCTTGCTCAAACGACTGTATTGGGAGACTGTGTGCACATCCGCCAAGTTATTCCATCCTGCGTTTGCGTTTACACTAGAGATTTGCAGGAAGAACGCTTCCGAGTTGTTCTAGTACCTACGCATATTCCCTGTCCACTTTAAATACAAGGGCTGAGGAGTTCCTTTAACCTTCAATATTTTGGATAGTTCTTCGTCCATAAGCGTCAATGATAATCCATTGTCCTGGACTTCCTTGTTGAACAAGACTACAAGTACAATCCGAAGAAGAGTAGCTTTCGATTAATAGCTGTGAGCATTGCAGTGTGCTTGTGTGTGTGTGTGCAATCCTCTTTGCAGATACAGCACTTGTTCCTTCAGCTGGCCAAAGTGAGCATTCACGAACCCTCTTTTCTCTAGCGGTTCTTCCCTGCGGCCTGTTATCGCTACACGCCGTTGAAATCTCTAGCACCAGTACACTGTTCGCTGGCACTTCAAGGTGATAGATCCACGCACTGAAATGAGAAAGGTTGCATTCAAATACCGACTGCTTGTATCTAGCCCAGTCGAGGCGAATCGCTGATGGTAGCATGGATGCATTGTTTAGGTGGGTTGTCAGTCCAGGAGCTTCTATGGTTGCACAAAGATTTCGGATGGTGAGGGCTGGGGTTGAATTAATCTTCTGGGTAAGCTTTTGGATAATAAATTCTGGCTCCCCATACAACATTTTACAACAATTGTTGAGAAAACCTATCAATTTACAATATTATTCACAATAATTTGGTAATAATGCCGCCTAAAAATATTTGGACTTTGTCGTCGATTTAAAGAACAAGATCGCTATCTGCACAGGAGGAGTTTTCACTTACAGGGTGTTGCTAACAAAGAAAGTTGAAATGCTTTATCTTCTCTATTTTCTTCAGTGCAAGATTATAATGCTCATTATGAGTGTATTTTTATCGGTGTAATTATAATGCTGTTGTTGGCTTCGGCCAGTGTGAATGATTTTTGTTTAAGTCTACCGCTCCATTATGACGTAGCGATTGATAATAAATATATTGAAAACACCGATATTGTTTTCAAGGAAACAAGCACGGCTTAGTTAATCGAACGGTCTGATTGGACTGGGATAGCAGATGTTTTGCTTAGACCCACTGTGACATTCATCTCATCGTCAACTGCCAGTAAAACAAAACCGGTGACAAAACATCTCTTTGATTCACTCTCTATCGAACTTCAAATGCATCGGAATTCTTTCCATTGTGCAGGTTGAAAACACCTTGGGTTGTTATAAGATTTTTTAATTATGGCAATCGTTTTTTTCACGCATGCCTCAATGCTGTTGAAGGCTTCTTTAAATTTGATGAACTCCAAGTACAGCGGTAATTAGAATTCAGTTGACTGTTCCAATATACTATTTGCAAGGTATTAATATGGTCGAGGAATGGTTGGGCACCGCTGGGAAAACCGTATTTATGTCCCTTGACTATAGACTCAATTCTAGATCTTATTCTCTGGAGAATAGCTAACAAGATGAAGAAATGAAAAAATATGTTGGTGCAGATGGTTTACCCGTATATATTTGAAAACAGCAGAGAAGTAAGACCTAGGAAATTCCATGTAAGACCTCGACCATCCAGTGCCTGTTTAATAGCGCAGGCATTTAGACTCAGCAGAGGAAGGCATCTTGGACTTTTCGAGCGTAAAATCTCCGTTCCTATCTGCATTGATGGGCTTTATATGAGAAGGTTCGGTCCGAGCTGTAAAACCTGTCATACACTTAGTTCGAAATATAAGCATCACATGTTTGAGCTATGCTTGTATTTTATATACTTTTGGACGTTTGTAAAAAATTTCATGAGGACCAGGTGAGTAGTTAATACGTAAAAGCGTAAGAAATAACCAAACCATCATTAGCGTTTTTAATATAAGTAAGGATTACACTAAGGAGATTTTAAAATTCTTCAACACATTAAACACCTACAACCACAAATCATGCTGTCGGAACAAATACATGAGCAGTAATTTATTCTTAATATCCATAAAATCCCATAAAATCTATATAAAATGCCTCATAAATAAAACAAAGTATATTTCTATGATATGGGAACAGACTCAACCTCTATTTTAAACACCAAAAAAGGTAAATGTACTCAAAAGTCCCACATATTTTAATCATTCATAAGCCTCCCAATCCAATTTCATCTTCCCTCGAGG
Organism: Platycheirus rosarum; assembly: GCA_963971375.1. Taxonomy (NCBI): domain Eukaryota; kingdom Metazoa; phylum Arthropoda; class Insecta; order Diptera; family Syrphidae; genus Platycheirus; species Platycheirus rosarum. The sequence goes on from OZ020507.1 coordinate 68,202,143, forward strand.
TTATGGTCAATAAATTCACTTTGCACCCGAAAATATCCTTTCTCAGTGCTAAAGCACAAATGCAAAAACCTTTTGGCCACTTAACTAAAATCCCATTTATGTTTCCCTCATATCCCTGCCAAGGGATAGAAAAAAATCACTCCTTTCTCCAGCCCCATTTCAATTCCATAATGCCTCACATTTTTGTTATTTTCTTCTTTTAAATCAAAAATTGATTTTTATTTCGATAAGCAGCAGATTTTATTTGCACAAAAATAGGAAGAATAAAAACCTACAGATATGTTCTTCTGTAAACATTAATAAAACATCCCAAATATCCTTCTTCATCTTCATATAGGTAGAAGTACAAACAAAATGTATGAAAATACTGCTCAAATACGCCAAGGACGTGCGGACTTCTCTAAATGTCCGTCCAGGATCTGGGCTGTGTGTGCTGGGAAACGATGTGTATCCAAGCATCAAGGATATGCCATAAGCCATATTATGCTTTTTGGAGATATCGTGTTGTATATCCTAGGTACATTCCACTTTAGCAAAAGTGAACAAATTTGTGGTCATAAATAAATAAAAAAAAATGTTGCTGAATTTTTATATAACGATATCATAAGAACATCTCGATAGCAGAAATATCCTGTCCGAGCAACTCAGATAAAATATAAATCCACTTCATCGACATCATCCTTGAAGATGGGCCAGCAGCGTTGATGGTGGTGATTGTAGTAACTGATGGTGGGAGTTTGCTTCAGTGAGCATTTTCTGAAAGAAGTTTTCTGGTAGTGTGCAGATTATTCTTAAGGATATGAAAAAAAGACGTGTGCAGATAGAATAGGTAAATTGATAAAAACACACGAGAAGTTTTTCCAAGGATAAACTATAGAAGAGCATGGGTGTGCACGCCTGGAATCAATTCGATGTGGATGATGATGGCTTTTTGAAATGTTTCGAAAGTTTCGGCTGGCTCTTAGACTTCATTTGTATGAAGGATAAATAGCTTAAACATACAAGGATTCAATAAATAATTTGCCAATGGATTTGTATTATTTCAGGTAAGATATTTGTTGTGAAGCCTTGTATGGTAAAGCTCAAGTGGGCGCAGAGGCACTCAATCGATGGTAGCGTATAGTGATTTGAGACGTGATACAAGATCTTCTAAAGAACTTTATTGGTTAATCTCATGAAGTATATTAGGAAAGTTTTTTGAAAAGGACTTGAATAGAGAATTAAAAATGCTTTATTAAAGAAAAGAAACTTCACGCACGGCGACGATCCTTCACAATAAGACCTTTATATTCTAAGTTGGCCTAGAGCTTTTCCTTTCTCCGGGGCTCGCTTCACCGCACCGTTAAACCTCCAGTCATAATGGATCGAAGGCCTACTGGTCTGCTTTGGCATCGTCCCCGATCCGGCATTTCCTTCTAGGCTAACAAAAAAAAAAAACGTTAAATATTTGCAAAAAAACATCATACTTCATACACACAAATATCAACTTTTATGCTAACAGATTTAAATCTCTTAAAGTACTTAAAAACTTACTGTCTACTTAAATTATTATTCTTATTAATCTATTTTATCTATACAATATTTATAATCTGTCTCTTATTAGCCTAGTTTTTTGTTTGTATATAATTTAATTTAATTAGATATTATTCTTACTAGATTATAGATTTAATTCTTAGTTACTATCTTAATATCTATGTTCCAAAGGCTAGCTTAAATTAATATTATTTTCTATGTCCTTATTTATAACTATACTAGGATTTCCTAACTTCTTGGGTACTATACCTGTCTATTTTCTGCTATCTACCAGCCTAATTTGCTCGTTCTTACGTTTTTTATAGGGACTGTAAGGCAAGTTTAGTATTCGTGAACATAAAAAAATTGAGATAACAATTAAACAAGACATTACGATCATGGAAAAGTCTAAAAAGTTAGTTGTATGTCTGTCTGTCAGTATGTATAAGGAGCTGCCCCTAAACGGCTTAAGCGATTATCTTCAAATTTGGTGTGGACATTGAAATTTTAATTTTTAGGGTATCATTTGATTAGAACCAAATTTACAAATTAACGGTACTTTTCACATAACGGTTTCTTAAATTTTTGGATTTCTCGATAACGGCTCCTTGGATTTCTGTCAATTTTTTTTATTTGAGAAGAACTAAGTAACTTTATTAATTCTGCATATGAACATTTTGAATAACTTTTTTTTAATATTTTTAAAACTAATCAAACAAAATTATTTTAAATTTTATAATCACATGTATATAAATAAACTCTAAAAAAACTCCATATCTACAAAAATTAAAACAAATTTTTTTTTGTTTGACTAAAAATAAAAAACAAGATTTTATCAGAACCGGACCTACAATTTTCGTAATTATTTTTTTCATAAATTCTTTGTTATTTAAGACATGTGATAGTGTACCTAATTTTACTAAAAACCGTTAAGAATTATGGTTTTAATACTTTTTATAAGTTCAAACTGCGTTATTTTCAAAGTAAATCCTACTTGTTTCTGTCAAAGATCTTGCTTTCCAATGTAATTAGGCACATAAGAGCAAGTACGTGCGACCTAGTCATGCCCATTTTTTGTTATTTTTCTGGGCTGAGTTAATATTTATGCAGAGAGTAACATACTAAGAAAAACAAAACAACGAAACGAAAATATATTCTGAGTATGTTTTTGAAATCCCGGGATCTAAATTTTTGAATCCCGAAATCCCGGGATTTAAATAAACATTCCGGGATTTTAATCTCTAGTCAATTGTCTTATCCACATCAAGAAGAACCATTCCTGTGCTCTTTCTTGAAGACAATACTCAAATCCTTCCCTCTTTTACCCACATTATTAATTTTTGTATAACCAGCATCGTTCCCCAATTGCTGGAAACTTGGCAAAGTAATTCCTGTACCCAAAAAGTCCCATCCTTCATCTTGTGCTGACTTCCGACTCATTAGTATCCTACCCTGCCTTCTCTAAGGTATTTGCAAAAATTTTAGCAAAACAAATATCTAACCATACCATCCGCCATAATTTACTCTAATCAGTGCAATCGGGTTTTCGCCTTAATCATAGCTGTTCTACTGCGATAAGATACTTGACGATATTAGAATCCCGTATGATCTTGATAAATTGACTATATTATGTTTGCTTGATTTTTCCAAAGCTTTTGACCGACTTAACCACAACATTTTGTGTCAAAAACTGAATTTATACTTTGGCTTCAGTAGAAGATCTGTACGTTTAATTAAAAACTACCTAGAGCATCGGAGTCAGAGAGTAAAAGTTGGTAACACTTTTTCGGATTCGATGAATCTGCTTGCTGGTGTTCCACAAGGTTCAATTTTTGGCTCTATGCTGTTTTGCATGTTTATTAATGACCTTCCCCAAGTGTGCCATAATGTCATGTTACATCTTTATGCTGATGATGTCCAATTATACCTTTCCTGACCATTCTACTTGTTGGAGGACCTAATTTGTAGAGAAAATGAAGATATTTTAGAGATCTACAACTGGTCTTTATTCAACGGGTTAACTCTTAATCCTGTCAAATCACAGATCATTTCTATTTCAAAAAAGAAATTTGATGTCACAATCCTTCCACCTGTTTTTATTTCCTGTTTTCAACTTAAATTTGTTGAATCCGTTACTAATTTAGGTTTCAAAATAAATCGAACACTCTCAGCAAATAATCATGTCAATCACTTCATTGGCCGAATTTATGGTGGTCTACGTAAGATTAATCTTTTCTCTGCCTTGACTCCTCTAGATACGAAGCTGAGGCTGATTAAAACCTTGTTACTGCCTATCATCGATTACGCTGCAATGGTTTACTGTAGGCCTGATTTACACTCCATGCATAAATTTGTTGTTGCTTTTAATGACATGGTTCGGTATGTATATGGACTGCGAAGATTTGATCACATTTCCCAATATCATCAACATGTCCTAGGATGTACATTCATGCAATTTCTTGATTCAAGATGTTGCTTGTTTTTACATAAAATTATTAATAGTAAAACACCACTTTATCTATTTGAAAAGCCCCGCTTTGCGCGTTCTGCTGGAACTTTAAACCTCATAACTCATTCCTCAAATTATTTAAATTCGTCGAGACTTTTCTACGTCTATGTCATCAGACTATGGATTTCCTTACCTATAATGGCAAGGCAAATTGTAGGAACAAATAAGTTTAAAAAAGCATTATTTTTTAATTTAAATTTTAATTTATTCATTAAACATTTTATAAATAATTAAAATTGTGTTCAGCATTCAATTTGGGTATATTTAAGCTATTTGTATTAAATTGTATTAATTAATTATTAATTAATTAATTTTCTTACTTTTTCTTAAGTTATTTTTAGTATTTAATATTTTGTTCTTTTTTTATTTTTGTATTAGGTACTACAAAAGACTGTGTCTTATTTGTACACCATTTTTAATAATATATTGAAATTGACATTTTTTTTTAAATTTATTTCGTTATTCTGTCAATTTGGTTAGTTGTACTATGGTATCTTCTAAGGCCATCTTCTGCATGTAAAACCAGTTTGTTTTTTATTAGCTTTTCTAAGCATTTGCTTAAAGAGCTCAACAGACATATGGGTCCGTTGCTAGACGGATCACTAGGATTTTTTTCCTGGGTTATGGATAAGAATCACTTCAGCCGTTTTCCACACTTTCGGAAAGTATCCTAATTTTAAACAATTGTTAAATAAAATTCTCAGATAAGTAATACCTATATTATTAGAAGATTCTTTAAAAACAGGTTCTTTATTTCGTCAAATCCGGGAGATTTCGTGGATTTAAAGATGCAAAATTTCGAGTCTTCAAAGAACCACTTTTATTACATAATAAAAGAACTTCACATAATTCTTTTAGCATAGAAATTGTCTTGCGTTTACCTTAATGGAATTTAATACCTATAATGAGTAAAATAAAAAATAACATTTTAATTTAATTAACAGGTGATATAAAACAAAATGAACAAAAGGAAAAACACGCCAATACAAAATCCCCTTAAATGCGATTTGTTCAAAGCTTTAAAAACATGCACTGGCAAACATACAACATTACATACATTATAGTATTATAGGCAATGTGGGGCTTATAAAAATGTAAGTTAAAACTTTCTATAATTATACTTTTACTCCTCTGTAATACACGTTTTTTGATTATATATGTATGTAATTGTATCTATTGTATAAGCAATTATGTAGGCACAGAACAACTTGAGATAGGTACATTGTGGCACAGTTGGCGAATCGCATAATAATACAATTTGTAATCCGCGGTGTGGATCTACGTGAACCTAGTTTGAGGGGCATTTTATTTTTCTCTGCGGATTAAAGTCTGTAGTTTTTATTGAAGCCTTACAAATGAACAATTGTTTTTTTTTAAATTCCATTTTATTGTCATCTAGCCTGCCTAAGGTGGTTATAAATAACTTATGTATTGCATGGATTCCTTAAAATGGCAAATCATGACCTACTCAATTGAAAGGATAAAAAATACAAAATTTCCTGTAACAGTAAAATCCTTGATTATCTCAAAAAAATAATTTTGGAATGAATTCGTACATGCCCTATAGTCGGGTTGAGGGAAATTTTCTACTTCATAGTCTAGGCTTAATGGTTCATTTATTTGGAGGAAGACAGGTCGTCTTCCTTACCAATTTACAAAATATTTTTTTCCATTTCCACAACATCTGTGCAGAGGTAGATTTCATACAATTCATGATCGTATCTTCTTCGGAATCGTCCTCTTTCGTAATCGCCGCCAATAATTCTCCGTAAGATTGCCTAGAAATCGAATAAGAATTCAGAATGCCTTTTAGTAAGAACTCTAGGGACCCAAGTCTCGGATACGTATGTGAGTACTGGTAAGAGCATATAGTCTTGTACAGCAGCAGCTAAGTTCTTATAGTAAGATTTCTGGATTTGAATATCTTCGAAAGACTATATAAAATTTTGTTGTATTTTAGCAGCCACTGCGCCGGCGGGCGGCGTATTTTTACTCGATATATTTATGAGCTGCTACTTTTGACCCAAGGAATAGGATTGCATTACTTCAAATGTATGATCCACTACCCTGAATGTTAGGCTAACATTTTTCGCAGGCGCAGCCACCATATATGTACTTGCTTTTCCCTTCATTATTATGAAACGCCGTACGCCGTGTATTTTTCCAGCTGCTCGATCTCGATGAAGAAATCCGGTACAGCTTGTTGACTCCTACCGATAATGTCGATGTTGATTGGTTTAGACAGCAAACCTGCTACTTTTACTTGGCTCTCTCTCGCATGGTCTGCGCCGGCGGGCGGCGTATTTTTACTCGATATATTTATGAGCTGCTACTTTTGACCCAAGGAATAGGATTGCATTATTTCAAATGTATGATCCACTACCCTGAATGTTAGGCTAACATTTTTCGCAGGCGCAGCCACCATATATGTACTTGCTTTTCCCTTCATTATTATGAAACGCCGTACGCCGTGTATTTTTCCAGCTGCTCGATCTCGATGAAGAAATCCGGTACAGCTTGTTGACTCCTACCGATAATGTCGATATTGATTGGTTTAGACAGCAAACCTGCTACTTTTACTTGGCTCTCTCTCGCATGGTCTTATAAAGTTCTACCCTGGCTAAGCTATCGTAGGCGGCTTTAAAGCCTATAAACAGATGGTATGTTGGAATATTAAATTCCAGACCACCTGCCTAAACGTAAAAATCTGATCAATCGTTGATTTGCCTGGTATAAAACCACATTGATAGTTGCCGATTATGGTTTTTGCGTATATTGGGCTGTTCGTTTTTGCAGGATAGAGGAGAATATCTTATAGGATGTACTCAACAATGTTATTCCCCTATAATTGCTACACTTTGTGGTACATCCCTTTTTATGTTTGGGACATATGATGCCTTTTCGACAGTTTTCTGACATTTCTTCATATTTTCCTCCTTCTAAATGCTTGGTGGCTACAGCATGAGAGCAGACTTTCTCTTGAAATGGTGGAGTCTTCATTTCTTCCGGGAGCTGACCATTCAACAAATCATTAAAGTACAGTTCCCATCGCTCCAAACTGTGAATCGTTGATCAGGTCTCCCTCTCCATCTTTACAGTTTGTGCAGCATGGTGTACATTGAGACATGTTTCTGACGGATTTTTCCCTAATGTGAAGTAAATTTGTTCGGTACATCACCCTTGACATAGGCAATAATTAAGCATCATTAACTACTATAAACCTTTACAGCGCTCTATTAAAAAAAATACAACTCTACCATATTTATGTAAACATGAGTTTTTATTTTGTAGTGAAACTATGCCATTGCATCTGATCTAGGTCTGCCACTGTTTTCTTGGCTGATTTTCAGTAAAGCGGTTTCCCGAGGTTCTAAATGGGCAGACTTGTCTGTGCACTGAAAGACCTCATCAGTTTCAACCTAAGGTCTTAGACTCGCTGGACTTGGCTGACTACTCTTGATAGTCTTTAAATTATAGATACCTATTTTGGGGAAATTCAATATACCTAAGGCCATAGAATTTCCAGGTGGGTGGGTAAATAGGCCACGCTGCAATAACACCAGCAGCGCCCTGGCATGGCGTAGGATAAATGTCCGTCAGATTTCAATTTAAACCAAATGATAACTGGTATCCTTTACAGGCCTGATTTGTGTTTTGTTTGCAGATGAGGTTCAGCACTGGAAATAAGATCCCCCCATTACGGCGACTTAGGTTCGAGCCCAGTGCTGAACATTACACCCTTTTGAGTCCCGATCTAACCTGAATCCCTCCTACTTCCTAACCACAAACCATGATCCAGTCACCTTCAATCTTATTCCCCTCTTCTTCTCACGCAACAGGATTTATAAACGTTCGATACCAGCGACCACACGATGAGACAATGGAGAGACGTCGTGTTAATCCTCCTGTTCCGCAGATGGCTGGTTACCATTTCTTGGTACAAACTGAGGTTATCCATATTACATTCAATATATATATCTGGAGACAGCAAATTAAAACCATATTGGCTTTCGATTGATGGCACTGAACTCCTAGTAAGTTAATCCTAAATATCCTCTTAATACCAAGTGTAAACATACTATGCATCACTTTGATATAATATCAAATTATAGTTCCACAACGGTAAGCCCTAAAAACAAAACGACTTTTTTGCATTACATGCAGGATGTTAAAAAATTTGTAGAACCATATAAAATAAGAGGTCGCGTTATTAGAGGTTTGAAACATTAGTTTGGCTTCTGCTTTTCATCGATTCCATATAAAACAAACGTAATGCCATTGTTTATCAATGCTCTACACAAGCTGGCTTATACACAGGCATAGGCGGATATCTACTTATGCCTTTGCAAAGATACTTAACTGAAGGTAAAAAATAGGTTCTCATAGATATAAAATGCCACGCAATTGCACTACTTATTCCATCCGCCCGCTTGTCACTCGGCATACTATATCTTAGATATGCCGCAAAACATTCTCACTTATCCTTTGTGTTTTTATTTTCCACCTAACATAGAAGATAATCCTTTTTGGGTATTATTTTCGTATTTTACACAAACATGCTAGGTTAGGTGATTTGTATTAATTTTGCCTATTTTTTTTTTCTTGGCGTTTTTCTATCTACAGGGGTACAAAATATATCCGTGCCTATCTACGGGAGGAAGATAGGTTGGTAGGGTGGGTCTTAAAAAGAAGGAGCTTTGTATGAGTTTGCATTAAACACATGTGTTGGGGTTAGATTTTGCATAATTGCACTACAATACCTTTACAAAGGATTTTCAAACGATATGGAATTTTTGTTTGTTTCAAAGAATGTTCACCATGTTTTTTTTTTATTCGAATTGGACCTGTGTTCAGTTGTATCTTTGTCTATAGAAGTATTTTAAAACATTTTAAATTTAATGCTAGTTTTAATTAGATTATTTAATAGACTTGCAACGTGATTTATGTGCGTGATGTATTTAATCGAATTAATAATGCTTGATGGCGAGGACTAATGAATTGAAGCCATTTTTTTAATCATACGTAGCTTTTATTTGCTGAACTCAAATATTGTGTAGGTATACCTTTAAAGGTGATCTTATAAATCGATGATAATATCAAGAAAACCAATGTCTTTTTGATACTACACATATAAGCAGTAACAAAGTTGGAAAAGTCTTAATCATTCCATTGGAAAATCAAGGTTATTTGATGCAACGAACCTGAATTTTGGATAACATGACATGAAGATGATATGGTACACCTAAATTGTTGGGGCGGCAATTACTTGCTTTCTTTTTGCATCATTTTAATAAATTCAGCAGGAGTTTAACTGGTAAAACATTTGCATAAAATTTTGACATTATTAAGAGAACTTAATTCAGTTTAAGGTGACTGCCTTTCGAAAAAATGATATTTTGAAAATCAGGCCCAGACGATACAGCGAAATATTGTACACAATTTGAATTTTTTAAGAAATGTATTAATGTAACAATACATATTTCTTAGCAAGTCGTACATTTGGTTTTTGCAACAAAATTTCTGCAGACAAACTTAAAGATATCAAAACTTACATTTTAAAACAAATTTCAAAAAAATTCTGCGAGCTTGTTTTCAGAGTTATGTTATTTTTCTAAAAAGTTCAGAAAAAAATTGTTTCTGAGTATAAAAATATATGAAATTATATCGTATATGATGTGAAATTGCTCGAGCTACATCTTTTTGAAGTTGAGTTAGGTACAGCGTACAGGTCTTAAAATAAAAAGAACCTACTCTGATTTCATTACTAAACAATAACTCCGTCGTTCACACAAGATCTTTGTGAATGTAATAGGTACTCCAAATAATCCAGAATATTACTTCAATGTTGCCAATTTTCGCATACAAAACCTTTGAAGTCTCTAGGATTCTATTAAAAGATTTTCCGCTGAAAATAAAAATCGGCATTTCATGGAGATCATCTGATGTAGGAGAGACCAACAATAAACCAATCGAGAAGCAGATGTGGGTAGGATGAATTTATGAGGTCAGCTTCAGAAACTGAGCTCCTGTTTTCGTCTCTGTATCAAACGAGGTTGAGAGGCTGAGAGGTAGTAACCAAAATCTGCATTTCGAACAGATTAGTCTAACTCTTTATAAAGGCTAACTCCTTCTCCGAGCTCCGGCTGCATAAAAACGGGGAAGATAGAGCTTTTATCCAACAATCCTGGATTGCTGGATTCTACGTTCTAGGGCTCAAGACCCCTAGATCATATTTGCTCTGTATATGCATCTAATATTGGTGGCTCCAGGTCTTTAATATTGGCTGAAAGATGTAATATTTCAAATTTAATTTCTATTAACAAGTATAGAGATATAACATTCGTCAAATAACAGACCAGGAGAAGGACGTGTTGGATAATGTTGGCAGTTGTGGTTTATGACAACCATGTCCCATCTCATGGTGATATGATAAAAACACAATCCCTGAATCTGAACGGGAATAAGCCTCTTATAAGTGTAATGCAACATGCAAGTGCCCACCATATACAGTTCGGGAATTACAATATAAGTTATAGAATGTGCAAGCTTCTTAAGTTTTTATTATTAGCACTATATCTTTATTGTTAGTAATATCAGTAATGAAATTAATTTTATTACAGAATCAGAGGCTGACAGAAGTTGCAAGATATCACTCTTTGATCCGACAATATTTTACTATTACTCACTAAGTGGATCTTAGAAACATTCCATGTAGATAACATGATAAAATAAACAACTAGGTAGTTTCGGTAATCATCGGAAAACAAACTGGTCGTTATATATAGGGAAAGTCTCAAAAGATTCACCAGATTTTTTAAAATTCCCTTCTAGTTCTATTCATCTCGACAATAAAATCGTAACAAATCGTAACTACCGCTAAGTACTTCAATTAATCTTTCATTTCATCTTATCGAAATAAGACATCAAAAGAAACCTTATTGTTGGACCCCGGACTAGCCGATCAAAACGTTTTTAGAATCCCTTAAGACTTAAAAGAAACAATTATGGAAAAGGAAAAGATCTTCATGGAGAAATTTCTGATGCGATGATATAAGAAATACTTCTGAAGCTCTAACAAATCTTCTCAATTAATCTAAATTTCTTAAAAACTTCTAATAACACCTTGACTTTTTCAAGTGAAGAATCACTCAACTTGCTTTCCGATGGCCTCTTGCACTTCCGAAAACGTAAATATTCAATTCGGTCATACAACAAATCAACATTAATTCAAGGCTTAATAAGAATAAGGGACAAGCTACAATATGCAATTAATAGCTTCAATTCATATAAATCTGATGGATTAAAGAGCATAAGTACAACTGATCTCCAAATGACTTCACAAAATATCATCTCTATTGCGAAGGAAATTATGTTTAAAATACCTTAACTATGGCAAGATTAGTATATCTTATTAATATCCATCTGTATAGTTCATTATCTCCAGAGCAAAACACTGGTTTCATTCTTGGCTGCAATGGTACTGGAGAATCTCAACCTAGATAGCTAATTTACTGATAAAATTAACTTAAGGCTGAAAAACAAAAGGAAGATTGGTCAACTAGGGGATTTTCTGCTAGAAAATCGTTCAATAGACGTACCCAACAAGGTGGAGTCCTATCCTAACTTCTATAGGAAATTTGGTTTTTAATGAACTACTAAGATGTTGGTGATCCGTCAGAGACATCAAATTGGTGTGAAACAAATATTAAAAGGTTCTGCTGCCTAAATTAAGCCAATCTCTAATTTGTTTTTTTTTATTTATCTCCTTATAAATGATGAAAAAACTCCTACTAGCGAAGCAATTACACTTGTATGTATCATCTACTTAAAGAGTAGGAAGTTGAAGTATTTTTAAATTCTTTAAACACCAATAATTATCTATAATACCTACATGACTTCTGGTGGATGAGAGACTTGGTTATGTGAAGTAAGCAAATATTTAGTACTTTTCTACGCATATGAAAAATATATAACCAAATTAAAAACAACAAAAAAAAATTCACAGGATCACCCAACCCACTGATCTATTCTGATCTATCCATAAGCTAAAGCCATCTTGAACTTTTCGTTTCAGATACGATATACGTTTCACAACCTATGTATATACATATTATGCATTTAAGTAATGAGGATCCATTATAGAATATCCTGTAAACCTCATACACTTTAAGGAACACAAATACTTTGATTTGATGTTTAATAATAAAATTTGTTCATATTCTAGAATCAGAAAGTTAAGCCTGAAGCTTCTTCCTCTATGTGCCATGTTAGGTATGTAAAGTTATTTGTATATAGAAGTGGTTGAGGCATTTTTATAATTTTGTATAACCATTCCCCTTATGACAAGCTGTATAAACTTGTCTCTGTCATTGTGTCCAAGCAAACCTTTTTTTTTTGTGAAAGATTATAGAATAAACCTATCACGAAAAACAGCCATATACTCCTTTGAAACTATTAATTTCTCCAATGAGAAAAAAAATATTTAACTACCCTCCTTCATATTATGGCGGACAATACAAATAGATCCCAACAGCCATCTCGAATTTCCTAAAAAAATAAAAAAAAATTAATCTTCAAACCTCTACAACGGAAACTGATATTTTATTCAAATATTCAACAAAAAAAACTCAATAAAACCCCAAAAGAAACCAATCGAACGACAAAAAATAATTATAATCACAATAAAAAGAAATATAAAAATTAAAAGAACAACCAAATATACAAGTAAATATCAAAAATTCATAGTGCAACCCACACACAAAAAATGAAACTTATAGTTCCCTTAAATTTAATGTGCTCCAATGGAAAAGGGCATTAAATCAACGAAACAAAATCTAACAAAAGCCGCCCTGTCAAGCGATCCAATATTAAATGCAGCTATAAGGTAAATTAATGCCTCACACATTGACCATTCCTAGATTGGACGGTACCGTCCTTTCGCGGCCATACAGCGGGTATATCTGTTCAAGTTTGATATATAATTTATTCCATGCTCGTTATTGGACGCGTCCCTGATTTTGGATGGCGATAAGGCATATACTAATACTATATGTTGTGTATGGTTTAGCTATTTACCCGCCGGCGGCCACCGCTTTAGGACCTTTGAGACATATCGGCGTCATGTATTGGAAAGCCATGGTGTGGACTATGGAGTTTACAAGTAATGATGGGGGAAACGGCCCAAATGAAAGGTGACAAGTTCGTGTCTTTAAGCTATTGAAATCGAAGCAGAGGATCAGCTTGCGATCCCGTGTGGACTAAGTGATAGTGATGTTAAGCGAATTTTTAATTAGTCTTCAATTTGCCTCGTGACATTGGTGGCTGGGATGGGAAATGGGCCCTTTTTTAATATTACTTCTAATCTAGGTAATATGCAAAAGCGAGCCGTATCGTGTTTCCTCCGATTAGATACTAATTTTGTTAATTGCTTAGCATTACCAAACCTTTAAAATGATTCTAGCGAAAGGATAACATTTGCACATTTAAACTAACCCAAGTGAGTCTGCACGTGAACCGATAATTGTACCATTATAGAAAGGTCAAGTTATTCCGAACAGAAAACCGGGTTGAGCATTATAGTGACCACACCAAAACGACAATATTTAACTTATTAACACAGTCATTCATCAAAAAATGGAACTCGTCGCTAAGGATGATATTTTGCCCAACATTGGAATTCACTTCCAAGCCCAGTCAGCCAACAAACGGCGTTGGTTATGGTCATGAACTTTAAGCTCTTGGGTCAGTTGGATGAGGGTGAAAGCCTAAGTCACCAAGTTTAAGTCTGGGAAGGCAAGTTTCTTTTACACTGCGAGGAATCGTCTGCCTCGGGTTCTGCTGTAAGCTTTAACGAACCGGGGTGGTCTTCCCGCCCGATCTTGTATTCTTTCGACGAAACAATGTTGGCTGATTGATTCCCGATCCGGTCGTCTCAAATTTGGCCACCAAACTTTGAAGAGTCGACAGTGAAGGGCCACCGGAAAATGAACATAATGCGCTCAATGTTTGTACTAACCAACACTCATTTTGATAATGAAGTTTTATCATTTGGAGGTGCTGTTCAATCAAGTTACTTGCCAATGTGATTTCGCATTAATAGTTGAAAAATAAACAATAGACCTGACAGCATGGCCGCCACAGACCGATAGTATCTACCCACACCAATTGAACAAAACTTTTATTTCTTTGATCCTGTAACCAATACTTTTTGCGGCCTTTTTTTCATCCGCGATAGTGTTGGAATTATGCTGTCATTTCTTCTGTCATGCAAATTTTCATTTTTTTAGCTGCTGACAATTTACCGTTAATCCCTTAAACGTCTTGTACATTGTAAACCATAAGTTAGTAAGTATGTACCTCAGAAGACAATGCAACGGCACGGTGTGAATTACTTTACTTACTTGTTAAGTTAAATTTTGATTTTGGCAGAGTTATAGAGTTGTCCATTGGGGAAATAGAAATCGTGTACTCGGGTGTTGATTTTGATGTCGATATCCTTTTACCTATACATTTAGTTTCTGACTTACTTAGGGGGCGCTACAGTTCGATTGTTGTCAAAAAAAGTCAATACAGGTTATATAGGTTTCTTATCTTAACACCCACGAAGAAGCAACTCTCTCTCAAAGAATCCGCCATCCGTCTATAAATTATATTATAACGGCATCAGAAAATTATCAAAACCATTCAACTCTTAAGTCACCGCCAACAGCACCCCATCTGGTAAACTATAAAGCCCATTGAAAGTCAATCACCATCATTGCCACAGTCATCACCCCCAGGCCAACTGTCGACAATTACAATGACGAACCATCGTCCGACAATATCTGAAAATACTTTTGGTAATAACAATAAATTACCAACTTTTATCGTTTCATTTCAGGTCTTCCCAACGAAAAAAAAACACTGATCAATAAACCCGATGCAAGGCAACCAAATTATTAAAAAGCCATCATGACTAATTTGAGTTGATCCCAAAATGCACGCAAAGATACAAAACAAAAATTGAAAATTAAAAAAAATTTAAAACTCATAAGGAAGTTTCTGAGCTCAGACGCGACGGTTAAATGGGTGCATCGTGGAAGTGTGGTCAGACCAAAGATGGCACAGTTGCTGGTCTTTTTCAAGAACACTTTCATAATTCGAATTTCACTCAATAATATCATAAAACTCAAAAGTGAATTAGAGCTGCTTAAAAAACCACGCCGGATGGACCGGTGTGTGAGCACAATCAATGGGTATCTGGTGATAGTGATCCGCAAAAATTACCGTAACCTGGTGAAGGATATTTATTTGTTACCATTTCGAATATAATTTACGGCTTACCTTTGGTTGTCCGTCAATGTTACGATATCTTCAGTGTTCAACAATCGACATCCTAGAATTTTTTTATTTATATTTCTCGAAGTGCAATCGATCGAAGGAAAATACATTTTTTAAGGGGTCTTTGAATTCCTATTTTTATTAAGGACACTTAGTTATTGGGCGACAAATAATGCTCGTTTGAACATATGTTTGCATAGAGGATGCACTTACCGTCAAGAACAGAGTGCTGGTGACATTGCGATAAAGAGGACATGTTCCTTGAGGGCATTCGACAAAACGACAGGGTGGTGGAATTGGAAATTGATAACAATTGCCCGAAGCGGCTACAAGGCTTCCTGGTTTGTGTTGTCCTTTCTTTTTTTATTATTGCTATTATTATTTGTAGGGATAACAGTCAATAAAAGAGGAAATGTTTTGGTTGCATTAAATTTCAATAACACACACATATGGATACTCTATGAATCAGCCGTTTTGTATTCGTCCTTTGTGGGTCAGATGACAATGGGCTATATTATGAACGGAAGAGTGCTTGCATTCTGTTTGTTTTTTCTGACATTATAATGGGGTAAATCTTTTTACGGATGCCTGGTACGTATGACAAATTATCAACTGTAATTAAAGGGTACAGGTTTTTACAGGAGGCAATTTGTTATGCTTGTAATGGCAAATGTGATGGTATCAGATGTTACAGCTTTTTTTTGGTAATTGGCCTTGGTGGTAAATGATTTTTGTAACAATTCCTGATCTTGAATTGGAATTCGAAATCAGTAGAGTGCAAGAAACAAATTGATTGTTTTTGTTTTCATATGGGCTAAAAAACGATTTCCTTTAAGATGTTTAATTGTATTTTGATATTAATATTTTATGGAAAAAGCACGAGAGCACCTGAAACTGCAGACTGTAGTATCTCGCAAGGTTAATTGACAATTGTGAAAGAAGGGAAACCGAAAAGGTTAACAGTAGTTAATGACGTGTTTTTTTGGCAAATCAATTCGTAGCGCAGTAGGATTTTACTTCCCGCTACCGATAAAAGCAGACGTTGAATCCAGCTACGAATAAATACCATATTTTTCTTGTAAATTTTCAATTTAATTTGTCACAAAATTAATTTCTACAACTTACCGATCAAAAACTATACAAAAGCAAGTTATCATCTGCAAAATTCGCCCCAACTTCTAATGATTGGGAGAACAATATTCATGCCGCTTCAACACCTGATAAGAACGATAATGTGTCCAAAAACACCTCCAAACTTTTTTCTATTAAAGAACTTAATTCATTCTGCATGGAGATGATTAATAATTTATCAGTTTGTAAAACTAAATTAGATCAATTTAATGTGATCGCACGTTTAGCTACTAAGTTTTTTATATACAAATTCTAATGATAAGTAAAATGGCAAATACACACCTAAAAATTATAACTTGAAATGCTTAAGGCATACGAAGTAAAATATTTGCTTTTTGAAATTCTTAAATAGCAACAACGTTTATTATGTTCTTGTAACCGAAACATGGTTAACGCCTGAAATCAGACTCTGATCATCTGTGTTCAAATAATATCGTATGGACAGAATTGGTCAAATTGGTGGTGGGGTTGCCATTCTTGTAAGGAAGTCAGTTCAGCATTCCCTTTTACCTAATGTGCAAACCCAAACACGTATTGTTGAAAATATAGGGATAGAAATTATGTTGAGAAATCAAAAGACAGTGAAGATATATTCTGTTTATTTTCCTGGCGGTTCTACAACTGATATGAAAAGAAAATACCTTAAACAAGATTTAAAAGCTTTCTTTAGTAAACGGAGATTTTTTGTTAGGTGGCAATTTTAACTGAAATTTCAAAATGAAATGCTGATCTCATTTTGACATTACCTATAAATATTATGTACCCTCCAACGTATTTCCCTGCCAGTTCTCGTGGTAGTCCTTCTGTCCTTGATTTATTTGTGTCCAACGTCCCAAGTCTAGTTACACAACCAGTTTCTTTAAGTGCTCTTAGTTCAGGCCATAATCCTGTTGTTTGTGATCTTTTATGGTCGGGTGAGAAAAAAGTGCAATATTTTTAAGATTTGAAAAATGTAAACTGGAAATTCTTTGCAACAAAAATAAATATGAAACTTCAAAATGTCTCCACTGACCTTCAAAATGTTTCTTGTAAAGGTCGTTTCGACTCTATAGTCCACAACTTTACACAAACCATTCTGTCTTCTATAGACGAAAGCGTCCCTAAGCGAGTTAAGAAAGAAGGTACCTATAAAGAGCTTCCCCTCCATATTTTGGAACTGATTAAAGTGAGAAATTTACACAGAAGAAATTGGCAAAGATATCGCCAACCTTTCTCGCGAAGTATGGTTTCTCACTTTAACTAACTTATCACAAACCAGTTACTTAAAATTCGTAACGAAGAATGGAATAAGAGATGGGCGGTCTTGAAAGAATGGTAGGCCATTTTGGAATATTGTAAAGATAATTAAGAGCGAAAACAGGAATATTCCATTCTTAAAGAATTCTGGTAAGACTTTCTTTACAGATTCTGAAAAAGCAAACGAACTTTCTAGGAACTTTACCTTGAATCATTTAGTGTCACAAAACCTAGGTAACAGAGAAACCAATGATCAAGTGTTTAATACTATCCAAAATTTAGATAGTAACGTTGAAGAGACACCATTCAAAGAATGCATTCGTTACAGAAAATAGCTTCAAAAAATTATTAACTGCCTTCAGAATCGAAAAGCAGGAGGCCTGGATCTTATTAATAATATTTATTTTAAACATCTACCACGAGTTGGAATCAAGTTTTTAACATTTCTTATCAACACATGCCTTAAATTCCAATATTTTCCTATTGTCTGGAAAAATCCAAAGTTGTAACCATATACGTATTAAAGCCAGGAAAATCACCTGAAATGTCTGCGAGCTATAGACCTATAAGTTTGCTCAGCAATATAAGTAAAATTTTAGAATAAGTTTAAAAAGGAACTAATTTTAAAATTTGTTGTAAATGAAAACATTTTTCCTGATGAAAAATTCGAATTAAGACGCTTTCACAGCACATCTCATCAGATGCTTCCCAAAGGTTCAGTTCTGGGATCATCTTGTACAATTTTTTTTTCTCGCGAAAAAGAAAAGCTTGCTATATTCCCAGTAATCAGCTTCAAATAAATGGAAATCCTATAGCATGGGAGCAGTCCGTTAAATATTTAGGTGTTCATCTTGATACGAAACTAACCTTTAGCCACCATATAAATCAAACTCTAAAGAAAATGAGCATTGCAATTAATTGCTTTATCCCTTTATAAACAGAAGGTCTTCACTTAAAAATGACAATTAGATTTTATATATAAACTGATTTTTCATTCAATCTTATTATATGGGTGGCCAGTCTGGGGAGGTGCTGTCATACAAAAAAATTACAGATTTCGTAAAATATTATTTTAAAAATGATGCTAAGTCTTCCTTGGCATCATTCCACCCTTGACCTGCACAAAAGAGCGGATGTTGAATTGATTCCTGGAAAAATTCACAGGCTCACGATTAATTTTAATATTGCCTGTGATATATCTGAGAATCCTCTCATAAACCAACTTGAAATAACTGTGTTTAGTTTTGTAATATATATAAAAATGCCTACGAAGCACACGAGCTTTCGTTGTCATCCACACGAAGCTTCAACTTGCATATTCCGTTCCCACCGGGAAATTCGATTCTAGGTTAACATCTTGAGGTTGCATGGGAACCTTAACTGCAATCGTAGCAATTTAAATTCATTTATTATACCTTGTTCAACTTATGTATTTGGAATTAAATTCATTCCTAAAAGAACACCCGTGTAATAAAGTAATAATTATAAACTTACTCTTGAGTTTCGTTTGCGGCACCAGTGTCGAGGTCCCTTAAAAATAATTTTTTTTAATAAAAATGGACCCAGAATCCGTTACTGGCGCCCGAGCAGGGACCGAACTGTCCTTTAATAAAAAAGAAAAATTCTAGTTAAACACTAAATGCAAATTAAATTTTGAATTCTCAAGAAATTATTTTGAAAAAAAAATCTAAATGAATCCCTTTTCTCATAGTGTTAAAAAAAAAAAACATTTCAAAAAGAAGAGAAGCAAAAAAGGTTACGAAAATAAAAGTGTATTAACCTTCCCCAGTGTTTAAAATTATCTCAAAGACAAAAACAAAAAAAGGAAATTAAGAACGAGAGTAAAAAGTGCATCAGTATCACTAGAACTTATTTGTCCAAAAAATAAAATCAACCTGTTAATCTTGCACTGTTATCTTTATGTTCAACTACTAAAGAGATACTTATTGGCTTCCATCCATAAAAATGATATCAACGAAGGAAATTGTCAGTGAAAATTTAAACCAAGTGTGCTGTTCTAAGGGATCAACTGCAGAAACGAAGAATTAACAACTGTAAAAATCAAGGCGACAAAATGCTGGTTTTCTTAATGTAAGAATAGATAATACAATTTTATAGGAAATTATATGATATAATATATTCTTTTCAGTTACAAATCTATTTAATTATTTAATTAAACTAAATCTATATTTTACAAATATTCTGAAGACCAAATTTGAAATATTATTACACCATACCAATTGAGGAAAGCAAATTTCCAATAAAAGAAAAAAATCAAATAAAAAAAAATATTTTTTTAACCTTTAAATAAAAAAAAGAGCAAATCAAGTTTCCTTAACCCTTTACATTTATTCCTGGTGCCACTCTAACTCGAAAATGGATCAGCTCCAAAATTCTGTCACCCAATTAACAGGGGCAGTAAATTATGTTTTAGATCAGCTAAGGGGATTTGAAACGCGTATTGTACAGATAGAAAATTATGGGAGTAGGCAGGTAATGGACTCGATACTAAAGCAGTTGGGTTCTATTGAGGACAAAATCAAAATAATAGAAAATAGAAACTCAATTGAAGAAAGTGCTTCCCAACCCCCTGTAACTGAGGAGCCTCTAAGAGGACCAAGCACCGAGGCAGAATTGAAAGACATCTCTAAGCTCCCTGATTCTGTAAAGAATTACAAGTTTTCGATGGAACCCCATCAACTACGTCTCGTGGGTCCATAGTGTAGAAACTGTGTTGAAGGATTACGAGATCGTTCGGAGAAAACCCATTTATAGGGCAATCCTTTAGCACATCCGGCAGAAGATAAGGGGTAAAGCTGATTCTGCCCTTGTATCGTATAACATATTCGATAATGACTGGGTAGAAATAAAAAAAATTCTTTCGCTGCATTATGCAGATAAAAGGGACCTCAGGACTCTTGAGCATCAACTAAATCAGTTGAGCCAGGTTACCTCGAAGATGGATGATTTTTATGCCACCGTCCATCACCAGTTCTCTCTCATCATCAGCAAAATAAGAACGGAAACATATTCTACCGAGACCATGGACGCTTTGGTTGAAGCTTATCGAAACAGAGCCTTAGATGTATTCGTGCGGGGGTTGAGCGGAGACCTTTCTAAACTCCTTATAATTCAAAAACCAAGAACGCTTCCGGAAGCTAATTCAGCATGTCTGGAAATGCAGAATCTTACCTATAGAAATCATTCGGTTCATGTCCAGGCTCCTAATGTTATATCATCCCCTGTACATTATGCTTTCAGGAAAGAAGGCAGACTCTCTTATCATGCGAGGACCCCTAACAGGTTTGTGAGTAGTCCAAATAAGAATAACGAACGTTCTAACCCATCCTGGAGATCAAATTTCCAAGGGAGGCAATATACGCCACCAAGGCGAACTGGCCCTAAACCCCCGATAAAAATGGAAGTAGATAGTTCCATTCAAACTTAGAATGTAAACTATATTAATCATCCCGTTAACAATCCTTTAAAAAGAGAGGCCAGTGATTCCGACAATTATTGGGGTAAGCAACAACGGCTCTACCACATAACCGCAAACTCTGCTGAGCCAACCGAGGAACCTGAGGCCAATGTCCACTTGATGGAGTCAGGCAGCGAGGAGAATTTTATGACAGGTGCCTTGTTTCCAGCGTACCATGCATAGAGTATGCTACGCGGGGCGGGGAAATCTTACACTTCCTTGTAGACACTGGTGCCAATAAAAACTTTATTAAACCTAGGTTAGCACCAGAGCCCTGTCCTGTCAATAACCCATTTTTCATAAACAGCCCTGCTGGACGAATTTGTATAAAAAATAAATTATGCGGGACATTTTTCTCATCGTTGGGTGTGACTTAGACGTGACCTTTTTCATCCTTCCACGTTTAGAATCATTCGATGGAATAATCGGTGATGATGCTCTTAAAGAATTAAAAGCCTTAACTGACAGGGATAGAAACAAATTAGTTATAAAACCGAACATAAAAATCATTCTGAAGAACAAAACTTCTGATACAGTTAATAATCTAATTATTCTTAATAAGAACATTTCAGAACAGTCTAAACAAAAGCTCGAAACACTGCAATAAATTTATTGATCTATTTGGACCAGTTACTAATGACGAAGTAAAAACTAATATTAAAGCAAAAATACGGACCACGACAGACGAGCCAATTTATACCAAAAGTTACGCGTATCCCGCGTGCATGCGAGAAGAGGTTGAGCGACAGGTCAATGAGCTTTTGGACGAAAACAACATTCGTCCATCTAAAAGCCCATAAAACTCACCATTGTGGGTTGTACCCAAAAAACCTAAGCCGAACGGTGAAAAGCAATATAGGAGGGTTATAGACTTCAAACGCTTGAACTCGGTTACCATTTCTGATACCTACCCCATTCCGGATATTAATAGTACTCTGGCGAGCCTTGGCGATGCCAAATTCTTTACCACTTTAGATCTCACTTCTGGCTTTCATCAGATAGCAATGAAGGAAAAAGACATCCCAAAGACTGCATTTTCGACTATGAATGGTAAATTCGAGTACGTCAGACTTCCATTTGGGCTTAAGAACGCCCCTGCCATCTTCCAACTTATGATAGACGACGTCCTTAAGGAACTGATTGGAAAGATCTGTTATGTATACATAGATGATATGATCATCTATAGTAAAACAGAAAAAAACCATTTAAGAGACATAGAAACAGTCTTTTCCAAACTAGATGAAGCTGGATTAAAGGTAAATTTAGAAAAAACACATTTTTGAGTACTAGTGTCGAGTTTTTAGGGTTTTTGGTAACACCAGAAGGAATTCTTCCAAATCCCGCTAAGGTTAAAGCTATTGAAGCCATCCTCCCTCCAAACACTCTTTTTAAAGAATTAAAAAGCTTTCTTGGTTTGACGTCATATTACAGGAGATTTATCAAGGATTACGCAAAAATTGCGAAACCCTTGACGAATATGACGCGTGGGGAACTCTCGCAAGTTAAACCCAACCAATCGAAAAAGGTTGCAATCCAACTGACAGAAGAAGGGCTAAGAGCCTTCGAAACTGATCACCAACCGCTGACCTTCACGCTTAGCAACAGAAACTATAACGCTAAGCTTAAACGATGGAAAGCGAGAATTTAAGAGTACAACTACGAGTTAATTTACACGCCTGGTAAATCAAACTTTGTGGCTGATGCCCCAATGTTTTCAGGAACCAATTGGTTTTTAAGATTGGTCTAGACTTATGTTCCCACGAGGAACCTCACCCTGGATTTCATCGCCACCATATCTCAATGAAAACTTTGGACCAAGACAGGCTTAGAGAAGCTTTAGTTGAAAATCTTAACCCTAATGTAATTAATGGAATTAAAATTCCAGAAGCGTATCTTTGGACGCTTCAGAAAGTATATCTGGATAACTTCATTAAATACAAAATAAGGGTTACACAGAGATTGGTAGAGGATGTAGCTAACGAGGAAAGGAAATTTTCCATTATCGAAAAAGAACATAGAAGGGCTCACCGATCCCCGAGAGAAAACAAAGGACAAATTCTCGAAGAATACTATTTTCCTCAAATGATCAAATGATCAAAAAATAAATATGATAGACACCCTCAAAATCCTGAAACACAGTCGACACCTATTCCCTATTCTATTCATCGTTTAAGCCCCTGTGAGATTATTCACATGGATATCATGGAAATCCAGAATGAAAAAATTTTAACGGTCATAGATAAATTTTCAAAATTGTCAAAATTCTTTTATATTACGGACAAATCAGCAATCCAAATCAGATCTAAAATAATAAAGATTCTTCACTACTTTTCTGTTCCGTTCATACTCGTAACGGATAACGAAAAAGGGTTTCTTAGCCCTATCGTCCTAAATTTGATAAAGAACCTAAAGGCTTTACTTAACACCTTCTCACAGAAGCGAAGTCAACGGACAGATAGAAATGGTCCATTCCACTGTCTTGGAGATATATAGATGCCTAAAAGCAGAATACCGAGACTTAAGTGTGAAGGAGCTCGTCTATGTGGCTGTTGACAGATATAACAATTCCGTACATTCAGTCACGAATAAAAAACCAACAGATGTATTTTTTAACAGATCACAAAGGTTGAACTATCAAAACCTTTTGAATATCCGTGCAATGTTAAAAAGGGATCTGAGAGGACTAATAAAGAAAAATATGGAGGCAAGAAATGTTAGGAGAAATTTAAAAAAAGTGGTACCAAGGAAGTACAATAAAGGCGACATTGTATACGTGGCTGTAAAGGGCATAAAAAGCAAGAATAAATCTCTTTACAAAAAAGAAATCGTAGCTTGCGATAATAAAGTCACTATCACCACTGTAAGTGGGAAAAACATACATAAAGCCCATCTTAAAAATGTATGATTAAAAATTAAATTAAAATTTAGATTTCACAGAAAGAAAAAAGAAAAAAAAGGGAAAATGAAAATGAATTTACTGTTTACAAATCAAATTAAAAAGTTGCTCTCATCAAACAAGGGACCGCTCCACTTCAAAAATTGCTTAATAGCAATTGCGGTGGTGTTGCTTTTCGTACTCGAGTAGGCTGTTTGATATTTTAACCTTACCAGTCGAAACCGATCAATACGAAACATCCGATCCGCAGTGGCTATCCCGAGAATAAGGGAGTTAACTTTAACTTACTGGGCAAAGAAACAAAACACAAAAAAACAAGAAATATCAAATTCTATTAAATACTAAAAGAAACTTATATGAAACTTATGAATAATTATGAAATTTCTTGAAAAAAAGAACAAAAAAAATACTATAAAAAAAACAAGAATTGTATAAAACTCTATTGAAAATTAAAAGAAATTTATGAGCTATGAAACTCCTAAAGAAAAAAAAAGAATATACATATATATAAAAAAAATTTAAATACATATACCTACAAATATGTAACCATTTTTATTCATATTATTTTACACTTAAGAAAATTGTAAATTCCTATTAAATAAAACTGTTTATCTTACAAATTAGTAGCTCTTTTCACTCCCATGCAGACCTTACATATATTTGCCTATGAATCACCGGTGGTAACGATCAAGGAGAGAAATGCCTGGATAACGAGTGGAGTTTTTAAACTCGTACATGTTATTGATTTAAACAAATACGACATACTTGTACAGGAAACCGAACGACTTACAGTACAACATTTAAAAGACGAAATGCGACCTATTCTAAACTATCACTTAACTCAGATTAGAGATCGAATTGACGAATTGAGAGACTCAAAAACTAGGAAGGTTAGGTCAATAAATTTTATAAGAACTGCTAGGAAATGGATAGGAGGTTCTCTAGACGCAACTGATTGGAACAATCTTTTGAAGGAGCACACATACATCACAGAAAACAACAACCGACAATACATTATCAACAGGAATTTGTTTGACAAAACTCAAGAGATAACAGAGAAAATTAACAAACTGATCGAACGCTACAATAACGCTATACAAAAACGGAAACAGACAAACTCAGGAATAATTTACTCGACAAGATACTTATTTTAAAGGAAGAGGCTAATGAAATAGTAAGAGCTTGTCAATTAGCCAAAAACGGAATTGTAAATAGTAATCTGTTGGACTCTGAAGAGATTAATACTATTGTAAACGGACTTAAAACATTACCTTACCAAAATGTTGTAGAAGCATTAGAATATGGGCAACGTTCAATATATAGTAATGGGACATTACTACTTTACGTGCTATCTATACCTAAAATTGACCCTAGAGTACACCATCTAATTACTATTCATGCAGCAATTACAAACAATAGACAAATTGACTTAGATTATTCTAGATCTTAATAAACCATAACGAAACGTACGGTCTAAATGGAGACTGTCTTAACATCGCTAACACATCCGTGTGCAAAGAGAATATACTTCAGAAACTCCCGAAGAAGACTCTTGCATACCCAGAATTCTCAAGGGTGGAAATGCGTTATGCAATTACAAAACAACGAACGAAGAAATTGTTGAACTGGTCGGAGAAAACAAAGTTTCCCTGACAAATTTTAATGGATCAATTTTAAATAAAAGTTCCTCTATTCCCCTTAAAGGTACTTATCTTATTCACCTGGACAACGAGACGGTCAAGCTTAAGGAAAAAACATACTAGAGTAAGTTGGCTTTGAGTACTCAAGCACTTCCGCGCGTTCTGGCCAATATAACAACCCATAAGATAAAACCAAACCTGGAATACGTGCATGATTTGAGCATTAAAAACATAAAAGTTATTATTACCATTAAAAAGAATCTTAATTCCTCTATTATTACAGACATTTGCTTAATTCTAACAGTTATAGCCATCATCTGCTTTCTCTGGAGAAAAATCTATAGAAAAGCCCAAGGCTTCGCTTGCCGTTCCGTGGAAAACCAAGACCTAGACCTACCCCAAGGATCAATGACATCAATGAAGGCAAAGGTTTTTGCCCTTATTCAGTAAGCGATCTGCGGGACGCAGATATTTGAAGGGGCGGTAGTTATCACGGTCAGGCATTGACCCAATATATAAAAGTGCCTACGAAGCACACGAGCTTCCGTTGCCATCCACACGAAGCTTCAACTTGCATATTCCGTTCCCACCTTGAAATTCGATTCCAGGTTAACATCTCGAGGTTCCATGGGAACCTTAACTGCAATCGCAGCAATTTAAATTCATTTATTATACCTTGTTCAACTTATGTATTTGGTATTAGATTCATTCCTAAAAGTACACCCGTGTAATAAAGTAATAATTATAAACTTACTCTTGAGTTTCGTTTGCGGGATCAGTGTCGAAGTCCCTTAAAATAATTTTTTTTAATAAAAAAGGATCAAGAATCCGTTACTTATACATTAATATTTTTTTTACTTTGTTTTTGTTTTATTTATTTTTTTATTTATTTATTTTGTATTTATTTATTTATTTTTGGATTTATTTATTGATTTATTTATTTATTTAATTTTTTTATTTTTTTTTTATTTATATATACCTATTCATTCTTTATTTCTTATTACTAACACATGTATTTGTCCACTAAAAATTATATAATGTTTAGCCACTTAGTTAAAATATATTTATTTTAGCCTATACATATTTATTTATAATTTAATTAACTTATTTATTTTTATTGTTTGATTGTTTATTATTTTGTATTTATTTTATTATCTTCCATGTTGTTTTTTGTTTACCACAATTTGTAAATGTAATAATGTGAACATTAATAATTAATAATTGGTATGTAGTATGTTATTATATTAATTATTATTATTTTTTTTTCTTTATTCTGTCTCTGAATTGTAAAACGCGCGGTCATAGGCTCTGTATAAATTATCTACATATATACACATAAATAAAAATGAAGTGTCTGTGTTTTAAAATCAAAATAACAGCTTTTTACTTGATGTATACGAAAGGAAATACAGTACTTATAACAAAAACACTAACACATTTTTGTCTGTCTGTCTGTCTGTCTTTCTGTCTGTTTGTTCCGGGTAATCTCAAGAACAGTGGCGCTGGTGTCGATTTTTTTTTAAATTCTTATTTATGGACCGATTTCGACGGGACTTTCACAGGCAGGGAGCTCATTTTGAAAGGAATAACTTAAGCTTTTTGAATTACCCGTAGGTGTCGCTGGGTTTGCTTATTTTTCGAAAATTATTATTTTAGAACGATTTGTTTCAGGCGGTCGAAGTCGCGGGTAACAGCTAATTACGAAATAAAATCTATCTATCTATCTACCTTCACGATCTCAGCCAAATCTAAGTAAATATTTTTCAAAAGCCCGTTCAAAAACTGCTCATGTTCAGGAACATTATCAGAGGAACATTTAGAGTAAATAGAAGGCGCTGAAAACGTGTCCGGATTGGAAGTCATTAGATTATGCAAATTATTTTCAAAGAACCAAGCACACTCTTCAACACCTAGGAATATATAAACGGAAAACATGGACCTTGTCAGGATCAAATAATTATCTGCATGGTGTCCTTGAGGGAAAAGGTCTTCCTTCGTTTAATATTTCGGTATTAGAAGGCGGGATCATGGGCAACAACGCTTCTACTGTTAAACACTTCGGTTCCATTTCTGAAGTAAATGAAGAACCTTGTTAATTGGCGTTAAGCTGGGTTAAGCCAGCTACGCCAGAATGGCTGGTGGGGCAACTGTGTTAGTTTAAGTTAGGGCAAACATTACTTTCAATAGCCTCGTTGGAGTGTAAGTAATATATAAGTCTTTTTTTTCTTCTTTTAACGACGATTGTTATGATTTCGACTTGGACCCCAAATCTCCCACTTCTCTGCTTCGTTTGAATCTGGGGAATTCGTCGGGTTGCCTTTAAAACTAATGGCGTCATAAATTGTTGAAGAACTTATTTTTCCATAAACATGTGGGTTTTGCTATTTATTTAGAAAAAAAAAACGAAATTACATATATTCAGTAGAAGTAGATATACTGTTTAGTATTCTAGGCTCAATTTATCTACTTATTATTACATCCATCCCGAAACGATGGCAGTGAAAAATTGCCTCCGAATTATTTTCATAAATTTCCCCCAAATTCTCAGGGAATTCACATAAATACTCACAAAAATTTTAAACCAACAACAAAATAAAGCAAAAGCGGTGATTCTGATTAAAGGCGGCAATACTTAAGGCACCAGCACACTGAAGCCCATCCGGCAAAAAGGTCACGCACCTTATCAAAATGCATAGCGAATATGATGAAAAATTAAAATTATTTTAAGTTTTATTAAGTGCGTAAGAAATGAGTGTTCGAAATGGGTACATTTTGGACTCTTAACGACATTTTGATGGTGTGAACAAACATATAGCCGCGTTCACATTCAAGCGCTGGATTGGATCATCAAAGCGAGTAGGTGTTTATAGGCAAGGTGGAGGCAGCACTAGCACATCAGGGTCGAATGGCATTGATGGGGATTTATAACATTTGCGGAACACACTTGTTTCAAGCTGTCCCCGATGCCCGATTAATATTCAAAATGGGATCTTTTCTTTATTATGTGGAGCATGGCTTTTTGGGGCTTCAAAAGGTATAGGATTCACATTCAGATGTCACGTTGGATTTTATGACATTTTAATAGCGATCCCTTTTTATTATAATTCAGGGTTTCTTTTTCTTCTTTTTTTGGGAAAATGGTATATGCAAGCAAGTAATGCATTCTATTTACGTGTTTAAGCTTTTTATAAAAGGAATAAAGATAAGGTTTGCGGTGGCGGTATGTTTCAAATATATTTTTAACTTTAAGGTTCAGTTTTAATGACGAATGCGTGGGCTTAGGTTTGGATCTTGTAATTGGAGTTTGAAGAGTCAAAATTAAACTAGGCACGATTTATGAGTCGATGTATATGATGCATTTGAAAGTAGTCGTTTTTTTTGAAAAATTTCTTGGAAAAAAGTCGTTTATTCGAATAAAATTTAAGATGGATCCGCAGCCTTAATAATAATATAACAAGAAAAGACGTTTTGTCATAACAATTAATTTAGATTTGAACAGTCACATAATAAATAAATTCAACCTGCAGAAAAGCACAAAAGTAATTATATCTAATAACAGTTGGAATAACAAATTACTGTGAGAAATAAACTTAAACTTAACTTATCTCGCGGATTATTTAACGGGCGGATGATAAAATTTACAAATGGGGATTAATACAAACACTTTCTTAATGAATTAACGGTTGAGGATGAGAAGAAATTTAACTCCTAGTGTAAACTAGAGCCGTCCGTGAGTTTTAAGTGAGCAAATATTCAACTTATTCTCTACCTACTGCGCCGAAAAAAAATCTTCCTATCTTTCTAATTCTTCTAACTATATATATATAATTTGCTCTCATTTTTTTTGTTGGCACTTGATGCCTTAATGCTAAAACTAAATGTAAAAAAGATTTGACTTATCATTCAGAGATTGTCCACATTCCGCTTAACAACACTAATTTTCCTGTTCCTTCTTTTTCTTTTGTAAACCTATTGTATTAAAGCATTAAAAGTTCAATTTGTGAAAAATAAAAAAAAAAGTTTTAAATTATTTGATTCCCTTCCTGGAGCTCCTGTAATCCCCCACATTTTGGTCCTTCGTTCGTCGGATTCATCAAAGCGCCAACCGCTAGCAATCTCGTTTATGGATGGTCAGGACAAAGGAGGCTGCTTATCTGAATCGAACCACAATTGGAAATAAAAAGAAGGTGAAATTATTTCAATTTGTGCAATAATTTATAATAAGGTGTGTGTAGGCGGGTGCGAAAAAATATAAAAGCTTGGGTTTGTTCTCGAATGTTCGCAGTTTCAATCAACGAACCGTTAGAAATTTGGTGTTATTGGTTTGTTATCAGTATAATGGGATATTTTTGCATTTTTGGATAACTGTTTAACGAGACAAAAAATTGATTTTTTTTTCGCAAAGCCATCATCCTATCGTTAAAATAATTAGAGCGTGATATTTTTTTTTACTGTAAAATGAATAAAATTATGTCAAAACGTGGGCGTGCAAAAGGGTGCATCACGCTTTCATCAACCTTCATAGAATCCATTAATGCTACAACATCACGATGTAGACCGTGAGCCGGAATTTGCAGAATATGAGGAAAAATATGTTCGTTCTCATACGGCTATAATGGATGCCATTGAAAGGTTGAAAAAAGAACCCACAATTAGGAATGTGGATCCTCCACCTTCAAATGAATCGGTTTTGGAAGTAAATAAAACGCTTATTCAGAACACAGCGGCTTCTGCCACTATCGAAATTCCATCACAGGGTGCACCTGAGGAAACAGCAAATGCTGTTGTTCACCCTCTTTATAATCCAATTCATTTGCCGAATATTACAATTGAACCATTTTTTGGGGATTATAAGGATTGACCCACATTTCGTGATATGTTCCAAGGGACCGTTGATTCAAATATCACAATTTCACCAGTTCAAAAGCTGCATTTTTTAAAATCATTTCTTCGTGAAAGCGCCGCGGAATTAGTCAGCCACGTCAAGTGCTCTGCAACTAATTACTTCGAGACATGGGAAAGATTAGAGAGGCGGTACGATCAAACACATTTAATCGTGAAATCATTCATCGACGCATTCTTACCGCTTCCAAGTTGTTCTAACGGGAATATTAGTTCGTTATTAGTTATTAGTACCTCCTTCGAAATGGATTCTAGGCCGAATAATTGAAGTCCATGCTGGAGAAGGCCAAAAGGTTAGAGTTGTGACCGTGAAGACTAAGTTTGGAGAATTCCTAAGACCAGCAGTCAAAGTATGCCCATTGCCATCGTCTGAAAGCACCTGAGCTTTCAGGAGGGGCTGGATGTTTGAGAACCTCTCACCAAACTTCGCAAACATCACCCTATTCTGAATTCAACACCAAACTTCGCCAACATCACCCTATTCTGCATTCAACATCAAACAGACGCTCTCATATAATTTGCTCTCATTTTTTTTTTGTTGGCACTTGATGCCTTAATGCTAAAACTTAATGTAAAAAGATTTGACTTGTCATTCAGAGATTGTCCACATTCCGCTTAACAACATTATTATTCCTATTCCTTCTTTTCCTTTTGTAAACCTATTGTATTAAAGCATTAAAAGTTAAATTTTTTAAAAATAAAAAAAAAATATCGACCTGCAGCCTAAACGGGTTAAGCGATTGCCGTCAAATTTGGTATGTCTGTATCTCTTGGCATTCCTCAGAGGTGAAATTGAAATTTTATTTTTAGGGCTAAAAATAACGGTACCTCCCATATAACGGTTAAGGAAAGCTCATTTTTATCGAAAACGGCTCCAACGATTTTGATGAAATTTTTTGAGAATTTTTTTGTTGGTACTAGCTAGATATCATCTAATTAGAATCAAATTTACCGGAAAAGTCTGTTAACCTTTCATAAAACGGTTTTTTTAATTTTCTCGGTAACGGCTCAATGTATTTCAACAAAATTTTATAATTAAAAAGATCTAAGTATCCAAATCAATTCTACATACAAAAATGTTGAATAATTTTTTTTTCTATTTTTAATAAATTTCAGACATTTTTTTTTTTTTTTTGAAACTCATGATGTTTGAAACTTTTCAAAAAAAAATATTTAAAATTTTAAAATCAGGTGTAAATTAATAAACTGTAAAAAAACTGCATACCAAATTTTCAACATTTTTTCCAAAAAACCAAAAATAAAAACGGATTTTATCAAAACCGGTCCTCCAATTTTGTAAATACTTTTTTCTTAAATTCTTTGTTGTTTAAGACGTGTGATGGCATACTTCATTTTTCATAAAAACCGTTAAGAACTGAGGTTTTTTATAAGTTCAAATTGTGTTATTTTCAACGTAAATGTTACTTGTTTCTGTCAAAGATTTTGCTTTCCAATGTAATTAGGCACATAAGAGCAAGTACGTGCGACCCAGTCGTGCCCATTTTTTTTACTCGAAATCCTTATTGTTTTAGGCTGACAAAAAAAACTTTTTCTATATAGGTTTCAATTCTCATTTTACTTATTCGAAAATTTTAGAGAAAACTTAAAAAAACTTATCCATGATAAATAACATTACTTAAGTAATCTTTTTAAAGGAATTTTTTTTAAATACTACTTTTTGTATAGGAATCCGAGTTATCTAATGCCGAAAAATAGAACAATGTTTATTTTTAATTATAAAAAACAAAATATTTTTCAAATGTTTTTGATTATTTTAATTAAAAATAAAAAAAAAAAAACAAGTTTGTATATAATAATATTTTTTCGTTTCGAAATAAATTCCATCATCAGGCGTAGTAGAAAGTTTGGGATGTACATACATAATGATATCAAAACTAGAATGAGATATGAGATCAGTTCAAATTAAGAACAGTTTGAAAAAAAATTCCTTGTAACAGCAGCCAGGATAAGAGTCAGAACTATTGTTGATACCAGCTTCATAAAGCTTTCGCCCTTTCAGAATGGTCAACTACATTAGAATCATGAGTCACATTCACTGGAGTACAGAAACCACATTTTTATCAAGCTATTTAAAATGTACTGACTAATTTCCAGGGCCAGATTTAGCTACAGGCTAAGTAGGCTATAACCAAGAGCGGCAAATTTCAAGGGCGGCAATTTGTGGGTGACATTTCCATTTGTTTTATTTAATTTAGGCTTATTTATTATTTGTAAATTAATTAAGATAATAGTTTAGCCTATTTTTAAGATTTTTGTCTAGCCTGTAAGTATAGTTATAAGTAAATATGAAAATAAAAATCATTTAAAAGTAAAAAAGTAAAAAGCATCGCTTCCCGTGAGATCAGCGAAATCAAGCATCGTTGCGCGTGGTTAGTAAAAAGACTGCGTGCTGTTGACATGTGTTATGTCTTTTCTGTTTTCCCTGCTCTTTCTATCCCCTGTTCTGTCCTGTATCAATGTCGTCTTGTGTGTTGTCATGTAATTGTCTGAGCCGATGGCCTCAGTAGCCAGTGCTCGTAAGTAGGTCTACTTCGTAGATTTATCTGCGGAGTAGATTAAAATGTAATGTAATGTAATGTAATGTAATGATTAGCTTTGAACAACGTAGTACGTGATCATTATTCGGTACATTTAAAAATTTACCAAAAGCTCAACAAAGACTCGATTTCATACAGTGCTGAATAATTAGATAGCCTCACTTATTGTTTTTTTTAAACTAACTGTTTTGAGAGGTCTTTGAAGTGTATCAAAGGAAATGTGCATACGGTGACAAAGTAAGAGTGAAAGTTACTAAGATTAAGAGAGCTTTTAACATTTGTTGAGTTACCGGGACTTTTTGAACTAGTTTTGGATACGCTCATTGAAATGTGCTTTATTTTTTGTGAAATTGAAATAGCCTCAACTAGTTTTTTTACTGATTGTAAGCAAAAGGTTGGCAGTGCGATCATCAAAGGTTAGCTTCCAATACAACTCATTCTATAAGTAAGATAAGACAAGAAGCAGGGCCGAATGACCACAAGTCGAGTAATTAAGAGTGTCGGACCGGACACTTGAAACGCGAAAGCAGCAGCGGTTTAGTTTTGCAAGATCGATTATGGCTTCAAACACTGATGGCAGTAGTCACTCAAACGATTAGCGGAATGTGATATTTTCTAATGAAAGATAGTTCAATTTCTATAGGCTTGACGGATACAACTATTACTTCCAAGATTTAAGAAAAGAAAAGAAAAATCCTTTTTGGACTGTCCCTACAGCCGCGAGGGAGGCGTTATTGTGTGGGACGCCCCATTATACTATGGAACTATCGATTTGGTTTTTGTGAACTGTAGAATTACAGCACCGTATTACAAAACTGTACTGAAAATGTCTCTACCTCAGTTCCAGGATATTGTTGGACCGTTGTTTTTTCCCAACAGGACAATGCGCTGATTCACACATACAGCGGGAATAATTCATATTCGATTAGGTACAATGCCAAATGTAGAACAACTTTCCTGGCCACCCTACTCCCCAGATTTAAACATGTTGAAAATGTATGGAGTTGGTTGACTCGAAAGGTGAATGAAGTTAGGAAGCGGTATAAGGTATCAAAGTGGCCTGGACCATTATTTTCCTTGATCTATTAAAATCATTGTATGATTCAATAAAAGCCGGCATTTTAGTCTCAGAAAATTCCGTTAGTTCCTCGAATTTAATTAAAGTTTCTCTTATATTAGTCTGAAGAACTCAGTCCTACCTTTAAACCCAATATACAATTCCATATCTACAGATCGAAAAGGTACATAAAACGGTTAATTTAAAAATAAATTATGCCTGAACCTCTTGCCAAACTTTCTAGAAACAAGGTCGTAATGGTTGCTGCCATGAAACCATTAAGTTAAAGCTTTAATATTTATTCTCGGAAACGGCTCCAAATTTTGAATGTACAAAATCGGTACACTATTCTAGATGCGGATTATATTTTGGTGTATATTAAAATTTAAGATGGTAGAATGGCATTTGAATTATTATTACAACCAAAATTGATTCAAGAGATTTAGGTATAGCCAAAGTAATTAATTTCTCATTGAATAATTTTCGAATAACCGTTGTTTTGTATTTTTGAATAATAATTTTTTTTTTTTTGAAAAATCAATATCTTGAAAAAAGTTGGTGAATTTTTTCAATTTTCTTTTCTTAATGTAGAAGGTTTAGGTGCTTAAATATGCAGCCTTGGATTCCTTTTTTTTATTTAAAAGTGCAACTTCTTTAGAATCGTTGTGGTTTGAAGCTCGAACGAACATGCGTCACGATAAAGGAATAAACACATAAATATATAGGATTGTTAGCTTTTGCAGTATTTAAGTGTATTATCTTTCCAATTGTTGTTTACTGTTTATAATATAATTTGCTAATAGAAAGATATAAAGGACTTTTTTCAGTTTAATTTTCATTTTGGTATGGAAAAATTTGAACATACCTTAATTATTTTTGATGGATCGATAAACGTATGGCGTGGGTAGGTAGGTATTAATGGAATTTATTAAGGATATTAGGTACTTATAATAAGGTTGGAAGGAAGGTAGGTACTAAAATTAAGATACACATTCCAACTACTGTTAAGCGTGTGAGTATAGAGACAATATTAAAAGTTAACACAGTGGTTTTGTTTTTTTAAAGGCAGGTGTAAACTTTTGTTTTCTCGATTGAAATTTTTGCATTCAGTAGTAATCGAATATTTTTTTTATTTGTTAGTTGTTTTTGTGTGTTTATCAAAGACTTATTTATTTATTCTGTGTGCTTTTATGATGATGAAATGCTTTATCGTATGTATGTATGTAAGTTTTCACCTTCTTTTATTTGATTGATGGCTAGGGCTTAGCCGAGCAATATGAAATAAAATTTTGGGGAAAATATTAAACAAATAAATTTTTTATGAAATCAAAAAAACAGAATTCATAACGTTTTTTGGCAAAAATGTTGTAAGCCGTCTTATGTGTTTTGCTGTTTTCTATTTTATGAATTTTTCATTTGAAAATCGTTCGACCAGTTTTTTCAAAAAAATGTTTTTTTTTTGAAAAACTTTTCGAAAACATATTTTAAAATTTTTTGGAGTATGTCAATTCAAAGAAATCTATAGCTTATACTAGGAAAAAAATTTTAAAAAAATCTATGAAACCATTTTCAAAATATTCAAAAAACAAAATATTTTTTTTTAAAAATTATTAAAAATTAAAAAAAATATTTTTGAAAATTTTAATAAGCAATATTTTTTAAATCATAAAACACTATATATTTTGAAAATTTCATCAAAATCCGTCAATTAGTTAACGAGAAAGTCTGATTTTAAAAACCGGTCATATGGGAGGTACCGTTATAAAACTTTTTCTGAAAAATCCATTAAAATTTAAAGATAGATTTTGCATAGAAAACATCATTCTGAAAGTTTTATCAAAATCGTAGGAGCCGTTTTCGAGAAAATACGTTTTTCATTAAAAGTTATATGGCAGGTACCGTTAGTTTTGGAGCTAGAATACCAATTCCAAAAATTGTCGGGTAGAGCACATAAAAATACTATATACCAAGTTTGAATCAAATCGGCCCAACCGTTTAGGCTGTAGATATCGATACGGACAGACAGACAGACAGACAGACAGACAGACAGACAGACAGACGGACGGAATATCCGGACCCACATTTTTTGACTTCTCTATCATCGTAATGTCATGTTTGATTGTTAGAATTTTTTTTTTTTTTTATGAATGCATAACTTGCCCTACAGTCCCTATAAATCGCAAGTAAAAAATCATATCTTTTCACACTATTTTAGGTATTACCTTAACAGAAACATTTACATCTCTTGAGCACCGTCGTAATGTTTCTTGTCTCTCATTTTGTATAGCTATTTTTATAAACAATGCTCTAGCGTTAGAGAAAGAGCCAGCTGAATTGCTCTCCTGAAACAATTCAAATGTAGGTAATATGTACTCGCACTGCTATTCCATCAGTTTACTCTTGAGCCCAACTTTATACGTACAGTCAAGTACAGGGATTCATTCTGTAGCCGTACCATTCAAATGTGGAATGCCTTACCTGTTCCCTACTCCAATTTAGAAATGCAGAACTTTAAAACAGATGCATTCGTTATACCTCCTTTTAGATCCTTCCTTATTTTCCTAACGCCGCGCCCCCCTGTGTTTTCACAACATTATAAGGGAAGCCAAAACCCTTTATTCTTTTAGTGCGAGCTGAAAAAAACCGTTTGGTATGGTGATATTTTTTCTATATTTCTTGCCTCTTCCAAAAATCTTGCTACATAAAAGTAAGAATGTTCAACTCAGTCATGACAATTTGACTCTCTTTACCGGTTTAGCTTTTTCGACTCTTCGATTTACATACACTGCCCGACAACAGATATGTATAATGCTCAATCTTTTTTTCCTGTATTATCCACCATTTACTATCTTTCTAAAAAAAAAATTGAGATCTGGAAATGAAATTTTATCCTTTTTTTATCAAATGTGACAAAAATTAATGTATTTTCCTTGCGACATCTGATTAGCGCCTCTACACTTTAATATTAATTCTTGCGGTTAAGTAGTCGTTTTTACTTATTATAGCTTAGTAAATATGTAAATATGGTTAAGGGAAAAGCGTTAAATGAGTCCGAAAGAGCCATAATAAAAGCCTATAGTGAGTGTGGCCAATCGATTCATTAAATTTCAAAAAAAAAATTAACCGGAGCCGTAAAATTATTTCCTTATTCTTACGCAATGAACTATGGAAAGAATATGAAGGGCAGGAAATCTTCTGAAATTACAACAGCTGACAAACGAATTTTTTTGAGGCATGCGTCCAATTCGCACGACTCTGCAGCCACAATTAGAGAAAAAACCGGGGTTCTATTACTCTGAACATTTAAAACCTCTAAAAATAAAGAAAAAAACCACCTCTTAACCAACTCCGAAAGACGCAACGCCTCGAATTCTGCAGAGTGCGTATGACCTGCACGTAGGAGTGTCAGCGTGTTTTGTTTTTTCAGACGAAAAAAAATTAATTTGGAAGGTCCCGATGAATATTCTTAATACTTCCATTATCTACAAAGGAAGAGCATACTTTAGATCGACTGCACAGCCGTGTTGGTGGTGTCATGATATGGGGAACAATTACGTACTATGGCACCATTGAATTGCAATTTCTTACTCGCCGAATGAATGTCACATCATACAATGGTGTATTAAAAACGGCTTTCCCTGCAATCAAATATATTTCTGGGCACTTGGAATGGAAGTTCCAGCAGGATAACGCCCCTATACACACCTCGAAGCTCGTAAAGTCTTAGATCGAGCTCCAAAACGTACCCCTACTGACCTGGCCACCATACTTGCCTGACCTTAACATTATAGAAAATGTTTGGAGATGTTAGCACGCAAAGTATACGAGTCTGCAAGGCAATATCCAACAGAATCGAAACTCGTTAAAGGAATAAAAAGTGCCTGGGAGACTATTTCACTTCATTACATAAAGCAATTATATGACTCCTTACCCAACAGGATGTATGAGGTCATAGTTAACCGCGGTGGCACAACACATTACTAAATCTTTCATAAATACAAATTTAGGGTATTCTCTGCACATTGTCTTATGTTATTCGGCATTTTCAATTGGGGGTTCTAATCAAATGTCGGAAAAAAAAGTGAATTTGTCATATCAAATTCTTCAAAATTCTGTTAAAACGTAATTAATGGAGTTACTAACGTAACTTGAATTTCTTTTCGTGTATAATGTTGTAAACTTGCACTGGCAAAAAAATAATTTTAAACGTTTTATTTGATTGGTTTATATAAAGCTCCAAAGGAAAGAAGCGTAGGAGGCGCTAATCGGCTGACCGGCATTGTATATACAATCAAATATTGAATATTTTGCTAGTCCTTATATCAATAAAAACTAATTAAAAAAAAAAAAAAAAAAAAACCGATAGACATCACTTCAACTTTTCGTCACATTTTAGTTAATTAATTCATTAAATCATCTGGAAATAAATACTAACAAATCATAAGTCCTCCATGCCAACAGTAGCTGAAGTTATGGCTTCACAAAAATTATAGACTATTAAATCTGTCTAAAGGGAGATTGCCATTGTCAAAGCAACACACAACATTTAACAAGCACATGCCTGGAAGGATCGTTACACACAAAAGCCAAACATTGTGTCTGACAGCAATTTTGATATTATCATTAGCTCAGGCCAAAGGACTATCATCCATACACAAGAAACTGTAAAACATATTATCTAAATTTCTAAAGCGATCTTAATATAGGATCATTTTCAAAAAATCAAGAGCATGAAATTTTTACTTTTTCTCTGCCATATTACCACGATTCCTTCTTTGTCAATTTTTTTTTTGTTTAATAAAAATCAATGAAGGTATACATAGGCTTACCTTACCTTTTTTACATTAGATTTGTTGACAATTTATTATCCTTATGCATTAAGGAATTTCAATGGGACTTGTCTCATTGTGATGGTATAAAGAAAAAAAAATAAGACCCCATGCAACGGCCTCATCATTTGACTCATTCATTCGCAAGGACTAAATGTTTTCTTATTATTATTAAGGAAACGCACAATGGACCGAAATTCCCTCC
This sequence comes from Platycheirus rosarum, assembly GCA_963971375.1. Lineage (NCBI taxonomy): Eukaryota > Metazoa > Arthropoda > Insecta > Diptera > Syrphidae > Platycheirus > Platycheirus rosarum. The sequence continues at coordinate 68,241,415 of OZ020507.1, forward strand.
TGTCAACCAACTTGATTTTTATCTATATCTCCCCTCAAGGGATGCCGCGCTTAGCGCTCGCCTTTGATGAGGTAAAAATATTAAGGATTTATTATATTATTATTATAATTACATAAAATTCTTAACAGAAGTTTCAAGATACAAAAAAATGTCCTCAAAAATGCTGCGACAAATTTTTGAAAGAAGGTCGTTTTTTTTATTCAATTTTTTTTATGTTCCAACGACATTCCATCCTGTAACAAAATATTATTTTACAATTCAATTATCCTTTTGTTCAATTGACAAAACAAAAATTCATAAAAACACATAACAATTTGTCGTATAAGGATTTATTAATCTCTCCAATATACCCGATATACTTATTTGGGTACCATTATTATGGTATACTCTTGTGCGGATGGATTCAATTTCAAAACAATTTCTTGAAGGATGTTCTGTTCATGGAGGATCCATAATGCCAGCTTTGTTTTCGTTTGTGCTAATGATTATGATTTTTGTGGTTGACAAATGAAATTTGATATTATGTACCTTTGAATGAGTGAAAAAGGACAATGTTTTCTTTGCGATAAACATTTCCGCTATATAGCGCCAGGATTCGAATACGAAATCTGTTAATATACCTCAGCGCTCAGCTGCACACACAGATGTGTGTCTGGGAGCAAAATTTACAAGATTATTAATTGTTTATTTGAAGTATGAATATAGTTAAAGATAAAACGCTGTTTTAGTGCCTATTTTAGTTAAAGCTTACTTACTTAAAATTATAACGTTAGTGAGGTTCGATTTCTTATTTGGGCTTCTCATGAGTTGTAGGAAGAACGAGTTATTGGTTCTGCCACCCGTACAGCGTCCTGAGTATAACGATGTCAGCCTGCTTACTTAATTACGTATCCCTATAAAATGATATTATATAATTAAAAGGGATTCTCATACAAATTTTAAATGGACCTGGCAGTGCCACCACACTTCATTGACACCCGGCAGATATCCTTAACAGAAGCCAATAAAATGGAATACATTGAAAAAATAAACTGTTAACTTTCCTTATTCATGACCTTTATATGAAACTACAGTGAATGCGTTTTAACACATCTCATCGTTCTGTATTTTATGGAACGTGGCATCATATTGGAAAATTGCAAAAGGATGTCCCTACAATATTTTTCAGAGTGACAGTAAGAGCGGGCAATGTTACTCCGTATTTTTAGAAACAAAGAAAAACTAATTTAAAATTTTTGAAAATTTATGTACCGTTATGAAAAATGTCAACATCTGCTCAAAAGTGTGGGTGGATGAATGATGTCTAAATGAGCCACGCGGTTGCTAGTGCGAGGTTATTTCAAAGCGGTTCCTTGTTTGTTGGGTTTTAATGTTGATTGTTTATAAGTGATAAATTATTGTGGGTGGACATTGAATTTATAAGATATTTGAAGAAGATTTATGAGAAAGGACTACTTAGGACATTATCCTGATGAGTATGGATACTATACTTTGGTTTTAAATAAAGTTAGATTTAAATGAGTTTCTGCATATTTCAACTGAAGCAGCTGATATCCAATGTGCTTTGCCTTAAAAATAAAAAAAATGAATCAGACAATTAAAATATGGACTAAAATTAGATACACAAAATATGTTTGCAGCTACCTTAGGCCCAATGCACACAGAGAAATTGGAAAAAAATGAACAGCAAGGCTAATTGGCAATGGCAACTAGTTTTCTCTGAGTCATACCCTGATAATTTAAATGGGACGATGCCCACGACGCTACTGGTTGCAAACTCGCTTGCGATTCACAAATCACAAAAAAAAACAGTTTATAACCAGTCTTCTGTTGGTTGTCTATTGATTTTAGTTTTTAGTTTGTCGTAGGTGAACCAATCTGTTGCTGGTGGGAAAGACACTATTTTATTTTATCAAATAACCGCTTAGTCGACTCTGCAGCCGGAGTTGCCAACCGGTTTAGTTTAGTTTTTTTCAATTGCTCCGTGTGCATCGGGCCTTAGTGATCCGAATTATTAGCCCAAAATTTTAGTCAGCCCTCGATTAAGCAATAATACCGACTCTAGATAGTATGGACTTTTAATAAGGAACCCTTAACTATTTTTTTCTCAATTTTAAATACATTAAACATTCGTGCTAACTAATACTAACTTGTAACGAAACGTGAGAACAAATCCTTTGAGAGCACCCAAATTTGACATGAAGATGACAAATAATAAAAAAAAAATAAAAAATTGAACAAAAAATCCCTGAAATCTGATTCTGTTTCTGTATCTCTCCCGCAAAAAAAAATTAAAAAGGAAGTCGAGGAGAAGTATGCTGCTAAACCAAAAGCTACTGCCAGTGAAATGGATGTGAAGAAAACTAACACAACTAAAAAGTGTCGATAAAATAATTTATAATTATAATTGTTGAAATAAAAGAGGTTTCTTAAAAGTTACCATTGTATATAAACTGCTATTGTACTATCATGGTGACGTGTGGACCGTGGCGCTCCAAGCGGCTCTTGGAGTAAATAACTCGGTAAGTTGAAAGAGACGAACAAAGATTTTATTATTGGCAGATGAGAGATGTTTGTTTTTTTTTTGTTGCGATTGCGGTGCTGTACTTTGTTCATAAGGAAGTAAGTATATATGGATACAGGTATATATAATATAAATTGTTTGCAAATTGATTGTAGGTAGATTTGTATAGTAAGTAGTAAGTAGACCTAGACAGTTCATATACAATGTGGAAATATAAGAAAAGGTGGAGACTATTATTTGCGTTAATTTGTATGTCTAGTTGTGTAGTAGTGTTTTTGTTAAAAAAATGTATACCTATTACTAGCGGGCCCGGCAAATGTGGTCCTGCATTTTTTCAAATTCTTTTGATTTGTTCACATAAACTTATTAAATTTTTTAATAATTTTTGGAAGAATTAGACACAAAATTTCATACAAAAAATAAGACTTTTCAGAGGGTTTTCCCAAAGTTTTCTTTCGTAATTATGGGTACTATAATGATGTATAGGTAGATACTTGTATTGGTAAGGCAAGAGCATTTGTGTCTGTTCATATGTAACTGAACTGAACGCTAAAAACTAGATAATATTATGAATTTCCAAAAACCACACCCATTTTTAATTGCGATTATAGGTACTATAATGCAATTTATGCATTCGTGCCGATTACAAACTTTTAGATAACACTCAAACATGGAACTACGATGATAGAACAACGTATCTCAGTTACTAGCAAAATTCTGTATTCTGTTTGCATGTATTTTGTATTAAAGCCTTAACGGTTAGGCCAATCGTCTTCAAATTTAGAACTTAAAGTTATTTTGGCATTCTACAGAGGACTTTTTTCAATTTTTTTTAGCTCAAAGAAGAATTTTTATCAACAAAAAACAGTGTACTTTTGTAGGTAGGTATGGTATATATTTTGGTGGAAAAAATATTTAATTTTTTTTTTTATTTTTTTTTTCTGAAATCCTGAGTTTAGAATATGTACCTACATGTTTTTTTTTCAAATTTTTCTTTAGATATTTAAAGGTTTAAAAAATAATATGACTTTTGGCTTAAAAAAAGGTATATCACATTATTTTAAGTGTTGCCGTTATTTTTAAATATATTTTTTCCAATGCAAGTGCTTATTTTGAAAATTGCCCCTCCTAACTAAACGGGACGTATACGGAAGACCTCCTTCTAGTAAAAAATGTTTGTATTTTATCCCTATATACATGAATCGGTTATTAATTTGCGGCGCCAGAGTTATCGTACTCTTGCCTCGTAATGTCATGTTTGATTGTTATCTCAAATTTGTTATAAACTTGTGTTATAGTAGGTACCTTTAATCGCAAATAAAAAATCACCTACCTACCCGTTTCTAAAATATAGATTTTCTTAAAAATAATTTTTTTTTTCAAAAATTTATTAAAAACATAAAAAAGTTTTCGAAAATATTTAAGTGTAAGATTAATTAGGCTATACTTACATTTTCTGAATATCGATTTTGGTTGTAAAAAAAACCGGTAGGTATACCAGTTTGCCCACCGGCATAATATTTGTTCACTAATTTTTTTTTTTTTATTAAAAAAATTTACATACAAAATTCTTGAAACCATTTTTGCGAAAAATAAGCTTTTACTTGGCGGTTATATGGCAATTACCGTTAATATTTCAACTAAAAAATAAAATAAGAAATCCTCTGTCGAATGTCAAAATAAACTTACATTAATTAAAAATTTAAAGACGATTGGCCAAACCGTTTGGTAGACGGATAGAATTTTGCCAGTGAGCCAGTGACTCAAATATGTTTCTCTATCATCGTAATGTTATATTTGATTGTTATTTAAATTTTTTTTCTGCACGAATGCATAACTTTTATCTACTTAGTACCTACCT